>CM047426.1:44247470-44609841 GCA_026168455.1 Theocolax elegans | reverse complement strand
ACGCCCTAATCCCCAGCGTGACCGTTACAATATATAAATATATAAGGGCTAAATTATATAAAGCAACAAAAATAAGTTTTAGATGGAAAAATTGAAATTACAGATTATAACAAATTATTTCAATAATAAATGGTATGGCTGTGATGAGGGGGGGGGGGAGGAGGGAAGCGAAAGAAAATGTTAAATTGCGTGTTAGCATTATATGAATACAAATTATATGAAAAATTATTATCAAAATATATATATCATAAATATGATGAGCGCCCTCCATGGTAATTAGTAGGAATTTGTCGATCTGACGGAGGCGAAGGAAAAGAAAAAAAACACAAAAAGTTTTTCTTCCAAGCGACGTTTCGTTGGCTTGGTCTGCCAACCTCTTCAGGCTATTTTTTATTGATAACACACAAATAACAAATTAACAGAACGCACAAACTATATTGAAAAACTTAGATATAAAAAAATACCTTTTTTATAATCGGATAACCGATTCGTCAAGCGGTTAGATAAACAGTCAACATAAGCAAAACTCGGTGTATTTATATATATATCGCTAAAGGTAGTGTAACGTAAACATTGTACAACTGTCAAATCAGGCATTTAAATTTCTGAGAACTGGGAAATAAGAGCTATTTAAAAATCTAATATCGTCTTTCTTATTAATATTATTAACATCAAGTTTAATGTGTAACATTTCCGAAATAAGACGCTTTTTATAATTGATCTCCCTATCGACAATTTTTACACCATCCCAATCAAATTCATGTTTATTTAAAAACATATGTTGATTAATAACTGAATCAGTATTGTTATTCTTTTTGTGTTCATTAATCCTCGTTTTTAGTAAACGTTTAGTTTCACCAACGTAAGATGCAGGACAGTCTTTACAATTTAATTTATAAACAACATTCATCTGTTCAAACTTTTTTGTACCATCTTTACCCAGTTTAATAATAGAATTCAAACTTTTTTGAACTAATGGTAGAGTTTGAATATTAACAGACCTTAATATGCGAGATAATTTATCAAAATTCTGAGAAAAAGGTAATGGTAAATAGGCAAGACGTTTAATTCTGGAAGTAGATTGAATATTTTTTTTATATTTTAACTTATTTAGACGGAAGTGAATATTTTGTTTAATAAATTTGATATTGTAGTCATTGTCGATAAGTAGATTTTTTACAATATTTAAATTAGTTGTATGATATCGTACGTCTGATAATAAAAAAGCTCTGTCTACTAAATTATAAATAACATTCTTTTTTTGTTGAGTTGGATGATTTGAAAAATAATTAATCAATCGACCAGAAGCTATGGGTTTTTGGTACCAATTTGTTATAATACGATCATTTTCTCTAATTAAGGTAATGTCAAGAAAATTGATTTTTTGGTTTATTTCTAATTCTGAAGTAAATTGTAAATTTTTATTATATGAATTAAAAATATTTATAACTAAATTTACATGTTCTTTCTTAACACACAAGATAGTATCATCAACGTATCTAAAATAAAAAAGTGGTTTGCAATTATGTTCGTTCAATAATTTATTTAAGCAATCATTTTCCAAATCATCCATTACAATATCAGCAAATAACGGAGAAATCGGAGAACCCATGGGAGTACCATGAATTTGTTGATAATAGATATTGTTAAAAACAAAATATGTATTATTGTAAAGAAATTTCGTACATACTAAGATCTCATTGAACGGAATGCGACATTTATTATTAATAGAAGAAAAACGTCTTTCTAGACTATCTAATACTAAATTGCAAGGGATGTTAGTAAAAAGTGAAACAACATCCAATGAAAGTAAAACATGATCATTGTCTAAAATAACATCCTTTAATTTTTCTTTCAACTGAAAACTATTGTTAATGTGAGATTTCGGTAATTTAATAGCTGTTTTTAATTCATTGTAAATTATTTTAGCAAGAAAATATGTAGGGCTATTAACTAAAGAAATGATAGGTCTTAACGGGTTATCAATCTTATGGATTTTTGGTAAACCATAACCTTTCGCTAAACAAGTATTAGAACAGGTGACATGACTACTCAGAAATATTTTAAGTTACGAAGTAAACACGATGCTCTATTACTGAAAAAATTTGAACACTTAAAGGATTTAGAAATGAAATCATTAAATACAATGGTGACTATGTCAGATAATAACAGCTGGTTAATAAATTTAACAAAAATAGATATTCCTAATGAAGTTAAAGACATTGTTACTCTTGGTCCGAATTTTAGTCTTAAATCGAATTTATCGAATCCAATAGTTATTGATATCATTAAAAGCACGGAAAATTGTTTGCAAACTTTAGATATCAGTAAAGTTGTTAGTCAAATATTAGAGAACAAGTGATAAATAACATCAATTTAACCATAAAAACAAAAACTCATTTAGATAGTAAAGAAAAAGTACTTATCAATAAAATTAATACTACAAAAATTTTTTTAAATAACAATCCAAACATATTTTTTACTACTTCGGATAAAGGTAACAAAACAGTTTGTATGTACAAATCCGATTATGTTACAAAAATGACTAACATTTTTTCGGATAATACTGTCTATAGGTGTATTTCTAAGAATCCATTAAAAAACTTACAATCTTCTACTTCTAAAATTTTGAAACATTTAAATAATCATGAATTTTTACAACACAAATTTCACACTAATGCACTCACCTGTTCTAATACTTGTTTAGCGAAAGGTTATGGTTTACCAAAAATCCATAAGATTGATAACCCGTTAAGACCTATCATTTCTTTAGTTAATAGCCCTACATATTTTCTTGCTAAAATAATTTACAATGAATTAAAAACAGCTATTAAATTACCGAAATCTCACATTAACAATAGTTTTCAGTTGAAAGAAAAATTAAAGGATGTTATTTTAGACAATGATCATGTTTTACTTTCATTGGATGTTGTTTCACTTTTTACTAACATCCCTTGCAATTTAGTATTAGATAGTCTAGAAAGACGTTTTTCTTCTATTAATAATAAATGTCGCATTCCGTTCAATGAGATCTTAGTATGTACGAAATTTCTTTACAATAATACATATTTTGTTTTTAACAATATCTATTATCAACAAATTCATGGTACTCCCATGGGTTCTCCGATTTCTCCGTTATTTGCTGATATTGTAATGGATGATTTGGAAAATGATTGCTTAAATAAATTATTGAACGAACATAATTGCAAACCACTTTTTTATTTTAGATACGTTGATGATACTATCTTGTGTGTTAAGAAAGAACATGTAAATTTAGTTATAAATATTTTTAATTCATATAATAAAAATTTACAATTTACTTCAGAATTAGAAATAAACCAAAAAATCAATTTTCTTGACATTACCTTAATTAGAGAAAATGATCGTATTATAACAAATTGGTACCAAAAACCCATAGCTTCTGGTCGATTGATTAATTATTTTTCAAATCATCCATTACAATATCAGCAAATAACGGAGAAATCGGAGAACCCATGGGAGTACCATGAATTTGTTGATAATAGATATTGTTAAAAACAAAATATGTATTATTGTAAAGAAATTTCGTACATACTAAGATCTCATTGAACGGAATGCGACATTTATTATTAATAGAAGAAAAACGTCTTTCTAGACTATCTAATACTAAATTGCAAGGGATGTTAGTAAAAAGTGAAACAACATCCAATGAAAGTAAAACATGATCATTGTCTAAAATAACATCCTTTAATTTTTCTTTCAACTGAAAACTATTGTTAATGTGAGATTTCGGTAATTTAATAGCTGTTTTTAATTCATTGTAAATTATTTTAGCAAGAAAATATGTAGGGCTATTAACTAAAGAAATGATAGGTCTTAACGGGTTATCAATCTTATGGATTTTTGGTAAACCATAACCTTTCGCTAAACAAGTATTAGAACAGGTGAGTGCATTAGTGTGAAATTTGTGTTGTAAAAATTCATGATTATTTAAATGTTTCAAAATTTTAGAAGTAGAAGATTGTAAGTTTTTTAATGGATTCTTAGAAATACACCTATAGACAGTATTATCCGAAAAAATGTTAGTCATTTTTGTAACATAATCGGATTTGTACATACAAACTGTTTTGTTACCTTTATCCGAAGTAGTAAAAAATATGACATAGTCACCATTGTATTTAATGATTTCATTTCTAAATCCTTTAAGTGTTCAAATTTTTTCAGTAATAGAGCATCGTGTTTACTTCGTAACTTAAAAATTTCTGAGTAGTCATGTCACCTGTTCTAATACTTGTTTAGCGAAAGGTTATGGTTTACCAAAAATCCATAAGATTGATAACCCGTTAAGACCTATCATTTCTTTAGTTAATAGCCCTACATATTTTCTTGCTAAAATAATTTACAATGAATTAAAAACAGCTATTAAATTACCGAAATCTCACATTAACAATAGTTTTCAGTTGAAAGAAAAATTAAAGGATGTTATTTTAGACAATGATCATGTTTTACTTTCATTGGATGTTGTTTCACTTTTTACTAACATCCCTTGCAATTTAGTATTAGATAGTCTAGAAAGACGTTTTTCTTCTATTAATAATAAATGTCGCATTCCGTTCAATGAGATCTTAGTATGTACGAAATTTCTTTACAATAATACATATTTTGTTTTTAACAATATCTATTATCAACAAATTCATGGTACTCCCATGGGTTCTCCGATTTCTCCGTTATTTGCTGATATTGTAATGGATGATTTGGAAAATGATTGCTTAAATAAATTATTGAACGAACATAATTGCAAACCACTTTTTTATTTTAGATACGTTGATGATACTATCTTGTGTGTTAAGAAAGAACATGTAAATTTAGTTATAAATATTTTTAATTCATATAATAAAAATTTACAATTTACTTCAGAATTAGAAATAAACCAAAAAATCAATTTTCTTGACATTACCTTAATTAGAGAAAATGATCGTATTATAACAAATTGGTACCAAAAACCCATAGCTTCTGGTCGATTGATTAATTATTTTTCAAATCATCCAACTCAACAAAAAAAGAATGTTATTTATAATTTAGTAGACAGAGCTTTTTTATTATCAGACGTACGATATCATACAACTAATTTAAATATTGTAAAAAATCTACTTATCGACAATGACTACAATATCAAATTTATTAAACAAAATATTCACTTCCGTCTAAATAAGTTAAAATATAAAAAAAATATTCAATCTACTTCCAGAATTAAACGTCTTGCCTATTTACCATTACCTTTTTCTCAGAATTTTGATAAATTATCTCGCATATTAAGGTCTGTTAATATTCAAACTCTACCATTAGTTCAAAAAAGTTTGAATTCTATTATTAAACTGGGTAAAGATGGTACAAAAAAGTTTGAACGTTGAGATGAATGTTGTTTATAAATTAAATTGTAAAGACTATCATGGAAATGTAGAGAAATGTGCAGAAATATTCGGAAATGTTATAAAGATACATAGAAAAGTACAATAATAAAAAGATTCAATGGTATTGAATAAAGTTATGCTTCAAGTGTAAATATGTTAATTTATTTGATATCAATTAATTATTAATTTGAATAAACATATACATTATATTATATTACATTATTATTATTATTATTATTATTATTATTATTATTATATATTACTTGTTGTGCCTTGTAATATTTCGGTGATCAATGACACACTTCTTTTATAAATAAGAAAAATAAAAATAATTAAAATGTAGAATTGTAGCGACATGTGCGTGATAAATATCAAAATATTACTTTCTTTATTATAATTTGAGAAGGGAATATTTATTTCATAATTATTATTTCACAGTTGAATAAAAAATTGCGTACAATAAATATTTGATTTTAATGTATTTAAACTAAAGTATCACATTTAGTTCCTTATGTATTTAAAACTATAAAAGTGTATTAAATATATAGTCAATGCAATTAAAAATTAAGATTAAAAAATATGATAAACAAATGTGAATAATATAGATTTAATGTAGTTTAAAAGTTGATTTTCTTATTCTCTTAGTGGAGCTGGGGAAGGGGATGCGTACAATGAAAGTCACTTATACGCACAAGCACTTTGTTTTAATTAATATAAATTTATTAAGTATTACCAATTACAAAGATGTTAAACACCGAACAACACGTTCGCCATCTATATGCTATTATACATGTGCTAAGTGTGAATTCTTAACATTAAATTTAACTACCGAAATATTTATTTTGTATTTTCTGTTTGAAACTATGAAAAGCGTGAATTCAAATATAAGTATTTGTTAATAATATTACTGGCTTAGTATTGTTTCCCTTATATTTAATTTCTTTTATAAACAGTTATATAATAATTTATATAACTTATTTGTGAGTCTACAACGTAAGTCAATATAGATGAATTTGATTAAAAATCAAACATTCCTCTTGATGTTAAAATAAAAAAGTATGATCATCTAACGATAAGTATTATTGGATCAGCAAAAAAAACTACAATTATGAAATTATAACAAATGTCTATCAAAACGACGTATGCTAATTAATTTAGTTGTTTTTTGCTCAAAGCAAATCTCAAACAATCATTACTACAAAATTTGAATGCATTTAATATTAATTATAAAATCATATAGTACATTTTAGCCCTGTTGAAAAAAATCATATGATATTTTCACCTAAAATTTTCACCTGATAATTTTAGGTGACTTTTGTTTCATTTTTTTAAGTAAATTAGGTAATTTTATCATGTAAAAATTTTAGGTAAAAAATTTAGGTAAAATTTTTTGCTTTTGATTTTTTGATAGAAATTTTGCTTATATATATGAATTTAAATACGTAAATATATCACTTCAAAATATTATCCAATTAATTTATGTAGTAGTATAAAATAGTGTTCTTAATATTAATATGATTAACAATATATTACATTAATAACCTAAAAAACGTACGTAATAAATTTAATTAATTTTATCAAGTATTTTGTTGCATGACTATTTATTAGAAAATAATCAGGTGATTTTATTACGTAATAGAATTAGGTAATTTTATCGGGTGATTTTATTAGGTAAAATATTTATCTAATATTAAGTTTTTGTTTCATTTGTTTTAAAACTTTTGTAAACTATGCAAATGAAAGAAAAATTAATTTTCTACAAACCTAGGTTTTTAAAAAGTAATGTAAAAAATAAGGTATATAATTGTAGCTAATTACTTTACTTAATAAAAAGCTGATTAAATTACCTAATTATATTACCAAATTTACCTAAAGAAATTAAAGAAATTGTTAAATTATAGTAGGTAGTATATATAATCCTTGATTATTTTGAACAGGACACGTGGCTAATTTACAAATTTTTAAGCATATTTTTAAATCACGTACTTTAAATATATGACGTCGAACCTTGAAATTACAATATATAAGTCAAAAGTCAAAAAGCTACCCTTAATTTAATAATTTTAAATATTCAATAATTAAAAAGTTAAATTTGGTGATGTAAACACCTGATAAAGTTTTGTTAAAAAATTTGTAAATCACTCACTTGTGACAGTGACATCAATATACACATAAGTCAGGTGAATTAAATATATCTTTATTTTAAACAATTATTTTACGTGATTAAGCGAAGATACATTTTTTTTAATAACACCTTCCATTTTGTAAAAATATAATAATTCTTTTGTTAAAGTAATGTAGATAACAATTTTACAAATATGATCTTAATAACATTAAATGTCAAATCTGAAAGCAAAACCCCCTGTTGCTTCATGTAAGTAGTCTGTTCTATTAAATAGTATATATATATAACTTATATTTATTTGTTTCTAGTTTTAAAATTTTGAAACTGAACATTATAATACAATAAATAAAATTGAAATTTCTGATAGGAAATTAAAAATAAGGAAAAATGAACAGTTTTTTAAAAATGCTTAACTTAAAGTCTGTTTGGTGTATTTACGGCAAAGTATATTCCAAAATGCAGCATTTTTATGAAATTTCAAGTCTTAAGATCATGAAATATTACAAAAGTAATAAGAAATATTCAAATTTAATTTACTGATGTAATTTTGAATACAATGAAAACGCCGTATTTCATCATAGATTTTGTTTAACGAATAATGTAGAAAATTTTATAATTTTAAAACTAGAATATACAATAAGTAATCACAGACATATTTGCATTGTAATTCTCGAATACTAATAAATGTTCATATTACAATCTTTATATAAATATAATTTATTTGCAGTATTTCAGATTTGATTTTGTATATAAATATCCTTTACAAAGAACTGCGCTGCTTATGAAATATCTTTTTCTTCTTAAACTATATATAGTATATATAACTGTATATAATTATCACTGTTTGAAGGAACAACTGAAAAAAAATTTATTTAAGGAACAAGTAAGTTATATTTAGGAATACTGATTGTAAACTATTATTATAAAATTCATATGATAAAGATTATTTACAAAATTATAGTTTTGCCTTTTTCTATTACTAATATTTATTTAACGATAAATAATTAAATTATTTACTTGGTGAGAAGGAAAGACTGTTGGATTCCCTTATACTATAGGTTTTGCTGATAATACACCATTTGGTGAATCAATTATAATACAGGTGTTTTCTGAGGTACGTTCTAGGTCAAGAGGCACATTTTGACAATTTATTAAAGGGATTGTTATATTATTAATGCTATTGTTTTGGTGTAGTTCAGGAGATCCTGCAATATGTGACACCAAGCTGTCACATGTATCTGTTGAAACTGTAAAGAAAAAATACAATTTAAACTAAATCTTGTACTATTTTTTGTAAAATATTATGATCATGATTATCATGAAGGAAATTAATCAAGGAAATTATTAAAAGCAAAAATTCTATCTAAAAAAACCTTCAAATAAATTTTTTAATTTATGTAATATAGTTTCCTTTCTATTTTATTGTAATATTTGTTGTTTTTTTAAATTTTTATTTTAACAATTTCAATTATGACTCCAGATAAAACTTAAATTCAATTTTAAACTATGTAATAGTATATGTATATTGTGAATCGATGCTATCTTATAATACATAAGAAAGTTTATTTTAGTTTAAAATCACAATTTTGTAATAATATAAATATTTATTTGTATTGAAGCTATCATCTTTCAATAACTTTTTCTATTATACAATATAAATTGACATTCAGTTGTATCCGGATAGTACTAAAATTAAATGTTGAAGCTTTTTTTAGTTTAAAATCACTTTTTTATAATGAAATAAATATTTTTTGTATTGGAGCTATTATTGTTTCATAATTTATCCTATGATACAATATAAATTAAATGTTAATTGTACATTTTAACAATGTACTATTAAAAGTACATAGTTATATAACATTAATATATTTATAGCAAATTATTAATTGTATATCCCTATCAGCACACAATGTCTTAAAAACGTTTAAATTACGTTGCGGCTAAAACCTTTAAACGTTAGAATTTAATACTTGAAAAACGTTTGAACTACGTTTAAATTTGGTTAAAATGTCCTCTTTAATTTTAGCAAAGTAATATTGTTTAACGTATTTCAAACGTATTTTTAACGTTGGATAAACAAAATTATCCGATGTATATTATTATGGAGCATGCGCAGTTGTTACTTATCAATTGTAGCTATGCGCAATTGTCATTTTTGCACATATAAATGATTTATATTTATAAATAAATATAAAAATAGCATTTGCGCATAGCTACAATTGATAAGTAACAACTGCGCATGCTCCATAATAATATACATCGGATAATTTTGTTTATCCAACGTTAAAAATACGTTTAAAATACGTTAAAAAATATTACTTTCCTAAAATTAAAGAGGACATTTTAACCAAATTTAAACGTAGTTTAAACGTTTTTCAAGTATTAAATTCTAACGTTTAAAGGTTTTAGCCGCAACGTAATTTAAACGTTTTTAAGACATTGTGTGCTGATAGGGATATTATGTACAATATCTTTATATTAATGCAATTTTAATAAAACTATAAAATAGTAATTAAAACAAAGTTTACAAATACAATTTTTATAGATTATAAGTTTGAAATATTTTCAAATAAAAAGTATCAAACCTTCACACAGAAAGATCAACTCGTCCTTTGAATTAGATGAATTCATATTAAAACTTAGTTTACATCCGCTTTGCTCTGATGAAATTGCGAATAAAACTGTATAGAAATAAAATACATAATATGTATATGAATGTTTAGTCTTTAAAACAATATTTAAGAGAATATATCATACATATATGTATACACATTTATACATACAGTGTTGAAGCTTTCAAAAATATAAAAATTTATTATGTATCTCTATAAGTTAACAAAAACTCTTTCTAGCAAAATATTTTAGTATAAATTTTTATATTCTAATGTATTCGCACTTGGTAAAAACTATTATCATCATACTACAAAAACCATAAAATTTATTTGAACTCAAAAGCTATGTTCATGGAAACTAATATACAAAATAAATTAATTAAATTGATAGCATGAATTTTTTTAAACTATAGCTTTTACTTTCTATATCATATTAATAAATTAAACTAGCGAATTGTTTTTTGGTATTTACTTGGTTGGTCTCCTTTATAAGTAAAAAATTATGCCTTTTAATAAACAATTAATTTAAATTCTAACCAAATAATAATTTGACTGATATTATACTTAATTAACAATAATTGTAAATTAATATATGTATACAATTTAAAGTAATTTAAGTATCAGAATTTTTAGGTTATGTAAATATAAAACATTCTTCTTCTTCAATAGTAATTAAACGATAATAAATGATATAAGGAAATGATTGATGAGTATTTATAATTATTATTATAATTAATATTTTACATACTTAACCTGTTATATGTGGAGAAAATACGCAGCAATTCAGAAATATCACAAGTTTCAGTATTTGCGGTTACCGTGTTATGATGTGCGCGCCAGAACTAAGAACCGTTATGTGTTGTATCACGTACGAGGTACCTGATGCTCAACGAATCGGAACTAACCGATGCTCTAAGTAATTATTGTGTGTTCGTAAAGGTCTAAGAATAGGCAATTCTAACAATGTTTATGTGTGTCTTCAGTAACTATAATATGTGCCTATTCTTTGATACAAATTTGCGATTAAAAAATAATGATAAATTGCATTTTTATAATTCGATTAACGTGCTGCGCATGCTCTTTTTACTTGTAGAGTCAAGCACTCAAAAAATAAAATCACCTGATTATTTTCTAATAAATAGTCATGCAACAAAATACTTGATAAAATTACTTAAATTTATTACATACGTTTTTTAGGTTATTAATGTAATATATTGTTAATCATATTAATATTAAGAACACTATTTTATACTACATAAATTAATTGGATAATATTTTGAAGTGATATATTTACGTATTTAAATTCATATATATAAGCAAAATTTCTATCAAAAAATCAAAAGCAAAAAATTTTACCTAAATTTTTTACCTAAAACTTTTACCTGATAAAATTACCTAATTTACTTAAAAAAATGAAACAAAAGTTACCTAAAATTATAAGGTAAAAATTTTAGGTGAAAATATCATATGATTTTTTTCAACAGGGAGTACATCTCTGTTCATTTCCGTCCATTTCCGAATATTCTCGTACATTCTTGTACACTTCTGTACATTTCTGTACATTTCTGTACAAGTCTAATAAGTATCAATAATGTACCAAAAATGTACAGAAATGTACAGAAATATGCAAAATTGTACGATAATGTACAAATTATACTTTCACCTGGGACTCTACACTACATTAAACACAACAAAAAAAACAAATTATATTGCGTCATAATATGTTTGAAAAAAAAGAGATTTCAATAATTATATCAATTATTGAATTCATTAACTGAACATGTAAAATTTTAACACCACATGTGAAATTGCCACGTGTTTGTAAATTAAAGATGGCCGAAAATATGGCCACGCGGCTTCTTCCTCCTTCCCGAATGTGTGCTTCACGCGGGGGGAGGAGACAATGGCTACGGCTTATCTACTATTAAATTTATTAAATACGTCACGCTTGACGTTCACAATTTTTCTATTCTATTTTAAGAATTGCTGCCGCTTAATATAAAAGAAAACAAAATTTTAATTTATTACTTATTCTTAACGATGTGAAAAATTACTACATTATTTTAAAAAAAAAATAACTATTTGCTGCTACTACGTGAAAAGTTTCGGCATATAATAGATTAACTATATTCGTCGGGCCCGTTCAGCGAAGCAATGAACGAGCCTGCCGAAGCTCGAGACACCCTCCGGAAGTTGCTGCCTAAGCAGGCCGTCATAGACAGCGTTCCAGAGTAGGGGTCCAATGACCGAACCCTGCGGCACGCCTCCCGTGATGTTGTGGGAGTGCACACCGTCGTCGTTGTCGTAGAGCAGAGTACGGTCAGTCAGGTAACTCGAGGTGACCTCCCTGAGATAGAGTGGCACTTGGAAGTGCTGCAGGGACAGCATGATGTCGTCCCATCTGGCAGAGTTAAAGGCATTCCGGATGTCCAAGGTGATGATGGCACACATCCGCCTTGCTGCCGAACTGGTTGTCGGAGAGGTCTCCGGCCCGACCGATGGCCGCTGCGAGCCTGGCGCAGATCACCCGCTCCAGAAGCTTCCCGACTATATCCAGTAGACAGAGCGGGCGGTAAGATGATGGCTCCTCCGGGGGTTTGTTTCCCTTCGGTAGGAGTACCAGCCTCTGCGTCTTCCACTGGGCCGGGAAGCAACCTTCTCTTATGCATGCGTTGAATGCGTCCAGGAACAAGCCCGGAGCACTCATAGGCCCCGGGGCTTTACGTACGGAAATACCTTTAGCGGCCATCCTCAGTTCGGCTTCACTAATGTCTGGCGACTCGGCTGCACCATTGGTGGCCATCAGGCCCGTCTCTGCTGCCCTTTTCCGATGTTCTGGAAACAGGTGGCGGACGACTCCGTCCAGAAAAACTGGGTCGGTGGGTGCAACAGCGCCCCCGGGGTTGATCTTATTCATAACCGTTTTATACGGTCTGCCCCAGGGGTCGTGGTCCACCTCCTCACAGAGCTCCCGCCAAAACCTTCTCTTGGCAGCCTTGATGGCCACCTTGAGATCC
Organism: Theocolax elegans; assembly: GCA_026168455.1. NCBI lineage: Eukaryota > Metazoa > Arthropoda > Insecta > Hymenoptera > Cerocephalidae > Theocolax > Theocolax elegans. Next base: position 44,596,697 of record CM047426.1, on the reverse strand, counting down.
CTCCGGTTTTGTTCGTATTCTGCGGAACGATCTTGGAACCGCAGTGTTCCCCTCGCTCTTTGGTGTAGCCTTCTGGCACGCAGGCACTCACGTCTCTTTTCTGCGATGTCCTCACTCCACCAGATTATCGGTGGGCGGCCGCGAGGGTTAAACTTCACGGCCATAGAGGCATCGCAAGCCGCTGTTGGGACATTCGTGAGGCCTCGTGCTTTTTCTTAGGCGGTTCCCTCCACTTTTGCCCCCTCAAGGGAGTAGAGGAACGTCTCACGATCAAACGTGGCTGGTGCCCATCTCTCTCTTGCTCCTCTTCCTGCTCTCTTTGTCCTCCCGCTGGTCAGCTGGAGCTGGTACACGAGTGCTTGGTGGTCACTACCCGTGTAACGGCCAGGAGAGAACTAGAAATAAGAGGACAAGCTGCAATTGACATGATAGAGAGATGGAGCAAAAAGGTCAAAATGAAACATGCACCAGATATATATGGCATGCTCTTAGCCAAGGAAACATTCCATGAAAAATGTTTCCCAGTAATTAAAATAAATGGCAAGAGAATTAAAAGACAGGAACCAGTAAAATATCTGGGAGTTTCATTTGGCAAAGGCCTAAGTGTGCAGCATCATGTCACGGAGATCTCTATAAAAACCAGAGGAATCTTCCAAAGGTTAGCGAGATTAGCTAGAGACGAGTGGGGCTTGGGCTATCGTTCTCTGGAAATAATAAATAAAGGGGTATATATACCAATTATAACGCACGCAGCAGCAGGATGGTTTAAACTTGCAAATAATGTCCAAAAGAAAAAGCTCATAATGTCACAAAGATTTGCTCTAATGAAAACAACGGGGGCATATAGAACCACTTCGGCTGAGTCCATCACAATGATAACGGGTCACTTACCGATAGATCTGGAATGTGAAAAAAGAATAGGAATGTATTACATAAGGAAGAACAAGGAATTTAAATACATGAACTACACATACCAGACGGTGGAGAATCCTTTACCAGGCAATGAATGGAAGAGAAAATATAATGCAAGGTGTGAATTGGACAAGGAATTGAGGAAAGTGTGGCAGTCGAGGTGGGATAACTCTATAAAGGGCAGACATACATATGAGATAATGCCAAACGTGGAAGAAAGAAGGAAAACGACGTGGCTTAAACCGAGCAAGTGTCTGATGCAAATTCTTACTGGACATGGAAGTTTTTAAACTTTCAGAATGCGATTTAACTTTGTAGAATCAGACCTATGCAGCTGCCGAGAGACAGACTCCCCGGAACATGTTATATGGAAATGCGTGAAGTACGAACAAATAAGACTAAAACACATGCAGGAGACAGAGGCAGGAATGAGAAACACAAAAGCCTTATTGGAAACAAAGGAAGGGACCGCGAGACTGACAAGGATGACAAAAGAAATCTTACTCGCAAAGGATGCTACGGAAATTCTAGAAAGAGATTTAGTCGTTGACATAGTGGAAACTGAGGAAGAAGCGCAAGCAGAAGAGTTAAGGGAAGAGAGTGAGTGAGTAGGATAGGGATAGATGATATTCCAGAAAGTAGATAGACAAGAGAAAAAGAGAGAGAAAAAGGAAAAGCATAAGTGAGAAGGGAATGAAAGTTGTTAGGTTAGAAAGATTTCCATTGTAACTAACAAATGGAGGAATAGGAAAGGAAATAGATACAGAGGTAATCAAGATAGCTTATCATACTAGACAATAGGTAAACTAACACATTCTATTAGATAGAATATAACTGACGAGAATGAATGACGATGAAAGAGAAAAAATGGCAATGGAGAGAAAGAAGAAAGAATGGAGATGAAAGATAAAGTTTGAAAGATAGTGTGAAAGGGTATGAAAGCTAGGGAGAATGAATGGACGCTAGGTAGGAACTCCTTCTTTTATAAATGTAGATAGACAGATGAAAACAAGAAACCAAAGTAGGGTAGAAGAAGAAAGAAAAGGAAGAGAGAAAAAGGAAGATACTAGGAAGAAAGAAGAATAGAGTAGGAAGAAAAGGAAGAGAGAAGAAAGATGTAGGAAAAATAGAAAGTCCTAGTCCCTAGTTCCTCAAAAATAGAAAAGATAAAATAAAGTAAAAGGAATAAATAATAAAAAATAAAACCGAAGCACAAGAGAAAACATAGAAAGAGTTGAATCGCAAGAAAAGGAAAAGACAAATGCGAACTCTGGAAAGTTCCGTAGTCCAAAAACCGTCACAGTCTAAGATAAGGAAGACAAGTAGACCTTGGTTGTTGCTCATCGTCACCCCGTTGTGACACACGTAGTAAAGAGGACAAGAAGCCCTTGGTGGAGAAGGAAATTGTCCTCAACAACGAGCCCTTGGTGGAGAAGGTAGTTGTCGATGGTGTGCGTAACATGAACCGTACAAACTCGTTGCCGAGAAGTACAGTTCAGGGGGGGGGGGCAGATGCCGTACCAAGTACGTCTAAAATGACGCACACGGCATCGACTCCTAACGACGATAGTCAAACAGATCAGATAATTGCTGGAATCCAAACGGATAACCGGCTATTCTTTTTGGTATGACTCGGTGGAAAGGACTTTAAAGCACATTCAGATCCTGGCACCATGGTCTCTCTTGTACGATCAGATGTTGTCGAACAGTACAAGTTTAAATGGAGACCTGTCAAGGTTATCGTGAAAGGTGTGGCTGGACCAGCACTTAAAGTCCTTGGCTTAATCGACATTCTATTCTGTGTAGAAGGCCTTGATGGCAATATCCAACTGAGAATTGTAGAGAATATTGAGCATTCCATCATTCTCGGTATGGATTTTCTACAACATTGGAATATAGAAGTCAAATTAGGCGAAGCTATCTGGCGTATTGGCGAGAGTGATTGGAGACACTTCGTCAGAGATACAGCTCATGACATCCATTCGAGGATTTCCGCTGAATGTGCTGGTATAATTAAGATACAGGACGACCAGCGGAAACAAGTCAAAGAGTTAGTTGAAAGCCTACTCTTGCCCTCGGGAGACGTCCATGGCTTTACGACGTTAACGGAGCACCATATAGAGGTTGAACCTGGTGCAAGACCGGTTCGTCATAATCCAAGACGTACGTCTCCCAAGGTCCTCGAATTTGCCCAGAGTGAGGTCAAAAAGATGTTTGACAAGGGCATTATTGAACCGAGTGCGAGTGATTGGTCAGCTGCTCCGGTCATCGTTCGCAAGGACGAAGGAAGTTATCGCTTCTGTATCGATTTTCGAGACATTAATGCAGTCACACAACGTAATTCTTATCCAATTCCTAATATGGATACCATATTGGATAAGCTGCATAATGCAAGGTATATATAAAAAATCGATCTTAAGAAAGCTTACTTCCAAATATTAATGGCCGAGGCGAACCGGCATTATACTGCATTTGCTGTACCAGGGTCGGGGCTGTGGCAGTTCACGAGAATGCCTTTTGGCCTCATAAATGCTCCTACGACATTTGCACGGCTTATAGATGCAATTTTCGGGCCTAAGGTGGAACCTCATGTGTTTGGTTATCTAGACGACTTGATCGTCATTACCGAAACTTTTGAGAACCATCTAAAATGGCTCAAATACGTACTAAGGACGTTGAATGACGCTGGACTCGAACTGAATCGAGAGAAGTGTGAGTTTTGTTGTTCCAGTGTAACGTTCCTTGGGTACCCTACCCCTCGTAATGTCAAACAGCTGAGATCCTTTCTCGGGATGGTAGGCTGGTATTCTCGATTCATTAATCGAGAAGCTGACATTAAAGCTCCCCTTACCAAGTTGCTGCGTAAAGACCAGGCTTAGGATTGGGGCGAGGAGCAGGAGGAGGCGTTTTGTCAGCTTAGAGTTGCGTTAGCTGAAGCGCCTGTATTAGCTCGTCCAGACTTTTCTAAGCCATTTACCGTCCAAAGTGACGCTAGTGACTTAGCAATAGGTGCGGTGTTGACGCAACTGGACGACGAGGGTTTCGAGCATCCGATTGTCTACGTCAGCCGATTATTAAATCGCGCTGAACGTGATTGCATGACGACGGAAAAAGAATGCTTGGCTCTCATATGGGCTATTAAGAGATTGAGACCATACAGTGAGGCCTATCGATTTACGGCTGTGACCGACCATAGTGCTCTCAAATGGCTCAAAAATCTCAGGCAACCGTCGGGTAGGTTGGCACGATGGATACTTGAAATGCAGCAATGGGACTTTGAAATAGTGCATAAGAAAGGAGCTTTGCACTATGTCCCGGACGCGCTTTCTCGTGCCGTCAACCCAGACCCCGACGAAGAAGAGATTGCCTCGTTCGAAGTAATTACAGACCCATGGTATATTGCTAGATTAAACGATGTACGCTTATGCCCTCAGAAATTTCCGGAGTGGAAAATTGAGGATGATATGCTACATCGTTTTACAAGTGATAAACTCTTGGACTCTGTAACAGAACGAGAAGAAGGCTGGCGGCTTGTTCTACCCTTAAAGCAGAGGAACCGAGTCTTAGTAGATTCTCGTTTCCACCCATCCATGGGTCATATGGGAGCCGAAAAGACTTACGAACGTGTTGCAAGAGACTATTATTGGCCAGGTATCTACCACGATACACGCCAATTTGTTTTACAGTGTCTGATCTGTCAGAGCTATGCGACGAGACGTCGTTGCAATGAAATAAATAATACTTAATGTATTATATTATTTCGTATGAATATAGAATATTGTAACTTAAAATCTCGCACGTTTTTATTGTTTCGTGCGTTGCCTCTTCAAGGCCACGAAACACGCGTGTTTATGTCGACGACCGAGGATGTGTGCGAGCATCCGTATATACGATTGTTATTGTGTGTGTGTGTTAGATACTTTTCGGGAATGCGACAATTCCCGAAAAGCTGGGTACGCTGCCGGTCTTGACCGCGACAGCATTATCCTTTACACATCGTCACGTTTAGTTTCGCGCGCCACGGGAAGTACCGGACCGGTTCGTCCGTGCTCCGGGAAGCCGTACGCGAGTGTTCGTGAGTTCGTGTGAGTGCAGTGCGAAGGACCAGATACCTCGGGTTGAGTGTTCCCCGAGGTAGGCGAATCGCCGCGGCATCAGGCCGCACCTGCATACCACCGTCGAGGACGACGGGAAACCGGGCCGACTCCACCGGCCAGCAGACGTCGGGGCGCCGACGTACACCAGGGCCAATGGACAAGCCAGCCCGGTAAGTACCCGACATTGGTCGGTATATATTTAGAGCGTGTTGTGTGCGTGTGCATGAATGTTTGTTCGGTAGCACACCGGTGCTACCGAAACCGATTGGGTATTGCGCGGGGCGAGCACGGGGGCAGCCCCTGCTTGCCGCGTATATACCACGCGACCGGGAGAACGCCCCGTTAATTATTGTCGGGCACCCCCGTGTAATTTATTAAATAAATACTTATTTGTTTATTTTAATATAACGGTCGCGTTAATAATTTTAATTATACTTTAACCCGCAAATAACCTTCCGATTCCCGATTTTCCCGCCACGTGTGTCGGTATAGAGGAGATCGTCCTTTCTCCGCTACCGTGTCCCGGCGGGTTAATTTATTAACCCACGGCGACGATAAAGACGCGTTCTTCGGGGCCGTCGTCCCTGTTTAAATTAATAAATTACTTGTAACTATGGTATTAGGAAGAAATACCATGTTACAAATGGCGACCGTGACAGGACGGTAGTTGTACCGCCTACATGTCGAGGATTTTCGGGTCGGTAAAACTATTCTTATTTTTTTAAAATAAGTACTTATTCTGGGTGCAGGTTTACCTGTACTTAGATAAGAAATAGCGGGTTATTTATTATTAAAATTTTCGCTTTGGAAGTCGCGAGAGAGAGAGAGAGAGAGAGAGAGAGAGAGAGAGAGAGAGAGAGAGCATATAGGTTTATAATGGCATGGATGCATGCCATTATAATTGAATTGTGTGTATGAGTGAGATAGAGAGAGCGAGAATAAAAATTTGAAATTTCGAGTTTGCGTTAGAGACGCGCGGGTATCCCTAGCCGTATATTGTGGTTGTGAGAGAGAGAGAGAGAGAGAGAGAGTGAGAGAGAGAGAGAGAACCAGTGCGTGAGAGAGAGAGGGACATTGCGTCGCGGAGTCGTGTAGTGCTGAGTGAGCACGAGTCCGCTAGTGAGAGAGAGAGAGAAAATCCCAACTAGCCGGCGTTAGACTCGCGCGGCGTAAGTGTAACGAGTATCGAGAGAGAGAGAGAAAGAGAATATACACTATACGGCATATACCGCGCGGCTATCCTTCGTTGCTACGCAAGAAGGAAAATTTCCCCCTCTGCGCGACCGTAATTTCATTTTTAATTTAATTGCATGAATTTTGTTAACTCGCTTTAAAAGCGAGTTTAACAATTTGTGTGTGTGTGAAATATTTTTGAGTTCGACTCACTGATTTTGTATCAGTTCGAGACGACCAATAATATTTTTATTGATTATAATTATTAATTTTATTATTATCATTATTATTATTATTATTAATTTGCTTTTGTTGTAAAATATATATACTTTTGAATTGATTTTTCAAAGATATTATCACGCTGTTAGTCAGCTGATAATTTTGAAATTATACAATAATTTTTTTGTTGTGTGCTAATAATTATTAATATTATTAAAATCAATTTTGACATTGTCTGATTAGTCAAATAAGTCAAAGTTGATTAATCTTTTTGTATTACCGTCGCGATTTTGGCTCGCATTAGTGCTGAGACACATCGTGATATCGGTGTTACATTTATATTTATTGTTAATATTAATATTATTTCGATTAAGTGTTTGTCACTTAATCATTAATTCTGCTGACGGGAAAATTTCTTTGATTTATTTTCTTAATTTTTTTTTTGTTTCTTCTCCAAATTAAGGAATATTGCAATTAATTTGTTTGTCAAATTAATTGCATATTTATATTGTTAATTTTTATATAATATAATCTAATATATATAAAATTAATAATAAATAAAATAATTAATTTCTCTTAAAAATAAATTAAATTTTTTTTGGGAAGTTAACAAAAAAATTAATTTTTTTGTGTGCTTTAAATCAAGTTTAAAATTTTTTTTTGCGGTTTTAAACACTTTTAAATTTTTTCTTGTGAGATCTTGTTTTGAAAATTCTTTTCTTTTGAAGCTAATTTTCACAAAATTTTCTTTTGCATGAGATTTACATTTTGTGTAAAATTATAATTATTTTGTTTGTCAAAATAATTATATTTGTGGCTTCCAGAATTTTTTTTTAATTTCCTTTAATATTTAATTTCTCGTGTCAGCGAATTAAAATTTTTTTTTATTACTTTTGTTTGTAAGTTGCAATCGATGGCAATTTATTTTTAAATTGTTACCAAATTAATTTGTTTGTCAAATTAATTCGGTCTTTGATTGGTCCAAGTATCTTTTGTAATTTTACTTAGGTTTAAAGAGAAGATCGACAACAAGAATTTTTTCTTTTGATCCGAAAACAGATTCGATTAAGCTTTCGAATCTGGTGGCAAACAAATTTTTTTTTATAGATTAAATTAATTTACATTAATTTTTCATGCTTTTATTTACATTTTTTATTATTTAATTAGTTTGCCAAACTCGGATCGGAATTTTTTTTTTGTGTAATTCTTTTCTCTTTATGTAAGGTATGCCCTCTCATATAGAGTAGTTTTGTACTCTATATTTGAATCTGGACTCTGAGCTATCTCCTCAGTTGTCCAAACTTTACAGGGCATACGGGGAAGCAGTTGGTGTGCCAGCTGAGAAGAAATCCCCATGTGCACAACGCCGTCTCTGCCTTATCAAAAAAATTACGATGGGCAGCTACGAGACGCGTATGTGCAAAATACTTAGTGACTCGCGGGATGCGAGGCACATTAAAAAGGACATCAGATCACTTCCTTTGGAGGAGATCTACGCCCAGCTCGATCGTTTGCACCTTAATGCTAATAGCGAAGAGTTTGAGTGTAGAGAGCGCCTTCTGAGACATAGGATTAAGTGTTATGATCCTCAAATTGACGTGCCTTGGTATCCCAATTACGACGAGGATACTTCTGCCCAACCAGCGACGAAGCCCTTAGCTTGTCCACAGTTCTGGCAGAAACACCAAAAGCGCTCCAGAAGAGGTAGTGTGATCCCTTCTGGTACCGACAGGTCTATAGAGTCTGAGTTGTCAGACGATAGACCAACAAGTGAGCACATAACCCCCATTCAGGAAGAAGAGGGAAATGTGACTACACATAGTAGAGTGCCCACGCCGACGGGTGAATCGAGACCGCTTTCTGATAATGCAGCTGGCATTAACACAGAAGCGGCGATTCCGACGGCTAACTCACCACCTTCGAGACAAGTGACGGTGTCGACGACCACATATACTGGTCTAGGTTAGACGCATGCTATAAATTCATCACATGCGTCACACCGGGATCAGCGTAACTCGTTGGTTGGTAACCACAACCCAGTGGAAAAGGGCACCATTCGTCGTAACGATTTTGGACTGAATTCCGATGCACATGGACGGTCTACTCCCAGCCATTTTAGTAGTACTGGAGCTATTAAAAAGCGCGTTTCGGAGATTCAGTCAGATAAGTCGCGGCAACAGACGAGCAGGGATTATGAACTCCCTTCCAACGATCGCAGGCAGTCGACTGATAATCGGAGGGAAGCTCCAGATTATCGTTCACATAATCGCGATCAATACGGTACCTGTCAGAGGAAGGTTAGTTATGACAAGCATAACAACAGGACCTCCTCACACAGATATGCGCCAGCACCAGAAGAAGCAGATGATGAATCGTTCTCGGAAGGTGAGCGCTATCACATGAGTGCAACATCCACTTCTAGACGGTTACCGAAGGAAGGGAATCGTAAGTCTCACACGTCCGATCGTAGCCAAAGGACTTACACTAAGAGGGAAGCCTCTACACAGTGTGACAATGGTTACAACAGATCCCGCGAAACGAATAATGATCCCGTCGAGCACGAGCGAGCTGTCGCTAGACGCGATCAAGGTACTCAAACCGATTCTAATCTTAGTAACTTAGATTCGGACGAATATTACACTACGAATAGGGAAGATGCAACCGCTTACTATGCGAGTAGATATCGCAAGGAGCGCCTCCCTGACAGACGTAGCAGAGTACCATCGCCGAGTCGAGATGTCCACCGGCGTGATACGTATAACCAAAGTGAGGACATGGGTGCATTAGTCCCTTTGGGATACAACCAGCCACCAGTGAGAGATAGAAAGGATCGGCCTGGTTGTGCAAGAGCCCTCAGAGACTGGGGTCTGTCGTTCGATGGGGAGACCAACGACGATGCCGAAGAATTCCTAGATAGTTTACAAGACTTCAGGAATGACGAGCAGTTCTCTGACCGGCGTATTCTCAGCGAATTGCCTTGCGTGTTTAAGAAGACAGCCCTATTTTGGTATAGGGCCGTCCAATCTTCTTTACGTAACTGGTATGACTTCGAAAATGAATTTTTGAATGAATACGGTCAGGAGTTGCGAGATCAAGATTTGTTCGAGGATCTACAACACCGCACGCAAGGCAAACGAGAGAAGGTCGTAAATACCTGAATTGCTTTAAGGCTATTGTGCGGAAATTCCGCCGACCTCCTCCGCTGCGCCAACAAGTAGAGATGGCATATTCTCAATTGAGACCGGAGTGCCGCAAGTTTATGTCCTCGAGATCCATAAATAAATTCGAAGACATAATGAAGTACGGTAAAGAATATGAACATCACTTGGTATGGGACAAGAGGTTTGCGGAACCCACACCAAGAGAACAAGTTCATATCCCACAAGCTTTCCCAAAACGGAGTTCGTCCAAAGTTTCGGGGAAAGTGGCCTCATTAGTTGAGAATAAGAAGAGCCAACCGGTTCCTCAGCCATCTCCACCACCGAAGAAGAAGACGTTGAAAAAGAAAAGGAGCAAGAAGAATAAGAAACATTCTTCTAGCCCATCTTCAAGTGATTGTGAAGTAGCCAATGTGTATGGTACTCGCAACACTAGTCAACGTCAGTACTTGCAACAAAAGAAAAATTTTGTGGGTGCACAAAATATTAATAATGCAAGACAATCTTCGGGAAATAGACAGACAGGGTCAAAGCAGCAACAATATAACGGTGCTAGGCCGAAACAATACGTTGCTCAAGCTCAGACGACACCCGTCTATACGCCTCAACGTAGACAAAGCACGGTATATGATCGTACTACGCAGAGGCAGACCCAAGACGCTGGTTTGCAAAGGAATCCGAACAGTCCCTTCTTTGGCATATGTTTTAGATGCCACAAAGTAGGACATCGATATTCCGATTGTCCCAATCAGACTTGCCTGCATTGTGCAAGTATGGGACATACAGCGGACCAGTGCCCGAACATGGCAGCGCCCATTGAATGTCAGGTGTGCCACACAACTGGGGTAACCCTAGATAATTGCCCAAAGTGTGAGCATGTACGGCAATATCTGGGAAACCTAGCGGCAGGGTACCAGAATCGTCCCCTGGGCCCTGCACGCAATTAAAAGAGCGTAATAGCTCTAGGGGGCAAGAGATACGGGTTGGTGAACCCGCGAGGTTGTTTGTTAAGAAGGACAAACACCTCACTGAGTTCGCTGAACTGCTAAACGGAGAGCAAACAAACGTTCAGAAGGTAAGAGAGAATACCTCTGAACATCCGAATTTGCCGAAATCTGCTGAGTTACCTATGGTTAAGGCTGAGACTCCTTTCAAGCTAACTCCAACGTTCGAAGCGCCGAACAAAGCAGATTTAGAACTTCTAGAGATCAAGAAAAACAAAGAGTCTTTCTGGTCTGAAGTACTCCGTAGGCAGGCTGTTAACGAACACAAACGGTTACTGAAGGAAATAGAGAACGAGAGAAAAACTCTAAACTTGTGTAACCCCACCAATGAGAATGATGATACTCGTTACTCATTGTCACCCCAACCTACGATCAAAGAAAAGAGTATAAAACAGTCTAATGAGAGTAAAACGACTGTCTCTCTTGATCAGGTGATGAACAGTTCAAAATCGTTGCCGATTAGAACAGTTCAGGGGGGGGGGGCCAGGAACCGTCCCGAAGACGTCCAGAGAAACAAGTTCGACTCCAGCTCTACTTGACAGTCAAGCCGAAGACATGGTTGCGGGAGTGCAATCCGAAAACCGTTTGTTCTTCTCGGTAAGATTTGGTGGCAAGGACTTTAAAGCATTGTTCGACCCAGGAGCAATGGTTTCACTTATACGCGTTGACGTAGCGGAATGCTACAGGGATAAGTGGAAACCGGCCAAGGTAGTCGTGCGGGGTGTCGCAGGACCGGCACTGAAAGTCCTAGGTTTGTTAGATGTTCTATTCGGAATTGAGGGATTAGATGGCAACATCCAACTGAGAATAGTCGAGAGTATGGAACACTCGATGATCCTCGGTATGGACTTCCTTCAACATTGGAACATCGAGGTTAAAATTGGCGATGCCCTCTGGCGTGTTGGCGCCGGAAAATGGCAGTCTTTTGTCAAGGATGGAGTCCGAGACGGAGACACGAGGATTCTCGCAGAGTGTGCAGGTATCATCGAGATTAACGATGACCAGCGAGAGAGGGTAAGAAAGTTAGTAGAGAACTTATTACCACCACCAGGCGATGTGCATGGCTTTACTACGTTGATCGAACATCACGTGGAAGTAGAGCCAGGTGCACGACCAGTATGTCACAAACCAAGACGTATGTCGCCTAAAGTCCTCGAATTCGCCCAGCAAGAAGTCAGAAAAATGTTTGAGAGAGGAATAATTGAACCGAGTGCAAGTGAATGGTCTGCCGCTCCAGTGATAGTCCGCAAAGATGAAGGTAGCTATCGTTTTTGCATAGACTTCCGAGATTTGAATGCGGTAACAAAACGTGACTCATATCCAATACCGAATATGGATTCGATTCTGGATAAGTTACATAATGCCAAATTCATCTCTAAGATCGATCTTAAGAAGGCATATTTCCAAGTGTTAATGTCAGAAATTAGTCGACATTACACCGCCTTCGCTGTGCCTGGGTCTGGGTTGTGGCAGTTCACACGGATGCCGTTCGGACTGATGAATGCACCCATGACATTTGCACGGTTGATCGATGCTCTATTTGGTCCCGAAGTTGAACCTCATGTTTTCGGTTACCTGGACGATCTAATCGTTATAACCGAAACTTTCGAGGAACATTTAAAATGGTTGGAAATGGTTCTAAGGACACTAGTGGACGCAGGGCTAGAATTGAACAGAGAGAAGTGTTAGTTCTGTTGCTCGAGCGTTACGTTCCTTGGTTACCGCCTGGATGGTGATGGACTTCGACCCGATGTGGATCGAGTGGCTCCTGTCCTAAATTATCCGACCCCAAGAAATGTTAAACAACTTCGTTCCTTCCTTGGCATGGTCGGTTGGTATTCTCGTTTTATAAATCGAGAGTCGGATATTAAGATCCCTCTCGTGAGATTACTCCGTAAGGACCAGCCATGGGAGTGGGGACCAGAGCAGGACGCGGCGTTCCGTGAACTCAGGTTAGCTCTAGCCGGCGCGCCAGTGCTTGCTCGACCAGACTTCTTTAAGCCTTTCTCGGTCCAGAGTGACGCGAGTGATTACGCTATTGGGGCTGTGTTAACCCATGAAGATGAAGATGGTTTCGAGCATCCGATCGTTTACGCCAGCCGAGTGTTGAACAAGGCGGAGCGTAATTACATGACGACGGAGAAAGAGTGTCTAGCCTTAATCTGGGCAATTAAGAAACTTCGGCCATATATTGAAGCGTATCGTTTCAAAGCTGTGACGGACCACAGCGCGCTCAAATGGTTGAAAACTCTTAAAGAGCCCACCGGCAGACTAGCGCGCTGGGTGCTTGAGATGCAACAGTAGGACTTCGAGATTGTGCACAAGAAAGGTGCACTACACTATGTTCCCGACGCACTCTCTCGCGCTGTTAACCTAGACTCGGACGAAGTTGAAATAGCCTCCTTTGACGTGATTACCGACCCATGGTACATCGCCAGATTGGATGATGTGAGGTCCAGTCCTCAAAAGTTTCCACAATGGAAAATTGAGGATGAAATGCTCTATCGATTCACGACCGATAAGCTGCTGGACCCAATCACGGGTCAAGAGGAGGGATGGAGATTGGTTGTGCCCATTGAATATAGGACGCGTGTACTAGAGGATTCGCATTGCCCTCCATCGTGTGGTCATTTAGGAGTGGAGAAGACCTATGACCGAGTGGCAAGAGACTATTATAGGCCGGGTATCTATCATGATGTCAGGCAATTCGTTGTGCAGTGTATAGACTGCCAACGATATAAAGTCTCACAGGCGGGCCCTCAAGGTTTGATGGGCAAGCGTAATATTGAGAGACCGTGGGCTGTGGTTGCGGCAGATATAACGGAACTGCCTCGTAGTAAGAACCAATACAAATATATACTGGTCTTACAAGATTTGTTCACGAGGTGGGTTGAATTAAAACCGTTACGAGCTGCTACCGATAAGTCGGTTGCGAAAGCATTTGAGAAACTCATACTGTTTCGTTGGGAAACTCCTGATTACTTCCTTACGGATAATGGTACAGAGTTCGTCAATAATAAGTTGACACAAATGCTTGAGGATTACGGGATAAAACAGATCACGACTCCTCCTTACCGACCGCAAGCCAACCCCGTCGAGCGAACAAACAGGACATTAAAGACGATGATCGCGGCCTTTGTGGATTCCGATCATCGCAGCTGGGATGAACATCTACATGAATTCCGTCATGCTATTAATACGGCAACGCAATCAAGTACGAAGGTTTCCCCAGCTTTCCTCAATTTTGGACGTCATCCTCAACCGGTAAAAGTTTGCGTAGAGAGGTTGAGAAGAGGGAATTTAAAATTCCTATCGATCCCGAGATGTGGATGGATCGACTCAAACGTCTTGATGCCCTTCGAGATCTAGTGCGGAAACACATAGATGAAGAGCAGAGACGTCAAGAGAAAGTCTATAACAAAAATAGACGCGTGGCTTTCTTCCAAGTAGGCGATTTAGTCATGAGGAAGTGTAGAACGTTATCGCACGGGGCCAAAGGTATTTCGGCCAAATTGGCGCCTAAGTACGACGGACCCTTTGAAGTCAAGGAGATACTATCACCAGTAGTCTTAAGACTTGAAGAGTCTGGACGGAAGAGGTCTGAAGTGCACGTATCCGATTTAAAGAGATACGTCCCACCAAGGAGAAAATCCTAGGCCAGCGATGATCGGCTAGCCACGGGGAAAATTTAGAGTGAGTATCCGGGTGTGTGATTGATTGAGTACGAGTGATTGTATATGATTAATGTAACTATGATTTGTTAGTAGTTAATTAACAAATTTCTTTCTTTTGTTTCAGCACCCTGGACGAGGCCAAAACAAACGGTTGATCGCTCAGACCGAGCAAATGCTCGGTAAGCGAGAGACCGAACGGAGCGCGGAAAGATACCGCCGATTCCAACGGCAAGCAGTCCGCGACCATAATCGTTTCGGGGATTCCCACTGTCTGGACGCAGATAATAAGGAATCCACGTCCACCTTTCTGGCTAACTCGCCACCAGAAGCGAGGGAGATGGTCAAGAGGAGTTATGCCGAGGTGGTAGGGAGACCCCTGCCGGCCCAACCATCGGGTCTTGGCAACAACCTCCAGGCCGCTTCGGCGGTAGAGGCTGTTGACTTACCCTTGGAAAGGCCTAAAGGTGTGTCAAGTCCTCTACAGGCTGGCGAATCCAGGCCAAATCCCAAGAAAACGGTAGAGCGAATGGAGGTCGACCAGCAGACACCGACGGGTAGTGTTAATTATCTGCCTGGCGGATATGCAGAGGACCTCCGCCAAGAAGAGAGGGAGCGGCAAAGGGAAGTCGCTGAAAGCCGTCGAAGGCGCAAGAAGTATAATCCCTTGCGCCAGTTGACGGTCGACGACTACTATTCGGCAGTAGACGATGGGAATCTGGCACAAGCCGTGCCGAGTACCATCGCGTCGGTAGTAGTGGTTCCGCCAAAGGAAGAGATGTCGCCCGCTAGGAGCAGACCCTTCCCATTGTCCAAACCACCGACGCAGGTTCGGAGAGAGATGTCGCCCGTTAGGTGCCGACCCTCTCCACGACCCAATCCGTCAGGAGTGGACCAGGCGGAGAAGTATAGGCGTCGCGGGGCGATGTTCAAGAAGTTGGATCCTATCAAGACGGATCCAACCATCGACCCCCCGGATAACGCCTGCTTTAATTGTTGGCGTCCGGGGCACAACCGCCGGGAGTGTGCGGCCATACAGACGCAGGAATTCTGCATCAACTGCGGCCGCCGAGGGGTGGTTGTCACCAAATGTCCTCGCTGCATGAATGCCTACCGCGCATGGTTGGCTAATCGCAGGGATCGAGGACTATCCGACCCGCCAACAGCGGCTTCACAACCTTCAACGTCTGGGACACAGGAGAAGTCCGTGTCCAAGAGGGCCAGACAGAGAGGAAGCCGCAGTAAAGCGAAGAAGCGGCGAGTGGAAGAGACCACCGTCGCATCGGTCCGAGCAACTTCGGTGGGTATTGTGGACGCACAGCCCCAGGAAAAACAACCATCTTTCGCTTCCGGAGTTATTGCTCGACGAATCGAGGAAGCAGACCGCCGACAGGCGGCAGAGTTCGGTCTGCACCATACCGGGCCGATTGAGGAAGTGCGACGTGCCTTGGGCGAGCATGCTCAAAGGCTGGTGGATCGACGCCGTAGGGAATACCAGGACTCCCTGGCCCTTCCTCCTACACCGCCTCCTCCAACGATATCTGGCCAGCAAGAGGCCGAAGAGGACAAGACCCGTGGACGAGAAGAGAGTGTAGCTCAGCTAGTCCACGTCGAGCGGATCGAGGATGTACCCCCGCATGAGACATTTTTACGTCACCTGGTGTAGGGTTTGGGAGTACCAAACTCTGGACCTTTGGATGAGGTGCAGGCGGGCCTCAACAACGTGTTCCGACAAGTAGGCTACCCAGCGGAGTTGTCACTACTAACTCCGTACCCTGCACCACCGATTCCATTGGTCGAACCGCCCTCCGTTCCGACCAGGATGGACATGACGTCGGGGATGAGCAGCAGCGTCATCACCGGGCCATCGAGTCAACCCAACAACGACGCTGACCTTCTTCGGGAGTGTCGCTTGTTGTTGGAAACGGTGGCAGGAGACAATCCCGCAGCGAGAGACGTCGTCCTGCGACTGGTGATGGCCACCCTGGAGAAGAACCTCACCACCCCTCGACCCTAGTTCGTCTAGGCGAGGAATTTGATTGCGTGCGTGTCATTATTTATTTCATTGCCCTCTTTTCAACTCTCACATCAGTAGGATGATGTGGAGTTTAGTGGGGGGCTTTGCGACGAGACGTCGTTGCAATGAAATAAATAATACTTAATATATTATATTATTTCGTATGAATATAGAATATTGTAACTTAAAATCTCGCACGTTGTTATTGTTTCGTGCGTTGCCTCTTCAAGGCCACGAAACACGCGTGTTTATGTCGACGACCGAGGATGTGTGCGAGCATCCGTATATACGATTGTTATTGTGTGTGTGTTAGATACTTTTCGGGAATGCGACAATTCCCGAAAAGCTGGCTACGCTGCCGGTCTTGACCGCGACAGCATTATCCTTTGCACATCGTCACGTTTAGTTTCGCGCGCCACGGGAAGTACCGGACCGGTTCGTCCGTGCTCCGGGAAGCCGTACGCGTGTGTTCGTGAGTTCGTGTGAGTGCAGTGCGAAGGACCAGATACCTCGGGTTGAGTGTTCCCCGAGGTAGGCGAATCGCCGCGGCATCAGGCCGCACCTGCATACCACCGTCGAGGACGACGGGAAACTGGGCCGACTCCACCGGCCAGCAGACGTCGGGGCGCCGACGTACACCAGGGCCAATGGACAAGCCAGCCCGGTAAGTACCCGACATTGGTCGGTATATATTTAGAGCGTGTTGTGTGCGTGTGCATGAATGTTTGTTCGGTAGCACACCGGTGCTACCGAAACCGATTGGGTATTGCGCGGGGCGAGCACGGGGGCAGCCCCTGCTTGCCGCGTATATACCACGCGACCGGGAGAACGCCCCGTTAATTATTGTCGGGCACCCCCGTGTAATTTATTAAATAAATACTTATTTGTTTATTTTAATATAACGGTCGCGTTAATAATTTTAATTATACTTTAACCCGCAAATAACCTTCCGATTCCCGATTTTCCCGCCACGTGTGTCGGTATAGAGGAGATCGTCCTTTCTCCGCTACCGTGTCCCGGCGGGTTAATTTATTAACCCACGGCGACGATAAAGACGCGTTCTTCGGGGCCGTCGTCCCTGTTTAAATTAATAAATTACTTGTAACTATGGTATTAGGACGAAATACCATGTTACAGCTATAAGACGTCTCAAGCAGGTCCTCAAGGCTTGATGGGTAAACGTAACATTGAGAGACCCTGGGCTGTTGTAGCAGCAGACGTAATGGAGCTTCCACGTAGTAAAAGTCAATACAAATACATCATAGTATTTCAAGACTTATTTACAAGGTGGATAGAGCTCAAACCATTACGTACGGCGACCGGTAAGTCGGTGTCGAAAGCATTCGAGGAACTCGTAGTCTTCCGTTGGGAAACGCCAGATTTCCTAATAACGGATAATGGGACTGAGTTCGTCAACGGCATCAGGTCGCGAATGCTGGAGGAGTATGGTATAAAACATGTCAGAACCCCTCCTTACCGACAACAAGCCAACCCGGTAATGAGAACAAATATAACGTTAAAAACGATGATTGCGACGTTTGTGGATTCGGATCATCGTGGGTGGGACGCACACTTCGCACGAATTTCGCCATGCAATAAACACGGCAATGCAGTCAAGTACAAAAGTCTCACCCGCGTTCTTAAACTTCGGGCGCCATCCACAACCTGTGAAGAGTCTCCGCAGGGAAGTGGGAAAACAGGAACTTAAGATCCTAGACAATCCCGAAGTATGGCTAGATCGTCTTAAAAGACTTGATGCTCTACGCGACTTGGTCAAGAAATACATTGACGAGGAGCAAACACGTCAAGAAAAGACCTACAACAGAAACAGACGTACTGCCTCGTTTCAGGTAGGAGATCTAGTCATGAGAAAGTGCCGAACGCTTTCCCAAGGTGCGAAGGGCATATCTGCTAAACTGGCACCAAAGTATGACGGACCCTTCAAAGTTAAAGAAGTACTATCTCCAGTAATTCTGAGACTAGAAGAGTCAGGTCAGAAACGGACCGAGGTACATATATCTGATGTAAAAAGATCTGTACCACCTCGGGTTGTCAAGTAAAGCAGTAAGGGTTGCGTATCGGTTCGCATGAGAACAGTTATCGAAGGTTGGGCCTGGTAACTGTAGGTGCCCGTTGATGACCCACTCGCTGGATGTGACCAGTCCGTGTGGGAAATCGACGAAGTACTCATCGAGATGGAAGGAATATCCCGAACCTCGACGATAGACATCCCGTCATCGGGTGATACGACCCAGGTGGAGCAGATGGAGGTGGACGTACCTGTGGTGTTAGCACTGGGGTCGTCCACCAATATCTACCCCGCTGACTACGTAGAAGATCTACGAGAGGCAGAACGGGAGCGTCAAAAAGCCGCCGCCGATAATCGCCCCCGCCGCAAGAAGAAGAAGAGCAGCGGCAGACGGCATTTGACGATGGATGACTATGAGTCAGGAGTCCCAGCCAACCCTCAAGTGACGGAGAGCCCGTGCTTGAGGGCGGGAGCTGTGTCCGTCATAGTCCCATCAACCGCAGGGAAACTCGATGTTGGGGTCGAGACCCTGACGGAACAAGCCAAGGCTGGGCCATCGTCATCCGGCCCAGTCATTACAAGGGGGATCGTCCTCCGTCGATTGGTTCCTCTACCTTTCGATCGGTCGGTAGACCCGCCTAAAATGGCTTGTTTTAACTGCTGGGCGATGGACCACAGCCATCGGGAGTGCGCGGCACCGCAATCGATATACTGTTTCAATTGCGGCCGCCGAGGGGTGGCAGTGAGTGAGTGTCCAAGATGCTCTCGATCCTATGCCACCTGGATCCAAGAGCGGGGATACTCGCCGTTCTCGACGGTTGCTTCCCAGGTTTCGGTTGCCAAGGTCCCTGCACCTCAGCAGAGACCGAAGCGGTCGAAGCAACGGGACAGTCGGAACAAGTCCAAAAAGCGGCGGATGGAGACGCCCACTCGCAGGGAGGGACCCAAGAAGGGCTCGTTTGTGAAGCCTTCTGGGCCCAAGCCCTCCTATGCGGAAGTGGTGGTGCGTCGCCGAGTAGAAGAGGCGACTCGCCGCCAGGCTGCTGCCTTCGGCTTAGACTGCACGGGGCCCTTCGAACAGGTGAAGGTTGCCCTCAGTGCTGTCGTCCAAGCTAAGGCAGACCAGAAGTTGAGGGAGAACCAAGAGAATCAAACTACTCCCTCAGCCAACCAGTCAGCAGCCGAATCATCACGGCAGGGAGGAAAAGAGAGCGGTGCTCAGCCAGTCCCTGCCCAATCACCAGTCGGGAAGGAAGGTATGGACACCCCGTCCCCAAAACCTCGTAAAAAGCAGTCACCGAAGGCTGGGCCTAGTGGCTTGCGACGACCCAACCCGATGGACGTTGACGCCTCTACGAGCGTGGTTAAACCACCTCGCAAGCCGACAGAGAAACGGGGGGTTGGGTCCGAACACCGTACTGTCCCAGAAGTACGGGCTTCATCGGCTGGGTCACCGGCGACGGCCGACCAATCCAGAAACGAGACGGACATTCTCAGGGAATGTCGTCTGTTGCTGGAGGCCGCCGCCAACCTCCCTTCCGACATTGCACGAGAGATAGGGCAGGAGGTGGTCCGGATCCTTAGGGATCGTATTCCTTCCCGACATTAAGAAGAGAAGCGTACAGCGCGCAGTCGTGGATAGATTGTGCCTTTCTTTCGACTCGGCCTTCCCGAGGGAAGTGGAGTCTATGGGGGGGGGGGGGGGGCTTTGTGACGGAAATCGTCACACAATCTATTCACGACGAATAGAGTACTTAAATTCGCGAATTGTAAGTCGTCGGAGCCTTTCGTATGTCAAGGCCAACCGACGACACTTGTTTACTTTTCTACGAGTGTACAATTACGCACGCGACTATACGTAGGGATGGGAGCGCGAAAGAGTGTGTGAGTTTCCCCACTCCCATCCCTTTTTCGAAAAATTAGGCGATCGCCTAATCAGTGCGTAATGATCCGTCGATCGGGACGGATTATTATATTGTCTATACGTTCCGTACTGCTCGTGAGTGCCGAGAGTGCGCCCCACCCCCTCCTGCATTAAGCTCTGTGAACGGTTGTTTCGGTTGTATAGTTTTGTGTGTATTTGTGTGTGTGTGTAATCAAGGACGGGGTCGTGCGCGGGTGATACCGCGGATCGCGACTCACTCGCCGCGGCAAAGGCCACCTTCACCACCTCAACCACCGGTCGTCCCCGTATCAAGGAGGTCGACCAGTCGCCGAGGATAGGCTGGGCCATCCCCGAGGAGCGTCACCGGTAAGAGTTTTAGTTCACTATCGTGACCCTCCCCCCTCCCTTGTGTGTATATAGATCGGGAGTGTGTTCGGGTACGACGGTACTCGAACAGCGGTTCCTGGGAGCGGAACCTGTCGCAGGCGAGGATCTCGATCCGACAGGTTTCCCGGGACTTTCGCCCGCGCGAAGCAATATTTGTCGCGGCACACGGCCTTAGTGGCCATTTTGTTAATTATTTTACTTAAATAAATATTTCTCCTATTTTTATTCTAATCATTGTGTGTTTATTTCGTTCACCCCGCTCCCGCCGACATTCATTTAATTTTTATATCGTATCGAGGCAAGGAGGATCGCCCGAATCCTCCACACCGTTCGTCCCAGCGAACTCGCGTTCCTGGCGACAGCCGCAGTTCGGAAAGCAAATAAATTAATTGTATGCGCGGTATTGGGCAACACGGCCCAACGGTTAATTTAATTATTAAAATAATTAATTCGATCGGGTACGCGAATACCACGTCACACATATTATTTCTTTCAGATATAGCAGTCAGGCAAAACTTGAAATTTTGAAATATGTTAACCATATTGCTTATAACTTATTTTAAAATCTTGCCAATAAATAAGTACAAAATTGGTATAATCTTATAAACTCTTCAGATCATATAACTGTTTACCAATCAAAAAAAATAATAAATTAAATAACAGATAAAATAAAGATAACAAATTAAATGCAAGATTGAAAAATACAACATTTATGCCAAGCCGTATTATAAGGTAAAATGTGATGTAAAAGTGAAATGTTGAAAAGAAATGCTCATAAGCTATTATATAAATTCTATTTTCGTACTGTTTTATACCAATTACCTATAAATATATTTCTGAAGAATTAGAACAAAGTTTTAAAATATAAGGAAAACTATAAATGCGATTTAATTTATTCTATGTTCTAATAATATAGAAATTTTATTAATGTATAAACTGTAACTGTGAATTATTAAAATAAATATTTGATAGGTATTGTATATTAATGCCTTATACCGCACGGCTATAGTGAAAGTATAATTTGCACATTATCGTACAATTTTGCATATTTTTGTACATTTCTGTACATTTCTGTACATTTTTGGTACATTATTGGTACTTATTAGACTTTTGTACAGACATGTACGGAAGTGTACAAAAATGTCCGAGAATATTCGGAAATGTACGGAAATGTACAGAGATATGTACTATATGATTTTATAATTAATATTAAATGCATTCAAATTTTGTAGTAATGATTGTTTGAGGTTTGCTTTGAGCAAAAAACAACTAAATTAATTAGCATACGTCGTTTTGATAGACATTTGTTATAATTTCATAATTGTAGTTTGTTTTTGCTGATCCAATAATACTTATCGTTAGATGATCATACTTTTTTATTTTAACATCAAGAGGAATGTTTGATTTTTAATCAAATTCGTCTATATTGACTTACGATACTTTTATTTGAATTCACGCTTTTCATAGTTTCAAACAGAAAATACAAAATAAATATTTTTAAATTTAATGTTAAGAATTCACAATTAGCACATGTATATAGATGGCGAACTCTCCAGCAGACCGTGGTAGGCGCTTGTGTCGATCTTCTGTCTTGGTCGGCATTCTTTCAAAATCGTTCAAGTCGACCGGACGCGTTAGCCGATTTTAGATGTTCGTGTTGTTCGGTGTTTAATATCTTTGTAATTGTGAATACTTAATAAATTTATATTAATTAAAACAAAGTGCTTGTGCGTGTAAGTGACTTTCATTGTACGCATCCCCTTCCCCAACTCCACTAAAAGAATAAGAAAAACAACATTTAAACTACATTAAATCTATATTATTCACATTTGTTTATCACATCTTTTTAATCTTAATTTTTAATTACATTGACGATATATTTAAAACACTTTTATAGTTTTAAATACATAAGGAACTAAATTAAAGGAAGGAAAAATAAAAGGAACAATTTTTCATTCAACTGTGAAATAATGATTCGGAAATTAATATTTCCCTTCTCAAATTATAATAGAGAGTACTATTTTAATATTTGTCACGCACATGTTGCTACAATTCTACATTTTAATTATTTTTATTTTTCTTATTTATAAAAGAAGTGTGTCGCATTGATCACCGAAATATTACAAGGCACAACAAGTAATATATAATAATAATAATAATAATAATAATAATAATAATAATAATAATAATGTAATAAAATATAATGTATATATTTATTCAAATTAATAATTAATTTATATCAAATAAATTAACATATTCACACTTGAAGCATAACTTTATTGAATACCATTGAATCTTTTTATTATTGTACTTTTCTATGTATCTTTATAACATTTCCGTATATTTGTGCACATTTCTCTACATTTCCATATATTTTCGTACATTTCCGTGCATTATTGTACATTTTTGTACAATTCTGATTAAAAGTCTAATAAGTAGCAATAATGTACCAAAAATGTACAGAAATGTACAGAAATGTACAGAAACGTACACAAATGTACAGAAATGTATAAAAAATATACGGATATGTACGGTATTGTATAGAAAAAGTACATATATGTACTATAATGTACAATTTATACTTCCACCAGGGTAGACTTTTCAAAAAGCCTATAGTTACAATTAATATGAAATTGCTGCAATATATTACTAAATACATATTGTTCTTCTAATATGGTACCGATATGTGCATTAAAATTTTAACTTGTATGAAATTGTCCATATTTTTAAAAATATGTTTATTCCATTAAAATTAATACCATTAAAATAAATTCTAACTGGACTTTTTGAAATGTCTACAAATATATATGTTTTTATTATCTTTGTAACTGTTTGTGAATGTAGCATTGAGAATAGACTGAGAAATGATTGATCATGAAAGTTAAGCAACATTGACCGCGGTTAATAAGTGGATTGGTGAATAACTAACACAAACAGAAAAATGTGTAATAAGGTAAAAGTCCCTGTTATTAAACACCTCGAGAAAAGTGTACCTCGTACTAAACAGAGAGAAAGTAATACGAATTAAATGAAAAGTATAGGTATATTAATGATTAGAAAAATTTTATTAAATAATTTAGTACGAATTGAAATAAATTAGAATGAAGCACTGGGGAAATTACGAAAAAATATTTAACTGTGCACTCGGCAAAATTGCATAGATCGATTAACATTTTGACGGAAAAAGTCGGCATTGTCGCACAAAGTTTTCTAACTCTAATACATTAATAAGAGGATTATATATGATCGTTTAAGCATTAGGGGATAGTTTTTATATCGTAGATTTCGATTACAGACTGTTTTTGCAATTTTAATATTGCTTTAATTAAATTATTACTACGTACATATGATTTTGTTCCTGTCCCTATTATTAAACGGTATAAACACTGTTTTAAATCAATATTTACCGATTTATTTATAGATTTTTATTGGTAAAATAGTTAAAAATACATTATTAATCGATTTAAATGATATATGCATCTTGTATAAAGGCTAAATAATGTATTTCTTTTGGTTAGAAAGTTAACCTACAAACGCACTTGAAGGTTACTTTTGAGCTTTTTTTCGGAAAAATTGATATTATTTCAGTATGTGTGTTAGTTAAACGTATATCTATCGAATCACTAATATGTGTATGCTCGTCATTGTTCATTAGTAACCGATTAAAATTCAAAAGTATGTGAAAAAGGGCTATTGAATCTTTATAATATAGTTGCATCAAGACTCACGGAAGACTCTTATACAGGTTCATTTTATACCAAAGTAACTCGCATTTGTATTATGATCAAAATTATTAAACATCGTTTTATTTATAGAATTTTATGATTGCATACACTAAATAAAGATAAATCCTTGTAGTATCAATCGAAATACTAAGCTAAATTGTTAAAAAATAGTTAAATTTTGAGTTTTCAAAGTGTTTAATAAATAGGGACAGGATTATTAAACAGTCGGGACATGTATTTCAAGGCGTTTAATAATACGTACACATGAGGCTCTCCGTTTTTTAATAATATAATTAATTAAAACCGTTTAAATTAAAATGTTAAACCAGGTAATTGTTCAGAAAGAATACGCGCATCGAATGGTATACAAATTTCCAACATTGATGCTTATTTC
Source organism: Theocolax elegans (assembly GCA_026168455.1). Classification (NCBI taxonomy): domain Eukaryota; kingdom Metazoa; phylum Arthropoda; class Insecta; order Hymenoptera; family Cerocephalidae; genus Theocolax; species Theocolax elegans. The sequence goes on along the minus strand of CM047426.1, from coordinate 44,572,026 downwards.
AATTTTTTATTGAGATCGGAACAAAAAACATGTTAAAAATCGTTTAATAACAGGGACTTTTACCTTACTTTTTTTTATTTATTTTATGTTTTTTTGACATAATTTTTGAACTATTTATTATCGAATTTTGAATCTAGAAATAGTCATTTGCACATTTCTTAAATATTTTGGTTTAGTGATATATATATCAAGTGATAAATAGCGCCAAATCGTCAAGTGATATATCACTCAATAAATCACCCGATAAATCACTTGATAAATCACTCGATAATTCGCGTGATTAATCATACGATTATTTTCGCCAGGGAATAATTCAAGGCAGATTTTATGATGTGTAACATTATATGCTAAAAAATTGGGAAACATAAAAATTAATAACTATATTTGCAAAATCAAAATAAAAATCTGTAATGGTTTTCCACGTTTAGACATTAATATAGGGTACTCACATTTAAATTTGGATACAGCATGAAATAACGATTATTTAAATTTGTGTTTTGATTATTTATCTCTCTTGGTTCAGAATTTATATTGGGCTCAAAAGTAGGGGATGATTTCGGAGTCCATCTTTCTTTTTGTACCTTTTCCAATCTTTGAAATCAGGTATTAATTCTTGTAACAATAAAATAATACTAAATTTTAAACATTTATATATAATCAAGGGGGTTCCATACTCAATTTTTGATGGTTAATTAATAAAAAAGTATAACGGTATGTGAAAAAATAAAATAAGTGGCTCCTTCGTTTATCGATAATCTAACTGTGTGCTGATTTTTAGATTAAAATATTTTTGCGTTTTCGAGAAAAGTCTTACCAAAAATATCAAATCTTTTCACCTCGTTGAGGTTAGGTTCACATTTTTGTAAGACTTTTCTCGAAAACACAATAATATTTCAATTTCAAATTCAGCATATAATTAGATTATTGACAAACGAAGGCGCCTCTTCTCTTATTTTGTCACATACTCTTTTATTTACAAATTTATTACTGATAATCGCGATTGCCGATAAGGTAGGGAGGATAAATATTGACTATATGACACCCCGTTAAATTCAGGTGGTTGACAAGCGTAGCTAGTATAGGGGTTATCTGCTCCTTAATACTTTGCTCTTCATTACCCTTAACCTTTAGACTGCCGGCATTTTTGCCTTATAATTTGATATTTCTGATGTGCAAAATTTATACATAAAAACACCTCATATCTCTAGAGTAGTTGTCAAGGTCACAGGTGGCTCATATATGAGCCAGTCCGGCAGTCTAAAGGTTAATTAATTTTTAATATAAATACATTTCTTTAAAATAAATATATAATCATTCTTATACTAATGCAAGGGTTGGTGAGCAGGGAACACCTTTCCAGTAGCAATAAATTTCAAAATGTTGAATTAACAAAGAAGCTTTTCTCTGTAAAATTAATTTCCAAAGTGTACAAGACAAAATTGTAAAGACATATTTAGATATAGTACACAGTGAAGTTACAAAAAAATAGTAATAAATCAGAAAATGTTTTCCTGAGGAAACCACAGACATATGGGTATGCGAATACAATATAAGTATTGTCAACTATACAACCATATGTAGACGAATTGCAGTTAATTGATTTGTCTCAGTACTTAAAGCTACAAACTGATACAGATTTAGAATCACCAAACTATTAGATTTGATAACAACAGACAGTAACATTAAACGAAATGCAGTTAATTGATTTCTCTCAGTGTCAAAAGTTAAACTGTTATAGATATAGAATCAGAAAACCTGTTAGATTTGATAAGAACAGTAGATATGTATACTTTAGATTTTTACTGACATCTAATAAGACTGATAAAGGTTACGATAAAATTACAATGAAAAATGTTCTAGTCGAATATTTGATTTATAATAATGGTAGAACTTTTCTTCAAATCAGGAGAAATATATTCAATGTTGTAAGACTATATGAGGATCTCTTATGATTTTTTATTTGATTGTTATTTATTAAAAAACCCAAATATTAGTGAATGTAATTTTTATAAATTAGTAGTATGAATAAATTTATACATTTGTACTTTATTTAATATAAATCAATTTTTCCACATTTGTCATAAAAAAATATTCAAACATGATCTATTTATTTACAGTAACTATCCCTCATACATATAGTTATACTAATGCAACACAAAATAAAATAAAATTTGCAGTAGTTTGATTTCACTACGATTTAAATAATTACATAACCAATATATTGAATTTACAGAAATCCAATACTTTGAATTGCAATATTATTTTGTTTCCCTGAAATGGTATGTTTTTTAGTCTTCATTATATTTATTATATATTTATTATTTTGTACTGTGTAATACTATTACTTATTTTTGATAATGTTACATTTTATAAATGATATTGCATTTATTACTATATATAATATCAACAAGAGCTAATCATCATGCATCTGCTATAGCATTTTTTAGCTGACTTAGTACAGGTTCAATTTTTTTTTCCAAATCAAGAATATGTCCAGTATTACAATCATGGCTCGCAATAAAACTCAATACCAATGGTAATTTATTCATTTGAACCACCTGTAATATTTAAAGTTAACTTTTATAGACATAATTCTATAATATTTACAAATTTCTTATAAAATTTAGATTAATTTATACAAAAAAGAATAAAAATAAAATAAAATAAAATATTTGGAATTTAACTTTTGGAAAATAATATAATGGAATTTAATTTTCAGATAATATATTAATTTAAATACAAGCAAGTAATAAGTCTTTCAACAGTTGCTGAAACTAATGTTATAACACTATTATAATGATTATGTAAAGGTCTCTTATTACCTGATAGCTACTGTACATACAAATAATTGAACTATTTTTTCCAAGGCCTAATTTACTGCCTTGATCAGTTGCCATTCCAAATGTAGAAAGAAAACTAGCACGCATTGCCAATTCAGGAGCTTTCTCATTAGCTACAGATATAGCAGGCACTCCATCTCTATCTGTAATTAATATACTGTGCAATCCTTCCACAAGATTCAATAATCCTTGTAAAAATTTTTTCAATTCCTAAAAGAGTAATACACTGTTAAGTTGTTTATTTAATTATAAAAACTATTTATCACATTCAAATAGCTAATATAATTTTACAAAGTTGATCAACAGTATATTATTTATTATATATAATACAATATTTATCTATATTACACATGTCACGTAATTTGATTTGCATAAATACATCTTACAAATTCAACAATTTAAATTTGTAATAATTTTTTTCAACTGTACTTACGATAGACATTTTATAAAAGTATAAATTATTATATTTAATACATTAATGTTTTCCGCCTTAATTGTACAGCTTTACTTATTTTGTAAAGTGTCAATAGATAGAATTGAAAACATTGTATAATGTAGTAAATAGGTTAAATTTCACATTATATTATCCATGATAACTTTGCACATTGCCGCTCATAATTGCACAATTCTTAATAATGTAAAATTATTAAAAAAATGATTTGTGTAAAACTTCTGTGTGAGATATATAGGTATACTAGCGTACCGACCCTACCTCAGCCTCGAAAAATGCGAATTGAGATAAAAAAAAAATACTAATCGAAAGATCATAATTTGCTCAATTAACTAACATTCTTTTTATAATTATCTCATTTTTTTTAAGTTCGTTAAAAAAATCAAGATAAAAATTTTGCTTCTTCCCTTGTTTATATGCAAATATTAGGAATAATAATGGATGTTTGAATTTGCTTAACCCGGTGAAACGTATTACAAGACTATTTAATTTGCCCAAGCATTAGATATAGTGACAAATGAATAATTAATTAATGAAAAAATATATCGCTTTCTTAAGAAACTAATGAAAAATACCTGCTGCGCATGCGCATCTCCAGCTTAGCGAAAACTTTAAAATTTAACTTTGAAATTTAAAACAATATTTCTAGATTATAGAATACAAAAAAGATTCTAGAATACAAAGAATATTTCTAGTTCAAATTTTAACAAAAATTTTTTCATAATTAAATAATTGGAATTATTGGGTTATCATTCATGAAAGTGTATTCGCATAGATCCCGTGTAAATTCCGTGTAAAAAATGTCAAAAGAGGTAAAAGATAACTACTTTTCTCTTACCGTTCCGTAACCTAACAAAGCACTTAACTTACACTATGTTTTCATAAGAATCCGTTTTACACTTTATGTTAAATACGTATAGTCTTACCTTCAACTTCCGTGAGAATTTCGTATAAAGCTTCTGTAACTCATAAAAAAAATCAAATATGTGGAGGCTCTGTAAGTATCCGTGAGGAACCCATAAAGCATTTGTAGCTCAAGAAAATTAGGAAAACAAATATTTAATGGCTCCGTATGCTTCTTTAAGAATTCCGTGGAGGTTCCGTAGCTCATGAAAATTAGGAAAATAAATAGTCGGTGGTTCCCTAAACATCCCGTATATAAATATTTGTATGAATATTCGAATCGACCCTTATGCTGACATTTGCATAAATCCAATTACACGGAAGGATACTTTTGCAGACTACCGTCCACAACCCTTTTCAACCCACTTTGGGTTTAAAAATTGAAAATTCCATTTTTTATTGAAATTGAAAAGCGAATTCGGGCTGTTTTAGTAGAAAATCTTAGGGATAGTTTATTTTTAAAACTCTAAGCAAGTCTATAATAAAGATAAGGTCCGCATAGGTATATATATATATATATATATATATGGGATATTCCACGCGAAGTGGTCCGATCAAAATTTTAAAATGCACCAAATTTTGGGTACACATTGCAAATGTTTTACAGAATACAGAAACAAATTTTTAGGTACTGGAATCTATTCGCTCAAAAGTTATTCTAACCTCAAAACGTGAATTTTTCCAAGTTTTTTTTCAACACCAGCTGGGTTCACCGCTATTTAACTCAAAATCTATCAACTTTTACTTTAGAACATTATATGTAACATTCGTTGCTAATACGCTCTAGAATTTATCCTTCTGGGTTAGAATTTCTAATCTCAAGGTCAATGTTACATAAACTACATGTCAATATTCAACTTAAAAAAAGTGTATGTATCCCTATCAGCACACAATGTCTTAAAAACGTTTAAATTACGTTGCGGCTAAAACCTTTAAACGTTAGAATTTAATACTTGAAAAACGTTTGAACTACGTTTAAATTTGGTTAAAATGTCCTCTTTAATTTTAGGAAAGTAATATGGTTTAACGTATTTCAAACGTATTTTTAACGTTGGATAAACAAAATTATCCGATGTATGTTATTATGGAGCATGCGCAGTTGTTACTTATCAATTGTAGCTATGCGCACTATATAAAAATAAATATAAAAATAAATATAAAAATAGCATTTGCGCATAGCTACAATTGATAAGTAACAACTGCGCATGCTCCATAATAATATACATCGGATAATTTTGTTTATCCAACGTTAAAAATACGTTTAAAATAGGTTAAAAAATATTACTTTCCTAAAATTAAAGAGGACATTTTAACCAAACTTAAACGTAGTTTAAACGTTTTTCAAGTATTAAATTCTAACGTTTAAAGGTTTTAGCCGCAACGTAATTTAAACGTTTTTAAGACATTGTGTGCTGATAGGGATGCCACAATTGATTTTTTTATCCGAAAGTCTAAAAAAAGCTTGAAGCAATACCTTTCAAATGGTCCTTAGCACTTTTATGGCCTTCAATTCTGTAAAAAGTTATGATAATTGAAAGCAACACGAAATTTTTTTAAAAATTTAAATGGGAATAACCATGTTAATTTTTGTGAATTTTTTCTCTTTCTTTAAATTATCATAACTTTTTACAGAACTAAAGGCGCTAAAAATGCTACAGACCATTTGAAAGGTTATATTGCTTCAAGCTTTTAGATTTTTGCATAAAAAAATCAATTGTGGCGAAGTTACAATTTTTTCAAGTTGAAATGACATGTAGTTTATGTAACATTGACTTTGAGATTAGAAATTCTAACCCAGAATCATAAATTATAGACACAATTAGCAACTCCATAAGCACACTTTCAGGGAAAAAGTATTCTATAAGAAATCTTGAATGTCCGCAAAAAAAGAATTCTTTTTGAAAGCAATAAGTATTAAGGAAGTATAACTAAAGTATTGGAAATCGAATACTTTATAAATAATTTTAAGGTATCTAATAAACAATAATCGGTATATGATACAGCTATATAAAAGTCAATATATATAGTAGTAAATTAATATTAAACAAGAAATCACAAACTGTTCTTCTATTAATTTAAAGGATTGTACAAGAAAATCTTCTATACGAGACACACCCATATTTTATGTAAATTTGTACTTTTAATTGTAATGCAAAATTTAATTATGAAATTAATAAATATGATTTATAAACAAATCAACCGCGTATTATATGAAAATAGGCAGCTGATGAGCATGTACAAGTTCCGAAACGATCTAAGAAATATGTTGTGATAGGTGAAGGCGTAGCACTCTGACTATCGGTTCTGAGTTCGAATCTCCATCTGGATATTTTTTTTTAATAATACCATTTCTATTTATGTCTGCTAAGCGAATTTCTAATAATAATACGTAAACATTATATTTAACATTTTTTTGAAGTAGGTGCGACTAGGTTTATATTTATACATTATACAGAATTCTTTACATATACTTTAAGTAGTATCTTTTAGCGGACATTCAAGAATTATATGATAATATAGAAAAAATTCTTGAAGATGTCTTTTTTATAAAAATATTAGTATACAAATACTTAAAGAATACTTTTGGATTACTTATATAATACTTTGTGCTTATTGGGAACGAATGTTACATATAATATTCTATAGTAAAAATTGATAGATTCTCAGTCAGTACACTTAATAGCGTTTTAAAAACCTCTCCGAGACGGACAGTGCTACTTGGGATTAAAGTTAAATAGCGGTAAACCCAGCTGGTGTTGGAAAAAACTTGGAAAAATTCACTTTTTGAGCAAATAAATTCCAGTACCTAAAAAATTTTTCTGTATTCTGAAAAACATTTGCAATGTGTACCCAAATTTTGGTGCATATTAAAGTTTTCATCGGACCACTTCACGTGGAATACCCCATATATATAAATATATATCTTCCTATATTATATAGTTACAACAAAAAATTTGGAACTCTGACCCTCCACCTCCCTCCACCTCCCTCCACTCCCCTCCACTATCCCTCCACTATCCCTCCACTACACCCTCCACTTGACCCTCCACTGTCATTATGCGCCGTATAATGAAAATCGCGTTATTACTACAGCTAAGGTCTAATTGTCTAGTGGTCTAAGTTCCACAATGGCAGCTGCAAAGGTCACCACGGCATCCCAACCTTCCTGTGAACCAAGAAGGCATGTCCCGATGCCCTCCGGGGTTAAAGGCCCCTTCCACCAAGTTTGGAACTTATCCCTTTCTTGCATGAATCGAGGACACCGGAACAGTACATGATCCACGTCTTCGTCAGCGCCAGGGCAGGCCGGGCACTCCTCGTTCCCATATATGTGAAAACGGTCCACTTTACCACATCAGGGATGACGCGGTGGGTCCAGCGTCTTTCGCGGACAGCATCCCATCTCTGCTGCCACTGTTCGGTGGTCTTAATTGACCACCGATTTCTGCTGCCATGTTCATCTTGGCCTTCCCGTTGTGAGGCACGCCGATCTTCTCTGTAAGTATCAGCCCTCTCCATCGCTAAGAGATCGATGGGCAGGATTCCGGCGATCACCGAGAGGGCGATATCGAACACTGTTCTGTACGCATGAGCTACCCTTAAAGCGGCTATTCTGCAGGCTTGTCGGCAAGCCGCACCATAGGTTTTGTTGCTACTTATCGGACCTGCCCAAATCGGAGCTCCATACAAGATTACAGAGCTTACAACTGTCGCTAAAAGGGCCCGGCGAGGTTGCTTCGGCCCTCCGATATTGGGCATTTAGCCCGACAGAGCCCCAGCTACTCTTGCCGCTTTCGCCCCTGCATTCAAGAGATGTTCCTTGAACGATAGCCGCGCATCCAAGGTGACACCCAGGTACCTCATAGTGTCCACCGATCTTACAGACTTACTGTTTACGGTAAAGGTGGCGTACCTCCTTTGGTTCGTTCGAGATATAAGCACCGTCTGTGTTTTTTCAGCCGCCAGACGCAGCCCATGGTTTCTCAACCATCCCGCTACTATATCAATAGAAATATCTCCAAGGTATTGCACCTCTTCGATACTCTTACCGACGACGACTAACGCCACGTCGTCTGCAAAGGCCACCATCGACGCCCCCCCTGGAAGCTGTTGACGTTCCAGACAAGGGGCCACAGGACCGAACCCTGTGGCACGCCTCCGGTAATACTATAGGAATACATGCCATCCTCGGTGTCATAGAGGCGGATACGATCCGCGAGGTAACTCGAGGTGATCTTGCGGAGATAGAGCGGCACCTTCAGATATTCCAAGGACAACATTATGTTGTTCCATCGGGCCGAGTTGAAAGCGTTACGGATATCCAAGGCGATAATGGCGCACATACGCCTTGAATTCCGGGTACCACTTATGGCACTGGTAGCCAGCTCAACAACTCGGCTTATGGCGTCGTCGGTTGAACGCCCCTTTCGGAAACCGAACTGATTGTCGGACAGGTCGCCTACTCGTGCAATAGTTGCCTGCATCCTGGCACATATCACCCGCTCGAATAGCTTTCCGGCTATATCCAGCAGGCAGAGCGGACGGTACGAGGATGGCTCCTCCGGAGGTTTATTCCCCTTGGGGAGGAGCACCAGTCTCTGCACCTTCCACTGCGCCGGAAAGCATCCCGCTTTGAGACAGGCACTGAATGTGTCCGCAAAAATATGTGGCACATTCAGCGCAGCGGTCTTAATGGCCAGACCAGGTATTCCATCCGGTCCTGGGGCTTTGCGGACCTGTATTTGCTTTGTAGCCATTGTCAGCTCGGTTACACTAACATCTGGCGGCACGATTACATCGTCTGCCACCGTCAGACCCATGTCAGCTGCTCGCTTCTGGTGTTGTGGAAACAGGCAGCGCACGGTTCTGTCAAGGAAGTGCGGACACGTGGTTGTTGTAGCGCCCCTGGGTTTGATCTTGTTCATCACTGTTTTATACGCTTTACCCCAGGGGTCGCGGTCCACTTCGTCGTAGAAATTACGCCAGCATTTACGCTTTGCCGCTTTGATGGCAGGACTTAAGCTCTTCGCGTCATAATTCATAATCCGCAGTTAGCTTTTGATACTGCGGCTTATTCCGAGCTCTCTGATGCAGTCGCCGAACCCGCAGACACTCACTTCGTTTTTCTGCGATGCTCTCGTTCCACCAATAAGCTGGTGGACGGCCAGGAGGGTTTATTTTTCTGGCCATTGAGACATCGCAAGCCATTGTTATGGCACGCATAAGTTCCTGGGCTTGCTCTTCCGGTGTTTCTTCCACTGTTACCTCTACAAGAGCGCAGAGAAACATCTCCCGGGCGAACGTAGACGGTGCCCACCTCCTATATGTTGGCTTGTTCCGACCTGCTACTCTGTTGATCAGCTGGAGCTGGTGCACGAGTGCTTGATGGTCGCTTCCCGTGTAACGATCACTAACTTTTCATTCAGACCCTCCCCTCATCAATCTAGGATCGATGAAGGTCAGATCTATTATGGAGGACTTACCCGCTCTAGTAAAAGTGGGAACCGTCCCGGTGTTAGCAATCTCCTCTGGCGTTATTTCTTGAACTGCCCCATTCCATCGCCCGTTAAAGTCCCCTCCAATGACTACTGGCAGTCGAGAGGACCGCGCGTTGGTGACGATGGCATCAAGGGATCCCGGGAACTCCTCGATGTTGTCACTGTGTGGGAGGTAGCAACTGTATAGTCGTATACCCGCCACCTCCACCCAGGTGAAATTGGGGAGTGAAGTGGCTATTTTTCCGGATACATGGAGGTTTCCACATACCCAGATGGCCGCTCTACCAGTGGCATCACTCACCCAATTCGGCACACTGAGATCCCTATACCCCTCGCTAACGATGGGAATGTCGGCCTTTTCTTCCCTGACCAACTGTGGCAGCAGGTCCTGAGCCACTGCACAGTGGTTTAGGTTGACTTGTAGCACCCTAGCCATTTTTGACAGGTGTTTTAACCCCGCGCGTGGCTATGGCCTTACTTGCCACGCAATCCACTGCTTTGTGGCCCTCTTGGCCGCACCGGAAACACCGCGATGATCGGTCAACTGCACTTTTGCAGTTCCTCGCGATGTGGCCAGTCTCGTGGCACCGGTAACATCGCGAGACAGCCTCGCGAAGCCAAACCCTGCAGTTCATCCAGCCTATCCGAAGCTTCCCATTTTGCAGCAGCTTTTTTGCTGCTGCCACCGGTAGCAGAACGCTAGTCATTAGAGTGCCTCCGTAGGACCCTCTGAACTTTATTTCTGCAGAAGGCACCACTTCTGGCCCGATCACCGCGGAGATTGCCTCCGCTACTTTTTCCGTCTTAGTAGCCTCGTCCATGTCCTTTATTAAAATGGGCTCCTTGTGGGACAGTAGCTGGACCTCCGCTGTATCACTTAGCGTGGACGTGACCGCGGTCTGGAGTTCCGGGGCTGTGACTCCCGGCTTACCCAGCTCTATCAAGAGCTCCTCCGCTTTTATGCGCCGGATATTCAAAACTCTCTCTCCGAGTGGCTTGAGGTTTGGAGCCGTTCGAATTTGTCTCAGGATGTCGGCGTAAGACCGCCCTGCCGTCGCTTTGATCTTGATGTCATCTGGACGGACTGCCTTCAAGACCGCCTTCGGTTCTTTAACCACCCCAGCCGGCCCTCCGACATCCTTGGTCTGCTCCAGCTGCTTGCGCTTTTGGCCTGGTTTCTTGGCCTTGCGTACAACTGTTGCCCACTCGCGTGACTTCAGCTGGTCACTGTTGTTTCCGGTAATAGGTTGGACTGGTCCGGTTTTCTTGGCTGGTTGTTTTGCCTCTTTCTACCTCTTCGGCGGATTCTGTGGTGGAGAGGGTCTCTCCTTCTCGTCTGCTTTATTTTGGCGCGCCTCTTTGCGAAACATAGGCGACGTCTGGCACGTTCCATCTTTGCGCGTGCCCGACGAGCTATCTTCGCTTTCTCTCGGGTGCTGCGCGTTTCTTACCCGAGCATACTCACGTAGGGCCTTAATTTCCTTGTGGATATTGTTCTTGTTAAGAACAAACTCCACCAGGGTGTGTATTTTCTCACGCAGACGGAGGAAGGCTCCGTCAGCGTCACTCGACATCCCAGTCAAGGGCAGGTCACACGTAGCATTTGATGTCACAGAGGCCGAGTGACCAATCTCCACAGCACTTACCATTTTAACGGTGTGAGTTTGGTCCCCTCCAAAATCCGTGGGACCAGCACTGACCACCGGGGCTTTCACCCGATCGGAATCAGTGGCGGGATTTGACAGGATTGCCATGCCCGCTTGGGGTAGTGTTGTTTTAACCTCACTATCCATAATTGGTTTAATTTCGGTGTGCCTCCCCTATCTGGTTTTGGTTCGCCCCGAATATTTGATTTTTTCGGTACCACCTGGGGAGGCGCCACGATGTGGGACCAGCAAACCCGGCACGGGTGTGTGTGTGTGTGTGTGTGTGTGTGTGTGTGTGTGTGTTTGTGTGTGTGTGTGTGTGCGTGTGTGTGTGTGTCTAGATCTTCCTATATTATATAGTTACAACAAAAAATTTGGAACTCACAAGGAGAGGTCACATCCTCTGGAAAACGGATCCTTACCAACTCTAGGATATAATTTCTACTATAAATAATGCAAAAAGCCGGTGTTTTAGTCTCCAATGGCCATTTTTACAATAGATATAAGCTAATAATTAACAAACAGAAACAATTAAAGATGTACGTATAAACTAAATTTTAAAAGAAAGCTGAGATCGAGTAGATACATTTTAAAGCAAAGGAACCTCAAATATTTTAATATGGTCAAAAGTTATGGGAGAAATAAGAATTAGACGAAATTTTGGGCTAAAAAAATCACTAAATTATAACTTTAATAAAAATAAAAATAAACTAATTCTTATATCTCCCATAACTTTTGACCATATTAAAATATTTGAGGTTCCTTTTTTTAAAACGTATCTACTAGATCTCAGTTTTCTTTTAAAATTTAATTTATACGTACATCTTTAATTGTTTCTGTGTTATAAGCGTTCAAACTCAACGGTTTTTTCGGCGAGATATTTCATTATTAGCTTATATCTATCGTAAAAATGGGCATTGGACACTAAAACTCCGGCTTTCTGCATGATTTTATAGTACAAATTATATCCTAGAGTTTGGTAAGGATCCATTTCCAGAGGATGTGACCTCTCCTTGTCAGACCCTCCACCTCCCTCCACCGTCTGTCCACTACCCCTCCACTACCCCTCCACATTTTAAGGTAAAATTGTTTTTAATTAAACGTTTTTTGATTGTTATATTATTTCGGTATCTCCCTCCACCTCCCTCCACTACACCCTCCACATGACCCTCCACCGTGATTATGCGCCGTATTATGAAAATCGCGTTATTACTCCAGCTAAGGTCTAATTGTATATTGTCAGATACACGAAATTGTCCAGAAATACATGGAAATGTATGGAAGTGTATGAAAATTTGAAAATAAAATCTTTTTACTGCACCCTCCACCCAACATATATTACATATATGTGTGTCTGTATAAATACATTAATTGAGTCTTATGCGGACATTTTAAAACATATAACAGGACTTATGAAGACTTTGAAGGACTTATGCCGACTGGCGCCTACATTTTGCATTGTAACGGGGTGGGTACTGGAGAAAAGTAAGGCCCCCGGTTAGGCCCAATCTGTCCCAAATTACCAACCTTAAGTGTACAGTACCATGATGCGGCCGGGAATCACTTTGATTCCCGTGGAATGCCGTTAACAACGTCAAACGCTTCGTTTGACTTAGATACCGTGTGTTGGGCCCTATACCCAAAATTGCCAACTAGAATAAACACCGGAGAGGGCGGTATTCGTGGGAGAGGACTATGACCGGTAAATACGTTATCAACAATCGATATATTAAGTTAATTGGTGAGAAAGATCGTCTCACCGAGTCAATTTATTAAATAAATAATTTAACAATAACAAATCAACGTTAACAATTTAAGGGGAGTCGTACCGATGACTACCCCCGAGGTCAGCGCGAAAACAAATCGTTAAATTAACGGTCCCATTAACGGTCGAGTTATGAGCAACCGGTCTGGGAATGATCGGCTGCTTAACCTGATGGCTATACGTCACACCGTGTGACGTATGTATCTCTAACGTAGGGAGCTCTGACGTAGAAGCTGTCTACGTCATGCGCGCCTTCTTTCGTGAAGTGGCTCCCGCGAACCACCGACCTGTCTACCCGGCGGGATTTGTCATGAGAGGGGAGGGGGGAGAGGAACGCTTCCTCTCCTGGACCGTACCAGGTAAATCGGGATATGAAATATTAAACAGACACGCGGGTCTAAACGTGGTGCACCACTTACCGCGAATCTGAATATTTCGAATCGGCGGGAAAAGGCTAGGTAACGGAGAGATAGCTTGGCCTAGAGATTATCTCTCGCTCCAACGGTCAGGAAGGTTGCCGACTCCTGTCTTCCTTCTTTCCCTTCCTGCGGGACGTGCTCTCAGCCACACACAAAACGCATCAGTCCTTAAGTTCTTTTTCTCTAATAACAAAGAATTCACACCGGCTGCAAACACGTTGTTTTCACCTAGCGCGCGCGAACTTGATACTGTTCTTCCCTTCGCGCACGATACTCGCGCGCGTTCTTTGCGCGCGCATCCTTCTCTATACTCTTTTCGGTTACTCACCTGATCGGTAACTCGCTTACCGTTATACCCCCCTTCCACATTCCGCATACTCTGCATGAGGAACAGGAAAGAGAATAAATAATCAGGATGTATGCCGTATTTTTATTACAAAAGTTTAATAAAAAAAGAGCATATACACATATGTACATTTGAAGGGGTTGGGTCGTTGGCTCCTTTTTGTCCACTAGCCCTGATTCCTGCGCGCCGCATTGATCTCGGCGTGCGCCTTGAAGCGAGGGCATTTCTTCGGGTCAACGACCCCTTTGTAGCGGCAGAGCGGACATGTCGGTTCTTTAGAACCTCTCGTTCCGCTCGTGAAGGGCTGAGGCTGCAACCGCGCCTCCAGCTCAGCGGCTCTTCGTTTAGCGTCATCCGCTCTCTGGTGGAGACGCCGGTGCTCTTCAGCAGCCTGTCTATAGGCCGCCTCAGCTCTCAGCCGCTGCTGGCGCTCCTCCTCGCACTTCCTCTCTTTTTCTGCAGCCCTCTCTTTGGCCTCACGCTGCTGGGCACGGAACGTCGCCAGGTCCTCACGCTCCGTTTTGAGGTCCTGGACGCGCTAACCCCAGGTACCCTGTATAATGGGAGCCGTTGGATGAGCCTCGGCAAACGCGTCAAATTTTGCCAAGGCTTCCTGCTCGGCTGCCCGTAGCTGAACCCTCAGGGCTTTCATGTTCCTGAGGTCAGCCTCCGTCTCCTGCCACTCCTCTTTTTCCGTCCTGGATCGCGTAACCTCTGGCGCCGCAGAGGTTTCGGGTTGGCACCCGTTGGAATGGGGCTGACGGAGCTGGGGTCTGGTGGTGGCTGGTTCCGGCGCAGTTTTCCCCTGCAGATGACTCGATACCGGGTTGCTCTTCGTCTCCTTCCGCTCTTCTCTCGCGGATGTTTGCGTCGACGGAGAGGGAAGGGGTATCGTCCCCTTTGCCTGCGCCAAGCGGTCCGCAGTGGTCGCCAAAGTGTCCTGGCCCTGGCCATCCTCCAGGACCTCTTCCAGGACGACAGCTGGGATGTCCACCTGGCCACGGCGATGCTCCTCCTGGAGCTGTTGCTGCCGATAATCCGCGGCAGCAATTACTGCAGACAGGACGTCAGCCGTCTGCATCTCGCCGTGGCTGGCCAGGATGTCAATCATCCTGGCTAAGAGGAACTCCAGGGCTTCCCGGTCAACCTCGATGATCATTTGCAACAAAAATTACGATCTCAGGTTATGGACCATCGTTCCAAACGATATTGTTCTTTATTTGGTTTTTGACCCACGAGGACGCCCCCGTCCTCGTCTAAGGGGAACAGTTTCTGGCTGTGCATTGATATGCTGCCTTACTGGGGTCGGCGTCGCACGGTCGCATTCGCTTTCCGGGGACGACCACGTGGTCGTTTGGTAACGCGGGCCCTATCTAAGGACGTACGCGACGTCTCACGCGGTTTACACCGAGTCCCTTCGCCAGGTGACTCGCTCGCATTATACTCCCTCGCAAGGGAGGTTTCGCTCGCTACAGATGGGTCGCACTTCATCTGTTGGTCCCTCGACGGTTGAGATCCCGCAGGTTGCTCTGCATCGGTTGATTCAGCATCATTTTCGGGGACGTATATCTTCAGATGCTGTATATGAGATACTTTTGGGTCCCCTTGATCATCTTGTATGACATACGTATTCATACCTTTTCTACTGACGAACACATGTGGCCCTGTGTATTTCGGAGCAAGCTTAGCCGAGATACCTTGTGCGCTGGACGAGAGGATCCGGTTCCGTTTCCACACCAGATCTCCTACCTCGAATTCCGCTGGCCTTCGTCGTGAGTTGAAGATTTCGGCTTGCTGGGCCTTACTGGCAGCCGATTGACGATTTGCGTTCTCGTGCAGTCTTGGTAACTGTTTGATTTTGTCGTTCCAATCCTGCAGTCTACGGAACTCAAACTGTTGCTGGGCAAGCCGGTCTTGCTCTCGACAAGCTGTACTAGGGGCCTCGGGTTGGCGACCATAGTTCAGCATAGCCGGGCTCCATCCAGTAGAACTTTGCACCGCTGTGTTTAATGCAAAGACTACCTCTGGCAGCTTGTCGTCTCAGTCGCTGTGCTTATCCTGGATATACGACGCCACCATTGTCTTAAGGGTCCGATTGGCCCTCTCGACAGGATTGGCCTGTGCGTGATAAGGGGGTGTCGTCGAATGATACACTTCCTTAGTTTCGATGTATTCTTCTACGAGTTTATTTTTAAACTCGGTCTCGTTGTCCGAATGAAATACTTCTGGGGTGCCGAACCGGTTAGTCACTCGTTCGTGAAGCTCGCGGACTATCGTCTTTGCTTTAGCTTTTCTTATGGGGATTGCTTTAATCCAGCGCGTGAATAAATCCTGGAATATTAGCCGGTGATATCTCCTGCTACCACCTGCCATGGTCTGTCCGATTGACGGTGACCCATTAACCCTGAGGGAGCACGTTGCTCGACCTTACATTGCTGGCACACATGACATCGCCTGACATAATCCGCAACTTCTGCGTAGAACCGTGGCCAATAATAGTTTTGGGCCACGCGGGCGAATGTCTTTTCTCTCCGAGATGGTCAGCTGAGGAGTCATCGTGACACCCTCTCAGAATAGAGTGACGATTCTCTACGGACGACAACCAGCTTCCATGCTTGCTCGTCATCCATCACTTCCTCTAATTCCTTATCAGGGCGATAGATGTATAGATTTCCTCCGACTAGTTTCCAGTCGGGGAAATCACGAGGTCTGTCGGAAACGTGCTTGATCCACTCTAGGTACCAAGGATCTTCAGTAGTTTGAGCCCACGACATTTCTGCTACCGTAGGCTCATCGTCTTCATACATGCGAGATAGGGCATCGGGAACGTGAGGCAGAGCGTCTTTTCTGTGCTCAACGACAAAGTCATGAGCTTGAAGCTCTAGAGCCCATCTCACTAGTCGGCTGGTTGGATTCCTCACATTCGACAACCAGCGAAGACTACTGTGATCCGTTATCACTTTGAAAAGGTACCCTTCGATGTAGGGTCTGAACTTATAAATAGCCCAGACCACGGTCAAGCATTCTCTCTCCGTAACGCTATAATTCCTCTCGGGTGCTGTGAGAATGGGACTAGCAAACTCAATGACTCTTTTCTCTCCATCTATCTCCTGGACGAGCACGTCACGTATGCCAGTATCACTCCCGTCCATGTGCAGGCTAAACAGTCCATCTGCACTGGGACGTCGAAGAACTGGAGCAGTCATGATCAGGGCCTTCAGCTGCTGAAAGGCTTGCTCCTGTGCATCTAACCACTCGTACCCTTGGTTCTTCTTTGTGAGACGGGTAAGTAGTTCGGCAATCGTGGCGTAATCCGGCATAAAACGCCGATACCACGACGCCATGTCGAGGAATCGTCGAAGCTGTTTGAGGTTCAGCACACCAAGATATCTCACCTCATCTTGATAAAAGACACACTTGTCTTTATTTACTGTCAAGTTAGCTTCGGGCAGTCGTTTCAGCACCATCTCGAGATATTTCTTGTGCCCTTCAGATGTCTCGGTGACTATAATAATGTCATCGATGTAAGAAAAGGCATTGGGCTCGAGATCAGGACCAACAACTAGGTCAATCATGTGTTGCAAGGTCGCGCCAGCGTATACCAATCCGTATGGCATCCGCTTAAACTGATACAGTCCCATCCGCGGGACTGTGAAAGTCGTATAAGGACGCGATTTCTTCTGGAGAGGTATTTGATGGTACGCTGAGTTCATGTCCAGAGTACTAATATACCGACATCTCTTGAGCTTAAGCAAGATATCCTGCATGAACGGAAGGGGATAAGCGTCTGGTTTCGATAGCGCATTGACTTTCCTAAAGTCAATGCGAAACCGACGTGATCCGTTCTCCTTGCGTACCATCACCACGGGGCTTGACCAATCGCTGTCCGAGGGTTCTACTATCTCTAAATCTAGCATCTCTCGGACTTGGCGGTGCATCTCCTCCTGGATCTTCTCCGACACTGGGTAATACTTCCACCTGATCGTCCGACGAGATAGTCGAGTTTTATTGAGTAGTATTTTGAGGTGGAGTAGCCATTTTTGTCCAGTAGAGTAGAGTAGAGTTTGTTAGTCGAGGTGTGAGTCGAGTTGGTTGGAGCTGTGAAGAGCTAATTAGGCGAGTGTAAATTACGGTTAGCCCGACGGGCGGCCGAATTATTATTAATATTAAAATCTATATTTTTATATACCGCCGGACGGACAAAATTTGAGTGAGCGTGTGCACGTATGTGAGCCGGTCGCGAGTCGCGTTATTAATTGTGTCGGTGCCGGAACTTATAATACTTTTATTTAAATCTCAAATAAATTGAGTTGTGGTTATAGGATTGAATTCGTGAGTGTGTTATTTCATAATTCTCCTTTACTCTAAAAGCCGCCGGTTTCGAGGTGGTCAGCCGTCGGGATTCCCTCTGTGACGTGGAGTCGAGGCGAGAATTGGCCGGGTTGCCGAGTAGTTTTGTTTAAGTAATTATTCTTTTTTTTATGAATATCGCCAGGCGCCCAATCAACTACAAATCGGCGATATTCTAGCTATTTTGAACGTCGCTACGACGGAACCTTCGTCGGTTTATAATTTATATTTAATTATATTTTCGCCGACGAAAAGTAGCGGCGCAAATTTACTATTAAATTTTCAATAAACTACTGCCTGGCTCTTACCTTCCGCTAACTTAACGGTACTCTATAATAAATAATAAATAAATCAATAAATAAATAAATAAAATAATTTAAGTTACCGCGCGCTTGACCTCTTACAAAAATATAACCTATAATACAATTTGTAAAGGTCTGAGCCAGGTTATAAGCTTCCTGTTTTGTGCCAGCAGAAACCAGTTATACCTTGCATAGACTTGCAAATAATTTATTTAGACCTATTAACCTTTAGACTGCCGGCATGGCTCATCAATAAGCCACCTGTGACCTTGACAACTACTCTAGAGATATGAGGTGTTTTTATGTATAAATTTTGCACATCAAAAATATCAATTTATAAGGCAAAAATGCCGGCAGTCTAAAGGTTAATTGCCACCAGGTTATGTTGAGCTGCGTCGCGTTCTTTCGTTCCTCTAGGTGGCGCTAGTTACTAGGTTTGGTCCACACTATCCAATTTCCAAGTAACGCTGGTCGATCTATCTGTGCGACCTATTTCTAATGACGCCACCTATGTTCGATCAGGAACCAATTTCCTGTGTCTCCTACTAAGTAGTCGAGACGAGAAAGATAAAAAAAATTCTAATTGTTATAAAAAATTTATTTGTTTATAACAATACTATTTTTTAATAAACAAATCCCGTCAGGAGGGGAAACGAAAGAGTACCAAAATATACTTCACTATTTCGAAACGCGACTGCTGACCTCGTTATTGTTCCTTTATCCCAAATCCACAGGTATTTGGCGCCAGTTGTAGCGGGGTGGGTACTGGGGAATGTAAGGCCCCGGTCAGGCCCTATCTGTCCCAACTTACCAACCTTAAGTGTACAGTCCCACGATACGGCCGGGAATCACTTTGATCCCCGTGCAATGCCGTTAACAACGTCAAACGCTTCGTTTGACTTAGATACCGTGTGTTGGGCCCTATACCCAAAATTGCCAACTAGAATAAACACCGCAGAGGGCGGTATTCGTGGTAGAGGACTATGACCGGTAAATACGTTATCAACAATCGATATATTAAGTTAATTGGCGAGAAAGATCGTCTCACCGAGTCAATTTATTAAATAAATAATTTAACAATAACAAATCAACGTTAACATTTTAAGGGGAGTCGTACCGATGACTACCCCCGAGGTCAGCGCGAAAACAAATCGTTAAAACCTATTAACGGTCGAGTTATGAGCAACCGGTCTGGGAATGATCGGCTGCTTAACCTGATGGCTATACGTCACACCGTGTGACGTATGTATCTCTAACATAGGGAGCTCTGACGTAGAAGCTGTCTACGTCATGCGCGCCTTCTTTCGTGAAGTGGCTCCCGCGAACCACCGACCTGTCTACTCGGGCGGGATTTATCCCGAGAGCGGGGGGGGGGGGGGGGGGTAAGACGAACGCTTCCTCTCCTGGACCGTACCAGGTAAATTGGGATATGAAATATTAAACAGGCATGCGGGTCTAAACGTGTTGCACCACTTACCGCGAATCTGAATATTTCGAATCGGCGGGAAAAGGCTGAGCAACGGAGAGAGAGCTTGGCCTAGGGATTATCTCTCTCTCTCTCGCTCCACCGGTCGGGAATGCTGCCGACTCCTGCCTTCCTTCTTTCCCTTGCTATGGGACGTGCTGCTCCGTACACCGTCGTGGAGGTTGGTGGGGAGAAGTACTCACACCCACACACAAAACTCACCGGTCCTTCAGTTCTTTTTCTCAAATAACAAAGAATTCACATCGGTTGCAAACACGTTGTTTTCGTCGTGCGTGCGCGAACTTGATACTGTACTTCCCTTCGCGCACGATACTCGCGCGCGTTCCTTGCGCGCATCCTACTCTTTTCGGTTACTCACCTGATCGGTAACTCGCTTACCGTTATAATATATATATATGGGGTATTCCACGTGAAGTGGTCCGATCAAAATTTTAAAATGCACCAAATTTTGGGTACACATTGCAAACGTTTTTCAGAATACAGAAAAAAATTTTTAGGTACTGGAATCTATTTGCTCAAAAGTTATTCTAACCTCAAAAAGTGAATTTTTCCATATTTTTTTCAACACCAGCTGGGTTTACCGCTATATAACTCAAAATCTATCAACTTTTACTATAGAACATTATATGTAACATTCGTTGCTAATTATATCTAGAATTTAATCTTCTGGGTTAGAATTTCTAATCTCAAGGTCAATGTTACATAAACTACATGTCAATATTCAACTTAAAAAAAGTGCAAGTGCGCCACCTTTGATTTTTTCATCCAAAAGTCTAAAAGAAGGCTTCGAGCAATACCTTTCAAATGGTCTGTAGCATTTTTATGGCCTCCAATTCTGTAAAAAGTTTTGACAATTTAAAGAAACACGAAATTTTTTTAAAAATTTAAATGGGAATTACCATGTTAATTTTTGTGAATTTTTTGTCTTTCTTTAAACTATACCCCATTTTATATGTAAAGGGTAGTCTCCAATTCTGAAATCTTAGACTCGGCGGCGGCGGAATATTTATATTAAATATAGTATATACTTGGTGACATGGGAGTTCTAACATGTCACTTATTTAGCGTATTATGATATTTGTATTCCAAACCCCCGTAGCTTATAGGAATTAAATTATAACTCACTTGGAATCCAGCTAGTCTAGACCGTGAGGAAGGAGTACGCACTCCAGTGACACATAAGCACACGCATAAAATCACTGTCCCTGTCAGTATTCCAAATAATAATATCCATGCCTGTGTTGAGTAATCCTGTATAGTAGGTTGAGGTCCTGTGCTGAATTCTGTACATTATGTCCTGCAGAAGATCATCGTACCAGGTAACAGTTGAGGTAGAGTAGGCAGTATTTGAAATATGCTTAGACATCAATTAAGCCGTATCCAGCCTCATCAAAGAAAGTGGTGGTCCTCCGCTGGTGTAAAACCTCCTTCGAGTACCTGTAACAGTATTAGTAAATAATACTGAACAGAAATTAGAGTTGAGGAAAGCAGCAGGTTGTCAAAACCTAGTTGTACGTAAGGAGAAGGATAGGTAAAGTGAGGTTAGGATACTACTTCCACAAAATATTACTTGAAGAAAGAATATTGTAATTCGTGTCTTTACCTTGGATAATCCAGCTCGAGGTTGAAGTGAGAAGAAAGCAAATGGTTTAGGAACCTGGTGAAAAGAGATCACCGGAGAAATATCCGATGCAGTGTTGATGCCGTCGTTCCCGCTTGCCGCACCTGAAACACATACTACTAACAAACTCGGACGAACTCACATTAATAAAGGTTTATTGATATGGAACTAGTGTATTTTACCTATTGTTGGCGTTGTTCCTGTTGACGAGGCTCCGAGTTGATAGTATCCATCAGTTGAGCGATCAAGCGAGCAAGAGCCAACTGTTGCGCGTGGCGCATGCGCGCGAACTCGCTGATCGGTTCAACAAGACGAACTCGGGGATTCCGAGTCGGGCCGTCGAGCGATACGGTTTAAATTATATAATTAGTTATTATTTACCGAGACTGGTTATTTTTTTATTGATTATTTTTTCAAGCTTCTGCAGGTGAGAATTCCTGCCTCGATTTCCCGTTCTTGCAGCTTCCGTATAAGCTGTGAAATTGTACGTGTGTGTGTGGGGTAATCGCGAGTTAAATATACATAAAATTGTCGCGTGAACGCGGCTGGCGACCGTATGAAACCCGCATCTCAGCCAACCAGAGGAAGTTACCGAGGCACCCAGGTCGCCGTTGAAACTGCACCTAGAAGTCTCGAACAAACGGCCGAATTAGCCTAACGAATTACTCTTAAGGAAGATTAAATTGTTACCTGACACCGAAACCTCCTGCAGCACCAACCTCCAGCATCCTGAATATGTCCCAGTGAACCTCCAAACTCCAGCACTACTATTCCTGCCGTTCCACTAAAACGCGATTGTACTAATTGTAGAGTTTCCACATGGGCGGGAAACGAAAGACGGAGGAGACAATAAGGGTCAATGTGTCCTCCTTAGAAATAATTGGTAAAAATGACCCTAGGGAATTTTCTCCTCCAGCACCACCTAGTAAAAGAATTAAAACAGTTCTGGATAAACTTGTTAAACATAGTAACTTCCCTCCAGCAACAATACATAAAAAGAAAATATTAACCGATTCCTCAAGAAAGAGAGAAACCTCCCCTCCAGCACCAAGAATAAAACTAAAAATATCCCCTGAAGCACCAAAAACAAAAGAGAAAAAGTATATTCCCGTTCCAGTTATTCATAACATGGATAATTCTAAAGAATCTGAATACAAACTGAAGAAGATTCTAAATAAAGAAATCTATTCAATAGCTGTATTATCACCAGATTCTCTCATCCAGAGACATCCTTTAGGAAAGCTTGAGCCTAGATTGTTTTTTACAATTGAGTGAAATGGGAAAAAGATGATAGGACTTTTAGATGCTGGATCTGTTTATTTCTATATCGGAAAATGATTAGGAAAACAACTTAGTGGGAAATATAAGCCGTGCAAAGGAATAATAAGCATGACAAACGGGGTAACTGTACCAGTACAAGGAAAATTAGACGTAACGGTGAATCTCGATGGAATCGAGAAATGTTACCTTTCCGAGTAGCTGATGGTTTACAGTACGAGTGTATCTTAAGGAGTGATTTTAAATGACTGTTTGAACTCAAGATAGAGTACGGAAACGATACATGGTGCACTCCAAAGGGAGAGATCCATCAGTTTTACCCCTATGGACAAGACCTCAGTTACATCCCAGCATTAGCCAGTACAGATGGCCTACTACGTGTCTCCGAGGAAGACAAAGAGGAAATTTAAAAAGTTCTTGATGACCTTGTCCTACCAACTCCAAAAACACTTGGAGCTACAACTTTAGCTTACCAAAAAATAGATGTCCAAGGTCATGAACCAATACGACAAAGGATGAGAAGGTACTCTCCAAAAATGCTAAAAGCAGCTTACGAGGAAGTAGATCGAATGCTATCTGAGGATATAATAGAACCATCAGAAAGCCCTTGGTGTAGTTGTCCAGTAATAGTACCCAAATTGGATAGTAAATATCTGGACAAACTAAGAGAAGCAAAATATATCTTTAAATTGGATCTTTCTCAAGCATACCACCAAATATTGTTAGAAAAAGACAGTAGAAAAATAACTGCTTTCGGAGTATCAGGGAGAGGTCTACATCAATTCAAAAGAATGCCTTATGGGTTAACAAATGCTCCAGCAACTTTCCAAAAAATTATGGAAAAGTTAATTAAGCCTAATTGGGAACCAAATTTATTCGTGTATTTAGACGGTATAATAATTGTTACCCAAACTTTTAAAAACCATATATCCTGGTTAGAGAGAGTTCTGACAACATTAAAAAAAAGCAAATTTACAACTAAATCGAGATAAATCCGAATTCTGCTGTACAAGATTAAGTACCGACCCCGAAAATATTAAACCAGTAACTGACTATCTAGCACCCACCAACCTCAAACAACTTCGCAGATTTTTAGGCATGGTCGGATGGTATTCCCGATTCATTCCAAATCTCGTGGATACTAAAACCCCTCTCACAGAATTAACAAGGAAAGGTGTTCGTTGGTATTGTAATAACGACCAACAACCAGCCTTTGAAAACCTTAAAACAGCCCTCACTTAAGCACCCATTCTAGCACGCCCCAATCTTACATTACCATTCACCCTACAGACGGGCACAAGCAATTACGCGATAGCAAGTGTGCTTATGCAAGTAATTGATGGGGAAGAACACCCAATCTATTACGTGAGTCGAACGTTGAACAAAGCGGAACGCAATTACACTGTAACCGAGAAAGAGTGTTTAGCGGTCCTTTGGTCAGCGGAGAGGCTAAGAGGATGCCTACAAAGTGAACAGTTTACAGTAGTAACTGATCATTTCAGTCTACTATGCCTAAACAACCTTAAGGATCCAACAAGAAGACTAGCCCGATGGAATACAGCACTACAAAGCTACGATATAAAGTTTGTACACCGGAAGGGTGCACTTCATCAAGTCCCTGACGCATTATCGAGAGCGTGTGAGGAATCAGAAGTAGCAGCAGTTATTCCAACTCACATAGATGACCCATGGTATCTAAAGAAAATGGAAAATGTAAAGAAATTTCCAAATAAATATCCCGACTTTAAAGCCGAGCATGGTTTTCTTTACGCTCATCGTCCAAATCCATTAGTAGATCCATTGTTCCCTGATTTGGATGCTTGGAAATTAGTTCTTCCAGCACCAAACAGACTCCAAGCCCTTTTCGCATCCCATAACACACCTCAATCAGGACATTTAGGGATAGAAAAAACTTACGCCCGTCTAGCAACACATGTATATTGGCATGGATGCTATTATAATACTTCTTGTTATGTCAGATCCTGTGATCAGTGTCAAATCCACAAAAGTTGTCAATTACCCTCCGCTGGTTTGATGGGAGAAAGAAATATCGATGGACCATGGAAAGTCGTGGCTGCCGATATTATTGGTCCCAAACCGCCGTCAAAACGAGGTTTTAAATACGCAATCGTTTTCGAGGAATTATTCACTTGGTATGTGGAAATCCAGCCACTTCGTAAGGCGGATGGAAAGAACGTATTGCAAGCTTATGAAGATTTAATAATAAACCGTTGGGGTTGCCCAAAGTTTTTACTGACAGATAACGGAACTGAATTCTCTAACAAGTTAGTAACTGAACGTTTGAAAACGTATGGTATCCAGCAAACCACTATTCCCCCCCTATAGGCCTCAGGCAAATCCGGTTGAAAGAATAAATCGTAATCTGAAACCCATGATTAATAGCTTCCTAGAAGAAGATTATTAAGGATTGGATCTTCTTCTCTTAAAACGACCCCCGCGTTCATGAATTTTGGTAGAAATCCTAAACCTTCAGTCCTAATCCGGAAACACCTAGAGAAACCTACTCCTCTCCTTCCTAATGACTCAGAGAAATGGTCAGATCGTATGAAAAGACTGCCAGTTCTTCACGATCTAGTAAAAAACCATATAGAAAAGGCAACAGCTCGTCAAGCAAAATATTATAATAGAAATAGAAGAGACATTACTTATCAAATCGGGGATAAGGTATTACGAAAAAACCATGTACTATCATCTGCAGAAGGAAATTTTGCAGCCAAACATGCACCGAATTACGTAGTCCCGACAACTGTGGTTGAAATCCGTTCACGAACAGTGTACATAGTACAAGACGACAATACCAGGAAACGTATCGAAATATCAATTGAGGATCTTAAACGATACATAGCACCCCGTAGAGTCGTTTCCAAAAATTTTAATTCTATTTCAGAAAATGTAATGAGCAAACAGCTTCCAGAGAGGAAAGGGAGGAAGAGGAAGAGCGACGACCATCAGACGCCCAGTGATGGGAGAAGCTTCCCTATTTCACCGCCTCCAGCACCATCACAACCGACAACCCCTCCAGCACCATCACATCCAAAATCAACCCTTCCAGCAAAACCCACGGAATCGGAGCAAGTCCCGATATACCGGTACAGAGGGCACCTGCCGTACCGGGCAAACGTGGAAGAGAGCCAAGGAGAGTGCACCTTCCTAAAGAACCGAGTGTTCGTAAAGAAGGAGGACCCTCCTCGATCATGGGGAAGAGGACGAGGACCGGCAAGAAAAGGCGAAACGTCACATGGCTCAGTGGAACAAAACCAAAACGTAGGGGTAAACCACGGAAAACCAGTGGGATCCCAAGGGACCTTGCGGCCTATGGGAACATCAAGCCCGGAAAACATAAATTCCCCTCCAGCACCATCATCAATTCCGTCGCCACTTCATCCCACATCCTACGCCCAATCAATCCTCCAAGGAATCTTTTGCCCGATACCACGACTCCCCAACCCAAATACGCAAACCTCCTAAAATCCCTTTTCACCCCAATCCCCAATTGTTATCACCCGTTTTGTACCAATCCCCGTCACCTGTTTCCCACTAAGCATACGTCCTCCAGCACCAACCACACTTACAACCACTACAACCACATTGACCACCAACCCCATAACCCCTGTACAACCCCCTATAGCCCCTCTTATGTCCCTCCGAATAGAACCCCCTCTCATTCCACCCACATCCTCAAGCACCACACACATGATGTCCCACAACCCTGATAGACCAGCTCGGTATACAGGAGCCATTCCGAGGAACCAAAACCTCCACGTCACCAGCAGTCTCCCACCGAGGCCAATGGCGTATAGTGGTCGTAGACGAGAAGGTTGCTGGAACTGTGGGAGCCGCCAACACAGCTGGCAGAAGTGCCCGGAAATTCGAACGAAGTTTTGCCGAGGTTGTGGGAAACCGAATGACACGATAGAAACGTGTTCACGTTACCACGAAGAGTGGAAACATGGGCTGAATATTCACCCAAAATAAATTTTTTTTCTTTTGTTTTCCTTTTCTCTTACATTTTCTTTCTCATCATTCTACTTGTAAATGAATAAATTCATATATTAATAAATACACCTGGTAATATTTCTTTATTAATTTTAACCCACATTCACACTATTTCTGGAATGGTAAAAGGTCATATATTTATCTATTGAATACTGAGTATGCAAATATTATATCACTTTAATGGTGTTACTTCCTCTAACTTAATCACATAAAATGTATAATAAAACTTGGAAAACGGTCTTAAAATAGTACAGGAAAAACAAGAAATGAGGAATGCAAGGTCGAATAGTATGATTAATTTACAGATTTTATTTATAATTTTGCAATTTAATACAATAAATTTATAACGTTGCACAACAGAAAACCAAAGCCATTTCCGGAGAACTAACTCACCAGATATGTAAGAATGATATTTAAACATTACTTTTCTTTTTAATTTGTATACATTATGAATGTTTCATGTTAGTATGGGTTATGTATGTCGCGAATAATGAAACCGATCAAAGATACAGAGTATTAAAAATTTGTAATGTAAGCCAGTCACACGCGTAACGTGCCGAAAAGATAGTTACCAGACAGAAAAATGACAATACACACTCAGCGTGAAAGACTAATACACAGATTGACTCTCGTAGTATCCACTTCAAGTTTCAACAATTGGGTAATCAAGAAATGCACAGCGACCAACGGAAACTTACTCAACTAAATCTAATATTCTATTTATTTAGTAATTAAGTTAAAATAATCCCAAAGAACCATCGGGTAGTTTGGCACGATGGATACTTGAAATGCAGCAATGAGACTTCGAAATGGTGCTTTGTACTACGTCTTAGATGCGCTTTCTCGTGCTGTCAACTTTGAGTCCGACGAAGAAGAGATTGCCTCGTTCAAAGTAATTACTGTTTCATGGTATATCGCGATATTAAATGATGTACGCTTATGTCTTCAAACATTTCCGCAGTAGAAAATTGAGGAATATATGCTATATCGGAGTCAGTGTCAGTGCGCCAGGGTGTCAGTGTGCCAGGGTCGCTAGAAAGGTCTGTTCGCGCGAGTTTGGGAGGGGGTCTCAGTGCGCCCAAAATTGGCTCCGAGCTGGGCCTATATTTTTATGTTTTGCCGCTGCTCGGAGTCACTTCTGGGTGCGCTGGGGGGTCTGTCGCGACAAGAAGACTTTCCAACTTGACTAAATTTACGCACTAAATTCAAATTCGTGCGCTGGTTAAGCAAATTTCTTTTGTCTCTGTTTATGTCATAAAATCGCATGAGAGAATTTTATATTTTATATATTATGTAATTATGCAGTAGCTAAGTAAATAAATCATAAAGAAATTATGAAATTATTAACGTGTTGAAAATAATGATTGCGTTAAGCTACATTTACATGAAATGATTCATATATACGTATATATATTTATATATTTATATAATGGTGTGGAAACATGGATGTAACGAATAAATACTGGAGAAAAATTGAGGATAGGATTTGTAAGTTATGTAATAAAGATTTAGGCACACTTAAAAATATTTTGGATGATTGCGAAAATACCAAGGATTTTATGGAGTTTTTAGGACTTTTTAGGAGTTACCAGGAGATAAATATAACAGAGTCGAAATGATAACAAAAAAAAACACAAAAAATTGAAGAATTTTTTTATTTAATCTTATAAATTACAAATTTTAAGCCTGAAATGTGTCGCATTGCGTACCTAGATTAAAATATAATTATTAAATATTATTATTTATTTTTATAGTATATATTGGCCAAAAAAAAATTAAGCAGCTGATATCGAATTAAAATAACGTTATGTATTTAAAATATCATATGTTATACTTTTAAAACAAACTATTTTGCCCATGCATTGATGCAGAATTATTTTATACATAAAAATGTAAATTATTCTACAATAGGTTTCTACTAAGGTATTTTTAAAAGCATGCAGCATTAAGTACTATATTACGTTTATTATTTAGGTAAGTGAGAATATTGCACAGGAGAATTGGTTTGTATGAAACAAATATAAAAGATTCTTCTTATTTTTCACTAATTATATTATTATATATATATATATATATATATTGAATCTTTTTCATTACATGATAAAATTGTATTACATTGTCGCGTCCCGACGAAAATTATATTATTATTTTTCGTAAAAAGTACTGCGTAGTTTAGAATAAAAATACGGCGTAGAAGACGAACAAAATAAGGTTGATAAAGAATGATTCTATGTAAATGCAGTAATATAAAATATAATTTATAGAGCTAAGGAACAGATTATTTTACGAGTGTTTCAAACGAAAAAGAGACTGATAAGTAGAGTTGAAGATATTATTCAAAGCCAATACGCATATAAGCAAGATCGCCGATAGTGAGATCGGAACGAAGGGTTGCGCAAGAGTTTTTTTTGTACTGCACTATAAAATCAATGCTCGGAGAAGAGCCGGCGATGGGAAACATAGACTAGAAAATTCGAGCATTAGAAGGAAGTAATAAATTAAGTCGTTCTTTGGGTAATGTCGCAGTAATAAAAGGGGGACAGCAAATTCTCCGAATTAACTACGAAGCAATACAGAAAATGCATGGGATTCGATAATTTTTAATCACGCACATCTAACGGTCCGATCGGATGCAAGCACAGAAAAATCGAGAACTACTTACACAATTTCCATATAAGGCAAAGTGTAAGACAAGGACAGATGCATAGATTTTTAGGGTATATAAAGAGGACCCAGAAGAGACACATCCACTCCTAATTTTTCATCTAAAGTTTTCATAAGGCGAAGCTCTGCTAGTCAACTCTTTGATTTTTATCCGAGGGCGTGGTACTGCTACTCGGACTTTAAAACAATACGCATTCAAAATCAAGAGATATCTTCTATTCGGGAATCAAGACGCATCGTTGACATCTACGAGCCGTAGTCAAGGAACTACGACTTCGAGATCTGGAAATCATCGGACTCCAACAGCATACACATCTAACGTCGACGCCCGCAGGTCTAGCAGGACATTATCCAGCAATTTGACAACGCTATCCACGTTCGAGGCGGAACTTCGATCCTCACCGTACACACACACACACACACACACACACACACACACACACACACACACACCCATATATATATATATGGGTGGTTCTCTGTGACATCGAAGATGAAAAAAATAAATATTGCTATAACTGTGGAAATATGTTTTAGAGGTATCCAGAAGCTCTCCTGAATTTTTTCAGATTTTTTCAGGGCCATTATTTTAAGTTACAGAGAGTCAAAGTTGACATTTTAGCACTTTTTTGCATTATATGCCCATTTTCATGAATTTTTAGCTCCCAGGGGATGCATTTTTCACTAAAAACATAAGTATGACTTTTTTTGTAAAATTTTCCGAACTTTTCATTAAAAATACTTTTAAAGACATAAATGTATGCTGTCACACTCTTGTAAGCCATTTAAACCTTAAATAGTAAAAATCAGCAATTCTGCTCCGGACTCTGGTAACCTAATACAGTCTGAAAGATGTCTTTTTATAGTCAGAAACTGCCTAAAAATTTCCAGAGTGGGTCTAAATCATTAAGATCACTTATGGTCAAAATATCCGGGAAAAGTGCCCGAAATATTAATAGAAATGTATATTTGTTGCCTTATAACGATGAATCTAGTAGCATGATCATTGCAAAAAAATTTATGCACTTACCCTGGAATGGTAGAAAAGTATCTCCACTTGTTTCAGTATCCATCTAATCCCCTGTAAGCTGCTAAAAATACAAATATTATTATAAAATTATAAAAATTTATTTTTGAAACATTTATAATGCTGAATTTTTAATATATAAACATCATTATTACAATAACTGAATATACGTATTTAATACAAAAGATATATAAATAAATCGGATATATAATTATAATGAATAATATGAGAACGTGACAGTGACAAGTTTGTGAAATCTAAACAATGTATTGCTGAATAATAATAATAATAATAATGTTGATACTTTTATAGTAATCCTTCAGATTAGTATTATAATTCTTGTAAGGGATGGAAAACTAAAAATCCAGCATTATAAATGTTTCAAAAATAATTTTTTATAATTTTATAATAATATTTGTATTTTTAGCAGCTTACAGGGGATTAGATGGATACTGAAACAAGAGGAGATACTTTTCTACCATTCCAAGGTAAGTGCATAAATTTGTTTGCAATGATCATGCTACTAGATTCATCGTTATAAGGCAACAAATATACATTTCTATTAATATTTCGGGCACTTTTCCCGGATATTTTGACCATAAGTGATCTTAATGATTTAGACCCACTCTGGAAATTTTTAGGCAGTTTTTGACTATAAAAAGACATCTTTTAGACAGTATTAGGTTACCAGAGTCCGGAGCAGAATTGCTGATTTTTACTATTTAAGGTTTAAATGGCTTACAAGAGTGTGACAGCATACATTTATGTCTTTAAAAGTATTTTTAATGAAAAGTTCGGAAAATTTTACAAAAAAAGTTATACTTATGTTTTTAGTGAAAAATGCATCCCCTGGGAGCTAAAAATTCATGAAAATGGGCATATAATGCAAAAAAGTGCTAAAATGTCAACTTTGACTCTCTGTAACTTAAAATAATGGCCCTGAAAAAATCTGAAAAAATTCAGGAGAGCTTCTGGATACCTCTAAAACATATTCCCACAGTTATAGCAATATTTATTTTTTTCATCTTCGATGTCACAGAGAACCACCCATATATATATATATATATATATACTTGTAATTTTAAATTTCGGGGTTTATGACGCCCATGACAGAGAAGGAAGATACGTACTTTAGTACGATAAAAAGAGACAGAAAAGATTATGGAGCCCCGGCTCCATAAACCTGCCATATTAATAATGAGTGGGAAAGGGATAGGGTTATTGGAATTTAACATACGAGGCTCCATAACCTCCTATATCCAAATGTATATATATATATATCTATATATTTGGGTACTTAAGGTATATTCTTTTCGGCTATCTATACGCTTGTATTATTCGTAAAGGCAAACCTGATATTTTATGTTATTTTGATTGCTGAACCAACCGTTTTCTCTTAAAACAATTATTATTTGATACTACAATTTATTTATAATAATTATTCGTTGCATTGCATTTTATTTGCAATATTCACGGTTTGAATTGCAATTTATTAACAATAATTTATGTTTTAAACGACAACAACTTTTAATTTAATCTGTATTTATTTATAATAATTCTTATTTCGATTTTTAATTATTAATGTTTATAATAAAATAACCTTGTGTATAATTTATTCTATAATGTGTTAACGTGTTCGCCGTACACTTGTTTATTTAATCAAAATTACAATCGTTATTTGACTTAAATAAATTTATGCAATTGTTAATAAAATAGTGTAATTTTATGTGTTTTTGCCCATTAAAAAGCTGTAAAAATTTAATTACACGTGTTCATTTAAAGGAAAACAGCATATTATGATGTTAACATATTTAAATAAATAATGCATGATTAATACGAAATAAAACATATATTATTTTATTTATCCCACATTATATTCTACTTTCAAAATAACTTCGCTCGCTACTCCCGGAGACGTAAGGCTAGTGCTAGTCAAACAAGAGCGAAAGGAACGCGAATGGTTTATTAACCATTTGCCTTCTTGTAACATTTTTTATAGTGGTTGGTACAAGTCTGGACGTGACAACATTCTTAACAATAACGAGTACTGCAATAGCATAATAGTAAATTTTAATTATAAAAATAATCTTTGCTAAAAAATAAATTCGCACATTTAAGTGAATTTTTGTGGCTTATAAAAGCTAAGGAATACTCGTTCGATACTATTTTTCACTTACGTATATTTGTTATAACTATTTACTGGAAATTGTTTCTGAAAATAATTGCTAAAAACGTAGTTTTATAAAGATATTTAAATAATACATTAGGTTAAAAGCTTATGGTAATATTTTTTTTTACTTAAGTAGGGTAAGCTTATTGTGGTAAGTTATTTTTATAGTAGTTAACAACAAAAGTTGTGCCTATTTATTCAAAACTTTTGGCAACTTAAATTGAATGAAGGATAACCCCTTAAATTTTGTTGGAAATTTGTGACTTACTTAATTATAATTATCTATAAATATAAATTCAATATATTTTAAGTCAAAGTTTTTCATAATTTTTCATAAGTTTACTTTATTTAAAAGATAAGAGGGATTCGAAGAACCGACTTTTTTTGGCAAATTAAGCAATTCACAAAGTTTTTAGTCAAATCTAAGGGGTCACCAATAATTGATATAATATATAAAATATATAAATATATATATATATATATATATATAGACGTATATATGAACCATTCCATGTAAATGTTGCTTAACGCAATCATTATTTTCAACACGTTAATAATTTCATAATTTCTTTATGATTTATTTATTTAGCTACTGCATAATTACATAATATATAAAATTAGTATTTAAATCAAGGTACATCTAGTAACATGAATTTTCTCTCATGCGATTTTATGATATAAACACAGACAAAAGAAATTTGCTTAACCAGCGCACAAATTTGAATTTAGTGCGTAAATTTAGTCAAATTGGAAAGCCTTCTTGTAGCGACAGACCCCCTCCCAAACTCGCGCGAACAGACCTTTCTAGCGACCCTGGCACAATGACACCCTGGCGCGCTGACACTGACTCCTATATCGTTTTACGAGCGATAAACTCCTGTTTTCTGTAACAGAGCGAGAAAAGGGCTGGCGTCTTGTTCTACCCTTAGAGTAGAGGAACCGGGTTTTAGTAAACTCTCATTTCCACCTATCTATGAGTCATAAGGGAGCCATACTAATGGCCACGTGTCTACCACGATATCCGGCAAATTGTTTTACAATGTCTTATCTGACGGAGATATAGGACGTCTCAAGCAGGTCTTCAAGGCTTTATGGATAAACGGAACATTAAGAGATCCTCGACTGTTTTGGCTAATGTCAATACAAATACATCATCGTATTTTAAGACTTGTTTATAAGGTGAGTAGAGCTCAAGCCATTACGTACGGCGACCGGTAAATCGGTGTCGAAAGCAGTCGAGGAACTTGTAATTTTCTGTTGGGAAACATCAGATTTCCTAATAACGGATAACGGGACCTAGTTCATTAACGGCGCAGTGTCGCGAATGCTAGGGGAGTATTGCATAAAACATGTCAGAACCTCTCCTTACCGGGCACAAGCCAACCCGGTCGAGAGAACCAATAGGACGTTAAAAACGATGATTCCAGCGTTTGTGGATTCGGATCATCGTGGGTGGGACGCACACTTGCACGAATTTTATTATGAAATAAACACGGCAATGTAGTCAAGTACAAAAATCTCACTTGCGTTTTTAAACTTTAAAACAGGACTGTAAGATCCTGCACAACCCCGAAGTATGGCTAGATTGGCTTAAAAGAATTGATACTCTGCGCGACTTAGTCAAGAAACACATTGACGAGGAGCACAGACGTCAAGAAAAGACCTACAACAAAAACAGACAGATTGTCTTGTTTCGGGTAGGCTATCTAGTAATGAGAAAGTGCCGTACGCTCTCTCAAGGTGCGAAGGGCATTTCTGCTAAACTGACACCAAATTATGACGGACCCTTTGAAGTGACAGTATGGAGCCCTTTGAGAAGGTGAAGAAGGCCCTAGAAGCAGTCGTTCAGGCCAAAGCAGAATAGATGTCGAGAGAGTACGGGAAAAGCCTACTCACTCCCTCGGTCACCATCCAAGCAGCAGCACCATCGAGACAGGGACGGAAAGAGAACGGGTCTAAGCCAGTTTCTGCCCAATGCACCGTCGGGAAGGATGGGACCAACACCTCCTGTCCAAAATCTCGGAAGGAGCAGTCGGATAAAGGCTTCCTCCGCTGGTTCAAAGGTGCCGGCCACTCAATCCAGTAATTAGCATATATTCTTAGAGTGTCGTTTGCTATTGGAGGCCGTCGTCAGCTTCCCAACCGACGTAGCCTGTGATGTAGGGTGGGAGATAGTCCACATCCTAAGGGATCGCATCCCATCCCGACAATAGAAGAGGAACGTACAGCGCTCGATCGCGAATAGATTATACCGTCTAGGGGGCAGGGGCTTTGTTACGGAAACCGTCACACAATCTATTCGCGGCGAATTAGACTAATTAAAGTCCTAATAATCGTAAGCCGTCGGACCCTTGGGATGTCAAGGCTAATCGACGACACTTGTTTATTCTGATTCAAGTGTACAATTACGCGCGCGACCGTATGTAGGGATGAGAGCGCGAGAGTGTATGTGTGTGTTTCCCCACTCTCAGTCCTTTTTCCAAAAATTAGGCAATCTCCTAATCAGTGTGTAACTGTCCGGCGGATCAGCAACTTTTACCCGGTAGTACTGCTCGGTGAGCTCATGGGGTCCCCGGGAGTATGAATGAGTGAATTACTCGGTAGTGTGTTCGGGTACTTCAGGATATAGTCTGTCGCAGGCGAGAATCTCGATCCGGCAGACTCTCCGGGACTTCCGCCCATTCGCACAAATGTTGTTGTAATTAATCGTAGAAAAAATGCTAATATTTTTATTTTAACGTCTATTTCTTATTCTGTTCTCCCCGTTCTCGATGACTTCCTAGTTATTTAATTTAAATTGCGTCGAGACAAGGCGGATCTCTCGAATCCTCCATATCGTGCGTCCCAGTGAACTTGTTCCTGGCGACACATGCCAGCATCTTCGCACATAATAAATTAATTGTGTATGCGGTATAGGGAAACGCGACTCAACAGTTGATTAATATTAATAATAACACAGGTCAACATAGTTCTGTTCTAAGAAAGTGAAGGGTCATTTCCGATGTAATTTTTCATGTAAAATCCGAATTTGGTGTCTGAATTGCTCTATCACGTCCGGATTTGGAGATATCCTAACCTATAAGTGCAAAAATCACGATTTTTGGTTATATTTGAGGTTTTGTAGCATCATCATATTATTTTTTCTCAAAAAACAACCAATGGTACCTTAGCGTGTAAGTCTTGTTCTTTCAAATGCTGTGGAGTTTGCTCAAATAGCTTATTTCTGCATTGAGATATTTCATTTTGAATTTTTCGAGTTTCGTTAATTTCGTTATTCTCAAAATTCACATGATTCTGTAGTCTTTGACGGCCAAATTCGACAATTATGTTCAATTTCTCTATTGACATTTTTATCACTTTCTTTTGCGACAATAGATTCTTTAAAACTAAAATTCAATGTGTATCAAGTTTTACGACCCAAAACTAAGCCCCAAGTACTTTGAAAGGGGCGAAAAGGGGCAAAAAATGCTGAAATTGATCAAAAAGTATTTTACTTTTTGACTTTCCACGTACTTTTTGGCGTAGTTTAATATAAATGGACTTTTAAGAGTAAGGAGACGCTACAATTATTCTTACTCCTAATCAGCAATCCCTAAACCCAAGTATGCCAAATCCACGTATTCCAAAGTCCAAATCCACAATCAAAAATCCAACAATCCTAACCCCTTAATTAACATGAGTCCCATTGCCTCTTACAAAATGTAATAACCTTACTTTTAGCACTACCCAGAAACAACGACGTGAAGTAGTAAGGATTATTTCTTTTCGGGTGCTTTTTTAACGTGAGTCTCTTCGCCTCTCACAAATCGGGTGCTTGATTAACGTGAGTCCCCTCGCCTCTTACGAACCAGATGCTTTTTTAACGTGAGTCCTCTCGCCTTTTACGAACGGGGGTGTCTTTTTAACGTGACTCTCTCGCTTCTCACTATATTCATTCTTAAGAAATCTTTTTTCTTATCTTCTAGATATCTCGTGTTAGATCGTCTTTTATGTTGGACATGTGGCTCATCACATTGAAGAGACCAACAAGTATCTGCCAACATGGATGGAGACTATTAGTCCTGATACCGTCGTTCCTTTTCTTTTGCATCCTGATGAAAATTCAATTGGTTCTTAGAAACTAAAAATTAGTTTTTGTACCTAAAGCATCCCCTAAATATTCTAAAGAGGTTAAACAGAGGGTAAAAAACGATCTAAAAGTAGTCTACACCTTCTGACTTTCTACATACTTTGACGTAGTTTAATACAGCCAAATTTCTTAGAGTAAGAACACTATGTACAGAAAGTTTTAGTATCCAATCTGATTACTGAATATCTTTAAGAGGATGTAAAGGGGTGAAAACCGTTAACAGCGCTCTAAAAGTATTCTTACTTCTGACTTTCAGAATATTTCAGTACAGTTTCATCGAAAAGATTTTATTACTAAAAGAAAAGAAGTACACAAAGTTATGTTACCCAGACCCATCCCTAAGCACCTTTAGTAGGATGAAAATGAAATGCAAGGAGGATAAACATTAAAGAACGGTTTTAAAGTGTCATATCTTTTGTCCTTTCACATAATTTCTTTTACCTAACTGTGTTCACTAGTATAAAAATGTAATATACATCAAATCAGTTGGGGGCTTGTGAATTTGGGGTTTGTAAGTATCTAAATTAAGCCCCAGAATAGCTATATTGCGTGAGGTATTTGAAAAATCCTAACTAAAAAGTGCAAAGAAAAAATTCAGTTAAATTAGGATTTATGTTACATTGTAAATCATTTTTTTAAAGGAGTTATGCCATTAGAATATAGAATTTTTAGTGTATTTTTCAATCAAATACGTTTATTGACACAAAGTGACTTAAAACTAACTTTAAATCACAAAGTGACTTTAAATTTATAACTGCGACGTGTGAGTAATAATGGATATATGAAGCTATAATCCTGTAATCTAAGCTACAACAACCCAGGAACTATTTTGATACTAAATTTTTTGCATCTGCACAAATCAGTCGTTCTCATGGCTAGTTCTCTGGTGAAAATTTTTTCAGCAAGCACGTCTTTATCAGTTCTCGTTATTCATTTTTACTACTCTGCTTGTGTATTTTCTTCTTTTGTAAAAAATCAGTTGGTTTTACGTTTAGTTGTACCCCAACATCTATTTCATTCTGAATGACCCTATTAAGTTTTGCTACATTTGTGGTCGTTTCAAAAAGGTCGATATTATTAAAAATATTGAGAGCCATTACAAGAGCTACTTTAATATACCAATTTCTGATCAAGATAAAGCTTGGGTTCCACATGTTGCTTGCGGGTCATGCGTTGCGGCATTAAAACGTTGAAATAATGCTACGAATGTGGTGCCATCAATGCCTTTTAAAACACCAATGAATTGGCATGAACCTTCCAGTTATGATGACTGTTATTTCAGCTTAACTAAAATTTATGGTGTCAAAAGTAAAAATGTTAATAAAATACAATATCCAAATGTCACATGTGTAACAAAAATAATGCCTTATGATTCTCATGATAAACCTCCAACTCCTCCTCTGAAAGGAGAACTTCTCCTGAAGGAAAAAGTTAAAGATAATACAGCTAAAGATGATGAGCGTTATTCAAATGATGATAAAACGGACTCTGAGCCAATTCTTTTTGATCAAGCTGCACTAAACAACTTGTTTAGAGATTTAGGCTTACCTAAAGATAAATCGGAGTTCCTAGGTTCACGAATAAAGGAAAGAAATCTTCTTGCCGCTGGAACTACTATTTCATGGTTTAGACATCGGGAAAAATTATTATTACATTCTGTTCTAAAGAAGATGATTACGTGTATTGCAGTAATATTGATGGCTTAATGCAAAAATTAGGATTAACGTACGATCCTAAGAATTGGAGGATATTTATTGTCTCATCGAAGAGGAGTTTAAAAGCAGTTTTGCTGCATAACACAAATAAATATGCTTCTATACCTACAGCTCATTCTGTATACTTAAAAGAATTATATGAAAGCGTAAAAACCATTCTTCATGCAATTAATTACAAACATCACACGTGGAAAGTCTGTGGAGATTTGAAGATTATATCTATGTTTCTTGGACTACAGTTAGGTTACACAAAATATTCGTACTTTATATGTTTGTGGTATAGCAGAGATAAAAATATCCATTACGTTGAAAAAGATTGACCTCTCCGTAATTCTCTTAAAGCTGGAGATCCCAACGTTCTCCAAAACACCTTAATTGATAGCAAAAAGATTCTACTACCCTCACACCATATAAAACTAGGATTTATGAAGCAATTGAGGAGCTGGATGCAAGAACACGCCGAGCGCGGCGAATGGATAGAGGAGGCGGAGAGAAATTAAGAAATTGACGTCACCGTGACCAAATTTTTTAATTTGCCGAATTTAATTTAAAAAAATTCTGTCGTATGCAGAATTAAAAGACGCAACTTTTTTCTATTTAATGTTTTTCTGTACAATGTGTAGATCAGATGAAAAAAATTAAGAACTGTAAATTTAGAAAACGGATTTTTAATCCATTTTTCAAAATTGAATCGCTGTAACTTTGACAAATCTTAATGAAATTCCCTGATTTTTCGTACAGATACTTAATATAGTCTAACGATAAATATAAACCTGTAACAAATTCTACTTTAAACAAATTTTATACAACAATTGAACTTAACGTAAATAACAAGCTTTTAATACGGTTTCAGTATTTAGTACCCGAAAGTGTGTTGTAAAGTCTTAGACCTCGCAAACTTCCAGCGAGAGATTTGTTCGTTTATATTTGAAGATAATTTCTTAAAAATTTCAGCTTATTTGGATAAAAAATTTCGCAGATAGAGCAAGCGACAAAATCAGAGAAATAAATTTTGTGTACATTCATCAATATAAACAACGAAATTGTAAACAAATGAACATCGACTTCGTCGCCGTAATGGTCATCTACTTCGCGGCATAAATCAGTGGCCGTCTTTGTTATTTATTGAAAATCGCATTGTAATATTGTATCCAACTACAGCATAAAAATGGTTTAAATAATAACTGCTTTTTGATGATATAAAATATCTTTATTTATCTTTATATTCTTAATTTTTTTCATCTGATCTGCACATCGTACAGAAAAACATTAAATAGAAAAAAGTTTCGTCTTTTAATTCTGCATACGACAGTATTTTTTTAAATTAAATTCGGCAAATTAAAAAATTTGGTCACGGTGACGTCAATTTTTTAATTTCTCTCCGTCTCCTCTATCCATTCGCCGCGCTCGGCGTGTTCTTGCATCCAGCTCCTCAATTCGTAAAGACTCTTGAGAAAGATGCCACTTGTTTTAAGTACCTTATAGATAAATTTCCCTGTTTGACTTATGCGAAAATAAAAAAAGGTATATTTGTTGGACCACAAATACGCCAATTAATGAAAACAACTGACTTTGAAAATGTAATGACCCGTTGAAAAAAATGCTTGGACCAGCTTCAAACAAGTTATGAAGGGATTTTTAGGTAATAACAAAGAAAGTGATTATCTTCTATTAAATTAAAGTGATTCCATTGGAATTTCTCCGTTTCTCCCGTTCTCCGCTTGGAATTTCTCCGGCCAAATTTTTTTTTGTCAATAGACGCATTTTTCTTTTAAAAATATATTTCTTTTATTACATATATTTTTTTTAACGTGATGTGCGATCCAGTAGATGATGCCCCGATGACCTGGAGGTCACCCTGTCGACCTGGACCTCATCTACGGGAAGTAGACTTTTTTTATTTTGTCAATGAACATTCCAGTAGACGTAGAAAAACTTTATTTCTATATATACGTGGTTTTATAATTCCATTTAGAAGAGAGGAAGCTATTTTGCCGATGAACTGCAAGTGATGTCAATGAAATGGACATTTGCTAGAATTCCCGGTACAAAAATACGAAATTTAATGTGCTTTGGAAATGTCGACTAAATCTATCATTTCAATTTCAAATTATAATAATTATTATTAAAGAAGTTCGCAATCCTTTCAGCGTTTGCCAACATATTTTCGTTACCCAACTCTCACGACGAGGAAGTGCTGATAATAATTATTATTAAAGAACTTCGCAATCCTT
Organism: Theocolax elegans; assembly: GCA_026168455.1. Classification (NCBI taxonomy): domain Eukaryota; kingdom Metazoa; phylum Arthropoda; class Insecta; order Hymenoptera; family Cerocephalidae; genus Theocolax; species Theocolax elegans. Next base: position 44,531,165 of record CM047426.1, on the reverse strand, counting down.
TCAGCGTTTGCCAACATATTTTCGTTGCCCAACTCTTACGACTAGGACGTGCTGATAAGGTTAAATTTTTGAATAGTTGAATTCATAAAATTTTGGACATAGAAATTTTTTAACCACACCTTCAACTGTTCTTTATACCCTGAAATTAACTCTTAATAACAAAATAGCAAAATGGCTCAGTGGTAAAGAGCCAGCGTTGCGATCTAAAGATTAAAGGTTCAAATCCCGCGGCTGACTAATATTTTTTTTTTTAATTTAGGAACTATGGCCAACATATTGGTAATAGTTTACAAAAGGTAAGATAGTAACTATTGCCTATTTAATGTTTTTCTGTACAATGTGTAGATCAGATGAAAAAAATTAAGAACTGTAAATTTAGAAAACGGATTTTTAATCCATTTTTCAAAATTGAATCGCTGTAACTTTGACAAATCTTAATGAAATTCCCTGATTTTTCGTACAGATACTTAATATAGTCTAACGATAAATATAAACCTGTAACAAATTCTACTTTAAACAAATTTTATACAACAATTGAACTTAACGTAAATAACAAGCTTTTAATACGGTTTCAGTATTTAGTACCCGAAGTGTGTTGTAAAGTCTTAGACCTCGCAAACTTCCAGCGAGAGATTTGTTCGTTTATATTTGAAGATAATTTCTTAAAAATTTCAGCTTATTTGGATAAAAAATTTCGCAGATAGAGCAAGCGACAAAATCAGAGAAATAAATTTTGTGTACATTCATCAATATAAACAACGAAATTGTAAACAAATGAACATCGACTTCGTCGCCGTAATGGTCATCTACTTCGCGGCATAAATCAGTGGCCGTCTTTGTTATTTATTGAAAATCGCATTGTAATATTGTATCCAACTACAGCATAAAATGGTTTAAATAATAACTGCTTTTTGATGATATAAAATATCTTTATTTATCTTTATATTCTTAATTTTTTTCATCTGATCTGCACATCGTACAGAAAAACATTAAATAGAAAAAGTTTCGTCTTTTAATTCTGCATACGACAGTATTTTTTTAAATTAAATTCGGCAAATTAAAAAATTTGGTCACGGTGACGTCAATTTTTTAATTTCTCTCCGTCTCCTCTATCCATTCGCCGCGCTCGGCGTGTTCTTGCATCCAGCTCCTCAATTCGTAAAGACTCTTGAGAAAGATGCCACTTGTTTTAAGTACCTTATAGATAAATTTCCCTGTTTGACTTATGCGAAAATAAAAAAAGGTATATTTGTTGGACCACAAATACGCCAATTAATGAAAACAACTGACTTTGAAAATGTAATGACCCGTTGAAAAAAATGCTTGGACCAGCTTCAAACAAGTTATGAAGGGATTTTTAGGTAATAACAAAGAAAGTGATTATCTTCTATTAAATTAAAGTGATTCCATTGGAATTTCTCCGTTTCTCCCGTTCTCCGCTTGGAATTTCTCCGGCCAAATTTTTTTTTGTCAATAGACGCATTTTTCTTTTAAAAATATATTTCTTTTATTACATATATTTTTTTTAACGTGATGTGCGATCCAGTAGATGATGCCCCGATGACCTGGAGGTCACCCTGTCGACCTGGACCTCATCTACGGGAAGTAGACTTTTTTTATTTTGTCAATGAACATTCCAGTAGACGTAGAAAAACTTTATTTCTATATATACGTGGTTTTATAATTCCATTTAGAAGAGAGGAAGCTATTTTGCCGATGAACTGCAAGTGATGTCAATGAAATGGACATTTGCTAGAATTCCCGGTACAAAAATACGATATTTAATGTGCTTTGGAAATGTCGACTAAATCTATCATTTCAATTTCAAATTATAATAATTATTATTAAAGAAGTTCGCAATCCTTTCAGCGTTTGCCAACATATTTTCGTTACCCAACTCTCACGACGAGGAAGTGCTGATAATAATTATTATTAAAGAACTTCGCAATCCTTTCAGCGTTTGCCAACATATTTTCGTTGCCCAACTCTTACGACTAGGACGTGCTGATAAGGTTAAATTTTTGAATAGTTGAATTCATAAAATTTTGGACATAGAAATTTTTTAACCACACCTTCAACTGTTCTTTATACCCTGAAATTAACTCTTAATAACAAAATAGCAAAATGGCTCAGTGGTAAAGAGCCAGCGTTGCGATCTAAAGATTAAAGGTTCAAATCCCGCGGCTGACTAATATTTTTTTTTTTAATTTAGGAACTATGGCCAACATATTGGTAATAGTTTACAAAAGGTAAGATAGTAACTATTGCCAATATTTGGCAAAGATATGGGCGGTTTTACGTTTGGCAATATGTTGGCAATACATTGCCAATTGTCGCGGCAATATAGTGGCAATAGTTTATATTTTTACGCGGGATATTGAAACTCTAATATTGACATAAATTGAACACTTCTTCCATTACATTCAATGATAATTGGTTATTTTGGCTTAACAACGTTATACTTATGGTCAGATTTCTTCTATAGGGTAGGAAACATTTTGATTCAACGTTACAGGTTTATTTTTTAACATTGGAATTATTCTCTAATTTTCAATATTTACTATAATAAAAGCGATTGTATAATCGCACTTTTACCAAAATATTTTTAACATAGTATTTTTAAAAATTAGAACTACAAGCAAAATTAATCTATATAAAACGCGGAGATGTTTGTATTTTAATATAATGAAGATAATAGCAAATTAAAGAAGATGAATCGCGTCGGAAATTTATAAAAAAACAATCTTTTAGTCCATTTTTTTCGTCTATTTTTCACGTATTGTATTAGATCAATTTATTTCTTACTTATTAAACGCGATACGAAAAATAACTGACTTTTTTAGTAAAATTTGTCTACTTTAAATTAACTTATTTTTAACTCCATCTCAACAAATGGCTATAATTATCTAATTTGAATAATTACGAAAAATAAGTTTACATTTATCTAATTTGTTTCCCTATAATCGTTTAAAAATGTACAATGTGAAATGTAAATTGCATAATATAATAAAGTGTTTTAAAAATAATACTTACTATTAATTAGGCATTATTTTCGTTTATTACTATAATCAAACAGTTTTTAAAAATTTCTTCTAAAATGTGAAACTAACACAAAAATACGTATAGAAATTTACGTGCTCAAAAAACTATTTAGCTAATATAAATTATTCTTATTTGATACTACACATATTTGGTAATTATTAAAATGTAATAAAGTAAATGGATTTTCTTCGGTTAAAAATCAGATGCAGCTATTTTTACAATAACTATTGTAGATAATATAACTACGTGTAATTTTTACCTAAAAACAGACAACGCACTCAGACATGTTTCAGTAAATTCATTAGCTAAAACACAGTTAATTTGATAAAAATTTAGATATTAATTACCTCTCCCAGTAATATAGTACATTCCCACATATACGTAAAAAAAGTAATTTTCAATAAGCACGCCGAAAACGATACACTGTGTCAGACAAAGATAAATATAATTCTTTTTTCACAAATTTTCTAATCATCATCGTATAACAACCCCATTGACGTTTTTAACGAGTATAACGAGTATGTATAAAAACATGAACTTCGTTGTCGATTGAGCACGTCGCGTGGATTCGAAATTTCGAGCGGTCGATATAACCAAGCGCAATTAACGTTCAATAAGTATTCCTCATAACACACACACAAACGTGAAAACTTTCGTTTGATTATTATCAAAGTAATGTAACCTAAAATTATACGAAGTTTTCAAATACACAAAAAAGGCAACATCTCGCGACACTGTCCATGTACATACTAGATCGCGAACGTTGAAACGAACCAAGTTATACATGCTGTATTAGATATCTCCTTTTCCTCTCTTTTTTTTATAATGGTAAACCGAAGAATAAATAAAATAACGTGTATTTCATATTTGTATGAGAATGGCTTGACCTATTTTATTTTTTTTTCTTTCGTCGCTTTATAAATTTGCGTATCAATACACGCGAAATTTCGTCGAGTAATTTGTTTTCAATTATACGTTGTGCGGTTGGCTCTCACACCTACATATATATATATATATATATATAAATTATTAAATTTAATAATAAATAATAAATACAAGATATATGGAAATGTAGGTATTTACGTAACCTCAACTTTGTGCAAAATCAAATACCTGGTGTTTATATATTTAACTATGAGAAATAATTGTCACATACTCTTATGTTTAATTGTAGTGTGACGTATCGGGAGAGAGATATTTTAATTTCCATCGATCGGCGACGACAACAGCTAGAGTAATTTAATTTGATATACAAGTCACATTGTAAATATAATGATGTTTTAATTGAATTTATTTATAAATATACAAAGATATATATATATGGGTGGTTCTCTGTGACATCGAAGATGAAAAAAATAAATATTGCTATAACTGTGGGAATATGTTTTAGAGGTATCCAGTAGTTCTCCTGAATTTTTTCAGATTTTTTCTGGGCCATTATTTTAAGTTACAGAGAGTCAAAGTTGACATTTTAGCATTTTTTTGCATTATATGCCCATTTTCATGAATTTTTAGCTCCCAGGGGATGCAGTTTTCACTAAAAACATAACTATGACTTTTTTTGTAAAATTTTCCGAACTTTTCATTAAAAATACTTTTAAAGACATAAATGTATGCTGTCACACTCTTGTAAGCTATTTAAACCTTAAATAGTGAAAATCAGCAATTCTGCTCCGGACTCTGGTAACCTAATACTGTCTAAAAGATGTCTTTTTATAGTCAGAAACTGCCTAAAAATTTCCAGAGTGGGTCTAAATCATTAAGATCACTTATGGTCAAAATATCCGGGAAAAGTGCCCGAAATATTAATAGAAATGTATATTTGTTGCCTTATAACGATGAATCTAGTAGCATGATCATTGCAAAAAAATTTATGCACTTACCTTGGAATGGTAGAAAAGTATCTCCACTTGTTTCAGTATCCATCTAATCCCCTGTAAGCTGCTAAAAATACAAATATTATTATAAAATTATAAAAAATTATTTTTTAAACATTTATAATGCTGGATTTTTAGTTTTACATCCCTTACAAGAATTATAATACTAATCTGAAGGATTACTATAAAAGTATCAACATTATTATTATTATTATTCAGCAATACATTGTTTAGATTTCACAAACTTGTCACTGTCACGTTATCATATTATTCATTATAATTATATATCCGATTTATTTATATATCTTTTGTATTAAATACGTATAATCAGTTATTGTAATAATGATGTTTATATATTTATAGTATTCCTTCAGATTAGTATTATAATTCTTGTAAGGGATGTAAAACTAAAAATTCAGCATTATAAATGTTTATAAATGTTTAAAAATTAATTTTTTACATTTGTATAATAATATTTGTATTTTTAGCAGCTTACAGGGGATTAGATGGATACTGAAACAAGTGAAGATACTTTGCTACCACTCCAAGGTAAGTGAACAAATTTTTTTGCAATGATCATGCTAATAGATTCATCGTTATAAGGCAACAAATATACATTTCTATTAATATTTCGGGCACTTTTCCCGGATATTTTGACCATAAGTGATCTTAATGATTTAGACCCACTCTGGAAATTTTTAGGCAGTTTCTGACTATAAAAAGATATCTTTTAGACAGTATTAGGTTACCAGAGTCCGGAGCAGAAATGCTGATTTTCACTATTTAAGGTTTAAATGGCTTACAAGAGTGTGACAGCATACATTTATGCCTTTAAAAGTATTTTTAATGAAAAGTTCGGAAAATTTTACAAAAAAAGTCATAGTTATGTATTTAGTGAAAAATGCATCCCCTGGGAGCTAAAAATTCATGAAAATGGGCATATAATGCAAAAAAGTGCTAAAATGTCAACTTTGACTCTCTGTAACTTAAAATAATGGCCCAGAAAAAATCTGAAAAAATTCAGGATAACTACTGGATACCTCTAAAACATATTCCCACAGTTATAGCAATATTTATTTTTTTCATCTTCGATGTCACAGAGAACCACCCATATATATATATTTATAAATCAGGACGCGACCTAGGCCACGAATCCTTATAGCGCATATACATTACGGTAATACAATATGGGTTCGATCAATTACTAATAACAATAATAATAATTAATAACAATAATATTAATTAATGATCTATAAATTAACCCCTTATATACCCTGTTGAAAAAACCTCATATAAAACTATAAAAAAAAATTTTTTATCGTACTTCATGTGGCTTTTGCACCCGGAGTTTGCGATAGAATGCTATACATTATTTAATACGAATCGGAAAGAATAAGCTTATAACTATAGGCTTCATAATGAACACCTCATAAAATGCGATAAAAATAAATTTGTTTATAAGGTTTTATAGGAATAAACGTGTAACATAAAAGAGCATAAAATAGTTTATCGGAGTATATCGGGTACACATTTATATTTAAATATTTTGTATTTATATTTACCGGGCATTATAAGGATTTGCCACCTTTCACGTATTTATATATCAATGCTTTTTCACTCTAAAGCTTATAGTATTTTATAATGAAAAACCCGAACATGAATGAATTATCTATAGTTCTATTTCAGGTAATACAAAATGATATATTCTTAACAAGTGGATTTCTATCGGGGTTTTAACAGTTATTGTCTTATAGAGCATACAAAAATATAAGGTTAAATAGGGCGTTTCACAATAACGCCAAGTAACGGCTATATGACCTTACCTGGTACCTTTATAGGGATTTATGACGATCGACGCATGAAATGGGCGGCTTGCCTAACGCATCGTACCTGGCTTTGCCAGTCAAAAAGTAACCGCTATTGAATCGCTTATCGCATTTTATGAGGTATTGTTGTATTTACTATTTACAACGAATAGGCATGTATCTGCATTACAAATAATTAATGATTTTTCATTATTGAAATTTATCGGGTTGAAAAGGACATTTCACTATAAAGTCGAGCATTATTTATCCGAATCTACCGGTATATTCTAATATTGTCAAGCAACCTATGTGGTTCGTTTATAGGGTTTAATCAGTATTGTCACATAAATCAGCGGTTTGATTACAGGATCTTATCGGTTACGCCTGTCGTAGAAGCAACCGCTATTAAATCGTTTATCGTATTTTATATGAGGTATTGCTGTATTTTCTATTTACAACGAATAGGCATGTATCTGGATTTCAAATAATTAATGATTTTTCATGATTGCAATTTATCGGGTTGAATAGGACATTTCACTATAAAGTCGAGCATTATTTATCCGAATCTACCGGTATATTCTAATATTGTCAAGCAACCTATGTGGTTCGTTTATAGGGTTTAATCAGTATTGTCACATAAATGAGCGGTTTAGTACTACAATAAACACGGAATAGTCGATTACATTTTTGGCGCGAAATTTGTATTTCTCAAGTGGCTCTGGTGTTACTAAGAACACATAGAAATGTTAGACAATTGAAATATTTTATCTAAAAATAGGTTAATATGTTTTCATATTAGAAAAATAATGAAGTATAAACTTTATTACAAGAGAATGTTAAATAAAGAATACATACCAATTCCGTAACAAATTCTGAATTATTTTAAATGTTAACATGAATCATCGAATCATATAAAAGATTAACAAAATTGGATTACTTTATTGAAAATTAAATTTAATATTTCTTTTCCTAGCGGAAATAATCATATGCGAATAATGTTTATAAATAGTTAATAAAAGTTATTAGCTTTTATTAGATTTTCATAACACTTTATAAAGTGCGGATTTTGGACTGTAGTAATAGTTTAAAAAATTTGGTAATGTCTATAAGATTTTTTTAGTTGTTTGTAAAATTTCGTAAATATTTCTAAGCTTTATTAGGTTTTATTAGATTTTTGTATTTCGAAAATATCGTGAAAAACGATAAAATGACACTAATAGTAACTGTTGCATTTTCCTATATTTAACTGTTTTTAGCTGTTTCTAAGTGATGTATGCAAAAAAACTAAAGCTATTAATAAAAGATTGGTAAATAAAAGATTGATAATAAAAGATTGGTGAAGATTGATAATAAAAGATTGGTAAATATTCATAAAAATTCTAAATACTTATTTACTGCATATAATAATTTAAAAAAGTTATTAGTAGTTATTAGCTTTTTTAAACTCGCACATTTCTTTTACTTTTGAAAAAAACCTAAAAGCTAATAAAATCTAGCAAAAGCTAAGAAGAGCTAATAAAAGTTATAAATTCTAACTAACTATTAACAGAGTCCAAAATCTGCATATTATAAATTAATTATAAAATTTATTAGCTTTTCTTAGCTCTTTCTGGAAAAATAAATTTCCGTCTGGGTTCGTGTTTATTACTAGCTCACTGTAGAAAACCACTATCTTTACTTTCATGAAGAATAACATTGAAAAATATTTATAATTAAAGGGCACAAAATTAGGAATACCTGCAAGTGTCACTCGAGTCTGACAGTTATTATTTCTATAACCATTACTAAAGTAGTTAAATATATAGGAATATTGAATATTGAGATATTTGTTCTAAAATTTCTGTTAATATTTTTTTTATTTTTAAGAAATAATGAAGAATAAACTTTTATACAAGAGTATACTAATGAAAGAATACATATAAATGCCGTTACACATTCTGAATTATTTTACAGAGTTTACTTGAATCAGTGAATCGTATAAGAATTATTATATTGAATAAGTTTATATAAAATAAATTTAATAATTCTTTGATTTTCATTAGTAGCTTCATAATAGAAAACTTTTACCTTTACTTGCATGAAGATTAACAATAAAAAATATTTATAACTAAATAATTCAAAATTAAGATTACACGCAACTGTATCAGATATATATATATATATATATATATATATATATATATATGAGTATATGTAAAATATTACACACTCAGAGCTATTAATTATTGCTATTAATTAGTTTTATAATTTAGAGCACGTTCAAATTGAATTAAAATTATTTGTTTTCCAGATCTGTTTTGTCCTTGGAGGAAGAGTATTCTTTGTATTTGAAAATATACTGAAAATTAACATGTAATTGAGTTCGATTTGATGCCTGAAAAGAAAAGAATTATTATATTGGATAAGTTTATATAAAGTAAATTTAATATTTCTTTCATGTTTATTAGTAGTATATCATAGAAACTTCTATCCTTATATGCATGCAGAATAACAATGAAAAACATTTATAACTAAAGGTTACAAAACTAAGAATACATGAAAGTGTCACACGAGTATCGCTGCAGCATTAATAAATTAAGTATACTTATGTAATTCGTATTATTGTTGGCGCAGCCGATACAACCCGATAGGCCGTCTGTCCCTTACATGCGTCGAACCTCGTAAAACCTTATAAAGACGTCAAACTTTCGAAAACCGGATACATGCCTATTTGGTATAAATAATAAATACGGAATTGCCTGGTAGAATGGGATTAGCAATTTGATTAAGATTTGTTATTACTGGCGCAGCCGGTAGTAACGAATAGGTCGTATGCCCAATACATGCGTCGGTCCTCGTAAAACCTTATAAAAGAACTGTATTGGTTGGTTTAAAATTATGGAATTTAACGGTGGACACCGATAGCTGTTAGTGGACAATATAGTGAAAAGCCTTATAGAACCTTATTAATTCAATGCACACGAATACGTCAAATACTCGAAAACCCGATACATGCCTATTTGTTATAAATAATAAATACGGAATTGCCTGGTTGAACGCGATTAGCGATTTGATTAAGATTGTATTTATGGATGTCTCAGCTCATACGATCCGGTAAACGAACCGCCCATTTATTTTGTTGATCATCATATTGTACTATAAAATGTTTTTTGCTTTTGTGAGGTTTATCTTATAAAATACTATAAGCATTTATTGTATAGTATGGTATGAGGTTTTTGCACCCGGAATTCCTTATAGAATCGAATTATAAACCTACTATTAGAAAGCAAAAAAAGATATAAACATATACAGTATTTCCATGATAAGAGCTTATTAAATTTTTTATCGGGAAATATGTATGAACTATAATCTTTTCATAGTCATTTCTTTTATTATAGAACCCGATTAATATTTTTTTGGATGCACTTGTGTAATTCATGTAGTAAAACATCTATATAGGCTTATAATTTTTCAATCAATTTATTACAATATATGCCGATTCTGAATTCATATTGGTAAAGTGAATAGATTTCTATAAATAATTAAATGAGCATATCTCTATAAAAGCCTATAAATTTATTAGTCTCATAGAAACTGATATATCTTTTACCAGGTAAAACTTATAAAAACTAAATTTCGGAACTTGTGATTCGTAGCTGTGAGGATTTCATTATAGGTACCGATAAAAAAGAAATCGCCCGATATATTACTCTAAAATTTTTATCGGCACCCCGATTCAATGTGCCATTATTTTATCGGATTTTATAAAGTCTTTTCAACAGGGTATATATATATATATTGTAACGCTGCACTGGGGATCAGGGTGCAGGTTATATAGGGTCAACAATTAACTATAAATAAAATAAGTATTTATTACAAGAAACAAATAATTAAGGGGGTGGGCGCCAGCCGCGTTGATTCGCGACGAGTGAACGATAACTCGCGGGTTATCGCAACTTAGAAAACGCTTTGTCGGTTCGCTTTAAGGAGGGGAGGGGGAAGGAGGGGACCAGGATCTCGCACACACTAGTACGGATACTCGGCGGTACCGTACGCAGCGAGAGTGAATTATTCACCAACCTTTATCGAGGGAATCGGCACTCGTCCCTCAATGGCGATGTCACTCTCTCTATCTCTCTCGTTCGCACCCGATATTCTGCGGCTTCGTTCTATTGGTAAATATCCGTTTAGGACGGCGGACCGTGGAGCTCTGGCTCTCGGCGTGCTCGAGAGCCCCGTGTTCGTACCGCGCGCCTGCGCAGTACGTACTCGTGCGCGGCACCTCGATCTCGCGTCTCGCGAGCGAGTCAAGTGCCGCTGTATTCAGGCTGTATCGGTATAACTCCGCTGTATGTTGCTGTATGCTGTGTGATGATAACCTGGTGCTGCTGCCGTCTCGGAGACGAGGTACAACCTCTTCCCAGGTAACTAATAATTCATTCGTTATTAACTGCGTTCATCAAATGGGTACGGCATGAGTTTCAGGTACGAAGCTCACCCGCCGTCGCTTGCTGCTCGAGGCCGAGTCATCCCTCTCTCTCCTCGACGACGTTGACCTCGCTGATGACTAGCCGCTCCGTCTACGGCTCTAGGTGGGTATTTGGTCGTGAGGTTTACACACATATGTGTATTTGTATGCGTTATTGTCCGGGAGAACGGCTGTACACGTTGTTTGTGTACAGCAACCTAACCTCAATTTACCCTATGATGTTCCTTGTACAGCTGTACATATATTTCCTTGTCTTTTGTCTTCTTGGGTATGGCTATTTATCCTCTTCCTTGCTCCTTACCCTCTTACTATGTATTTGTTCTTATTAAGTATTCCTTTTACAGCTGTATCTTGCTTGGAGTTGGAGGTTCTTCAGCTTCCTGCCTGGGTACCACCTCATCGCCTTGACTGCTATACTGTGAGGCTTCGGAGTGTCCTGGAGGCTTCCTGATGATCGCCTCCCTTGATTATCCTGTTTGCAGTGCCAGACTCGGAGGAGCCCACCTGATAAGCTCGCCCAAGGTCCTCATCGCCAGGACCACCTCAGTGTTGTGTACTGTGCTTGGGAAGGGGTATTTAGTATGTGAGGGTAGGCAGGACGTAGTTAATGTGCGGGTAGGTAGCTAGGGAATAGTATATGGGTAGGTAGGTGTAGCTAGGGACTCGTCTAGCTTATTCGGGTAGGTAGGTGTTCGCCAGGGGTTCTGTCGCTCGCTCTTGACAAGTGCCAAGCACATTGTCACAATATATATATATATCTCTCTATAATATATAAATATTTCGCCGCCGCCGCCGCCGCCGCCGCCGCCGCCGCCGCCGTGTCTAAGAATTCAGAATTCAACATATATATATATGTTTTATATATATATATATGTCATATATATATGTCATATATATGTTATATATATATGTCATATATATGTCATATATATGTTATATATATGTTATATATATATGTCATATATATATGTTATATATATATGTCATGTATATGATATATATATATGTCATATATATATATAAGTGTGTGTGTGCATGTGTGTGTATGTGCGTATGTGTGCGTGTGTGTGTGTGTGTGTGTGTGTGTGTGTGTGTGTGTGTGTGTGTGTGCGTGTGTGTGTGGCTGTGAACATACACTTTTCCAAATATCCATATGTGATATATACAATGGGTTAAAAATTAAATACATTAATTATTACATTTTTAAGATAATTCTATTATAAACAGTAATGGCAAAAGAAAATTCAAATTTTAACAGTGGCAATATAAAATACGAATTACATTTCAAAAGTTTTTCGAAAATTATTATTTTAGTAGTTTTTAATTTAAATATTATTGAAATCAAATTTAAAAATTGTTTGGAGATTACGTATATTTATATAAAACAATATTTTAAATAAACAAGTATGTATTATTAGATACAAAAGGTTATTTAAGAAATGCCTTTGTTTATAATAATTAAAATAAATATATGGGCTCTGTAACTAAAGGGAAAAATAAATTGGATATAATTATGGATTAAAACGCAAATTTTGAAAGAGGGTGCAAATTACGAATTACGGGAGAAATGGAAGAAACAGGTTTTTATTTATATACCGCTAAAATGTTATAAATAATTCTTTAAAACTAATACAAAAATTAATTTAATTAAGAAGAAAGTTTAATTACTCTAAAAGTACAAAATATTAATGACATATAGAACTCTTGGCGATGACTTAAATAAATTAATTTTAGGAGGTAAAGTTCTGTTTAGATCCGTTTAAAACAATCTAAAATTTTAATAGGTTTTTACTAAATACTACAATTAAGTATATGCACTTTACTATTTTTGGTAAGTTAATTGTTCATTACCACATATATATATATATTATATATATTACACCTTTGGTGTAAGTTATGTCCTAAAATACGTGAAAATTAGTGATTTTATGAGGTTTATGAGGCATAACTTACAACAGCGGTCTTGGCCAATAAGCTACCCCAAGCCATTCGAAAGCTCGCGAGAAATGTGAACTTTTGAGAGGTGTTAGATTAAAATCGATTATGGTGTGGTAGCCTTTTTTTGATATTCAATATGTCCGGGTGTTCTATCTCTTCGAGATTTCAAAATTAAGAAATGTAACCAGGGTAGATAAGTTCTAAAGATTAATTTAAACAAAAGTTGTTTGGAATGTTTTTTCAAAAAAATCAACATATTTTGAGATAAATGGCTTTAAAAATAGAAGTTGTTCTAAAAAATTGAAAAATTTCCACTTTTAATGGTCGAATAACTCTTAAGCAAATTATTTTTAACACTTAAATTTTTTTTATATGTTCTGGAAGATGTTTCCAGCCTGTTCTCGATTTTGGAGTGATTTAAAATTTTCATCGTACCACTTGACGTGAAATAGCCCATATATATGTATATATATGTATGTAAGTATGTGGGTGTGTGTGCGTGCGGCGGAATATTTATATAATATATATATATATATTTTAAAATTGTTTTTTCAAGAATACATAATATATGTATTTTTTCCGTGCGCAAAAAAAAGTTGTGAACATAACTTGAAAGAATGTGTATTTGTTTACTCAAAAAATTTTGATAAAACTCATAAAATTTTTAAACGTATACTCAATAATAATAACGGATCTAAAATTGAATGTAATGCTTTAAATACAAATGCAAAATTGTTTGAAGATGAAATAAATATTAATCAAGTATAACATACACTTTTCCAAATATCCATATGATATATACAATGGGTTAAAAATTAAATATATTAATTATTACATTTTTAAGATAATTCTATTATAAACAGTAATGGCAAAAGAAAATTCAAATTTAACAGTGGCAATATAAAATACGAATTACATTTCAAAGTTTTTCGAAAATTATTATTTTAGTAGTTTTTAATTTAAATATTATTGAAATCAAATTTAAAATTGTTTGGAGATTACGTATATTTATATAAAACAATATTTTAAATAAACAAGTATGTATTATTAGATACAAAGGTATTTAAGAAATGCCTTTGTTTATAATAATTAAAATAAATATATGGGCTCTGTAACTAAGGGAAAATAAATTGGATATAATTATGGATTAAAACGCAAATTTTGAAAGAGGGTGCAAATTACGAATTACGGGAGAAATGGAAGAAACAGGTTTTTATTTATATACCGCTAAAATGTTATAAATAATTCTTTAAAACTAATACAAAAATTAATTTAATTAAGAAGAAAGTTTAATTACTCTAAAAGTACAAAATATTAATGACATATAGAACTCTTGGCGATGACTTAAATAAATTAATTTTAGGAGGTAAAGTTCTGTTTAGATCCGTTTAAAACAATCTAAAATTTTAATAGGTTTTTACTAAATACTACAATTAAGTATATGCACTTTACTATTTTTGGTAAGTTAATTGTTCATTACCACATATATATATATATTATATATATTACACCTTTGGTGTAAGTTATGTCCTAAAATACGTGAAAATTAGTGATTTTATGAGGTTTATGAGGCATAACTTACAACAGCGGTCTTGGCCAATAAGCTACCCCAAGCCATTCGAAAGCTCGCGAGAAATGTGAACTTTTGAGAGGTGTTAGATTAAAATCGATTATGGTGTGGTAGCCTTTTTTTGATATTCAATATGTCCGGGTGTTCTATCTCTTCGAGATTTCAAAATTAAGAAATGTAACCAGGGTAGATAAGTTCTAAAGATTAATTTAAACAAAAGTTGTTTGGAATGTTTTTTCAAAAAATCAACATATTTTGAGATAAATGGCTTTAAAAATAGAAGTTGTTCTAAAAAATTGAAAAATTTCCACTTTTAATGGTCGAATAACTCTTAAGCAAATTATTTTTAACACTTAAATTTTTTTTATATGTTCTGGAAGATGTTTCCAGCCTGTTCTCGATTTTGGAGTGATTTAAATTTTCATCGTACCACTTGACGTGAAATAGCCCATATATATGTATATATATGTATGTAAGTATGTGGGTGTGTGTGCGTGCGGCGGAATATTTATATAATATATATATATATATTTTAAAATTGTTTTTTCAAGAATACATAATATATGTATTTTTTCCGTGCGCAAAAAAAGTTGTGAACATAACTTGAAAGAATGTGTATTTGTTTACTCAAAAAATTTTGATAAAACTCATAAAATTTTTAAACGTATACTCAATAATAATAACGGATCTAAAATTGAATGTAATGCTTTAAATACAAATGCAAAATTGTTTGAAGATGAAATAAATATTAATCAAGTATAACATACACTTTTCCAAATATCCATATGATATATACAATGGGTTAAAAATTAAATATATTAATTATTGCATTTTTAAGATAATTTTATTATAAACAGTATAGGCAAAAGAAAATTCAAATTTTAACAGTGGCAATATAAAATACGAATTACATTTGAATAGATTTTTAAAAACTATTAATTTAGGAGCATTTAATTTAAATATTTTTTAAATTAATATTTCAAAATTGTATGGATATATAAATGTGTAGATAATTTATATTTATATAACACAATATTTTAAATAAACAAGTATGTATTTATTAGAAACAGAAGGATATTTAAGAAATGAATTTGTTTATAATAATCAAAATAAATATTTGGGCTCTGCATAGTAAAAATAAATTGGATATAATTATGGATTAAAATGCAAATTTTGAAAGAGGGTGCAAATTACGATTCACGAGAGAAATGGAAGAAACAGGTTTTTATTTATATAGCGCTAAAATTTTATAAATAATTCTTTAAAACTAATACAAAAATTAATTTAATTAAGAAGAAAATTTTATTACTCTAAAAATACAAAATATTAATGACATAGAACTTTTGGCGATGATCGTTCGTCATTAAATAAATTAATTTTAGGAGGTGAAGTTCTATTTATAACCGTTTCAAATAATCCAAAATTTTAATAAATTGTTAACTAAAATACTACAATTTAGTAAGTATATGTACTTTACTATTTTTGGTAAGTTAATTTTTCATTATTAATAGTTAATAATTATTAAAATATAAATTTAAGCTTTATAAGAATTCATATAGTTTAATATTTACAGTTAACATTTAATATGTCTCTATTTTTTTATTATTTTTATTCTGATTTCATTACTCTAAATTTTGGTAAACTTTTATTTATAAATAATAATAACTATAGCAATACCTACAAGGTGTTGTGTGAATCTGTTTAATTTTTAAGGTGTCCATGGTAGTGAAAAAATAATACAATTTAAAACATTATTTTAAATAAATTAATTACGAAAAACCTTTTTCGAATTAAAAATAGGGGGTTGGCGCGCGAAGCGCGCAGGGGGGCGAAGCCCCCCTAGTATATATATATATATATGTATACGATAAATTTATCATTTTTGGGAATAAAAATAAAAGTAATAAAAATCAAAATAACTGTAACAATAACAATAAGAATAGTAACAATAATTATAGTATTTATATCCCTTACATTTAGCATAATACATATATAAATATAAAAAAGTATATCTCAACGTGAAAACAGTGATCGGTTCAAAGAAAAGTCTTAAAAATAACTTAACATGTACTTAATTAATTTTTTTGCTTTTGAAACAGTACAATTTCCAAGATATGATTGCGGAATTTTCGCAATAGCTTTTGCTGTCTCCATTGTATTTAATTTATGCCCATGTAATTTAAATTTCGATATTTCCCAAATGCGTTCTCATTTACTAAAAATATACGAAACACGTAATATTACAATGTTTCCAGTTTTACAAAGTATTAACTATAACGTTTTAATAATACCAATCAAAAGAAACGTCATTCACAGTTATAATTTTAATAAAAAAGAGCTGAATTTCAATGCAGCAGAAATAAAAATAATAGAACAAAATTTTGAACAAAAAATAATTTATGAACAACAAAAAATAATGAACTTATATAATACAGATAAAATATAGTTTGCGTTGATCCTATTACTCCAATAGAAATAGACTATGAAATCCCAACTTATGGTTCTCTTTGTCAAGAAAATAAAACTAAACAATTAAATGATATAGAAGAAAAGCAACTAAAAAAAAACAGCGAAACACGTTGAAAAGGCAAAAAATGAATAGTGACGAAATTAAAAATTAACTAGAAAAAGAAGCATTGCGAAAAAAAGAAGCTTATAATAAAAGTAAAATTACTAATGATGGCAAAATACAAGTAAAAATACTAAAGAAAAAACATCAAACCAGGTTGAAAAGGCAAACAATGAACGATGACCATTTAAAAAATGATCGAGCAAAAGAAGCACTGCGAAAAAAAGCTTATTATAATGACGACAGTGGCCAATGGAATAAAAATGAAAATAAAAAATTCAAAAGAAATTTATTAAACAAGGATAAAAGAGAAAGATAAAAAGATAAAAAAAGATATGGCTGCAACATATTACATTGTGAATAAGTAAAAATTTATATTCATTACATCAAGTAT
Source organism: Theocolax elegans (assembly GCA_026168455.1). NCBI lineage: Eukaryota > Metazoa > Arthropoda > Insecta > Hymenoptera > Cerocephalidae > Theocolax > Theocolax elegans. The sequence continues at coordinate 44,513,502 of CM047426.1, read as the reverse complement.
AAGAAAAAATTAAAAAACGGAAATATGAGAAAAAGCATTGTAATATTACTACTACTAAATCATAAAAGTAAATATGCAGAATAATGAATAAATGTTTGCGCTGAAGATCGTCAAAATATGATCGAATTTCGGCTGCAACATATCACATTGTAAATAAGTAAAAGAATATATATTCATTCCATCAAGTATAAAGAATATTAAAAAATGAATATATTACTACTACTAAATCATAAAAGTAAATATGCAGAATAATGAATAAATGTTTGCGCTGAAGATCGTCAAAATATGATCGAATTTCGGCTGCAACATATCACATTGTAAATAAGTAAAAGAATATATATTCATTCCATCAAGTATAAAGAATATTAAAAAATGAATATATTACTACTACTAAATCATAAAAGTAAATATGCAGAATAATGAATAAATGTTTGCGCTGAAGATCGTCAAAATATGATCGAATTTCGGCTGCAACATATCACATTGTAAATAAGTAAAAGAATATATATTCATTCCATCAAGTATAAAGAATATTAAAAAATGAATATATTACTACTACTAAATCATAAAAGTAAATATGCAGAATAATGAATAAATGTTTGCGCTGAAGATCGTCAAAATATGATCGAATTTCGGCTGCAACATATCACATTGTAAATAAGTAAAAGAATATATATTCATTCCATCAAGTATAAAGAATATTAAAAAATGAATATATTACTACTACTAAATCATAAAAGTAAATATGCAGAATAATGAATAAATGTTTGCGCTGAAGATCGTCAAAATATGATCGAATTTCGGCTGCAACATATCACATTGTAAATAAGTAAAAGAATATATATTCATTCCATCAAGTATAAAGAATATTAAAAAATGAATATATTACTACTACTAAATCATAAAAGTAAATATGCAGAATAATGAATAAATGTTTGCGCTGAAGATCGTCAAAATATGATCGAATTTCGGCTGCAACATATCACATTGTAAATAAGTAAAAGAATATATATTCATTCCATCAAGTATAAAGAATATTAAAAAATGAATATATTACTACTACTAAATCATAAAAGTAAATATGCAGAATAATGAATAAATGTTTGCGCTGAAGATCGTCAAAATATGATCGAATTTCGGCTGCAACATATCACATTGTAAATAAGTAAAAGAATATATATTCATTCCATCAAGTATAAAGAATATTAAAAAATGAATATATTACTACTACTAAATCATAAAAGTAAATATGCAGAATAATGAATAAATGTTTGCGCTGAAGATCGTCAAAATATGATCGAATTTCGGCTGCAACATATCACATTGTAAATAAGTAAAAGAATATATATTCATTCCATCAAGTATAAAGAATATTAAAAAATGAATATATTACTACTACTAAATCATAAAAGTAAATATGCAGAATAATGAATAAATGTTTGCGCTGAAGATCGTCAAAATATGATCGAATTTCGGCTGCAACATATCACATTGTAAATAAGTAAAAGAATATATATTCATTCCATCAAGTATAAAGAATATTAAAAAATGAATATATTACTACTACTAAATCATAAAAGTAAATATGCAGAATAATGAATAAATGTTTGCGCTGAAGATCGTCAAAATATGATCGAATTTCGGCTGCAACATATCACATTGTAAATAAGTAAAAGAATATATATTCATTCCATCAAGTATAAAGAATATTAAAAAATTGTTAACTAAAATACTACAATTTAGTAAGTATATGTACTTTACTATTTTTGGTAAGTTAATTTTTCATTATTAATAGTTAATAATTATTAAAATATAAATTTAAGCTTTATAAGAATTCATATAGTTTAATATTTACAGTTAACATTTAATATGTCTCTATTTTTTTATTATTTTTATTCTGATTTCATTACTCTAAATTTTGGTAAACTTTTATTTATAAATAATAATAACTATAGCAATACCTACAAGGTGTTGTGTGAATCTGTTTAATTTTTAAGGTGTCCATGGTAGTGAAAAAATAATACAATTTAAAACATTATTTTAAATAAATTAATTACTAAAAACCTTTTTCGAAATTAAAAATAGGGGGTTGGCGCGCGAAGCGCGCAGGGGGGCGAAGCCCCCCTAGTATATATATATATATGTATACGATAAATTTATCATTTTTGGGAATAAAAATAAAAGTAATAAAAATCAAAATAACTGTAACAATAACAATAAGAATAGTAACAATAATTATAGTATTTATATCCCTTACATTTAGCATAATACATATATAAATATAAAAAAGTATATCTCAACGTGAAAACAGTGATCGGTTCAAAGAAAAGTCTTAAAAATAACTTAACATGTACTTAATTAATTTTTTTGCTTTTGAAACAGTACAATTTCCAAGATATGATTGCGGAATTTTCGCAATAGCTTTTGCTGTCTCCATTGTATTTAATTTATGCCCATGTAATTTAAATTTCGATATTTCCCAAATGCGTTCTCATTTACTAAAAATATACGAAACACGTAATATTACAATGTTTCCAGTTTTACAAAGTATTAACTATAACGTTTTAATAATACCAATCAAAAGAAACGTCATTCACAGTTATAATTTTAATAAAAAAGAGCTGAATTTCAATGCAGCAGAAATAAAAATAATAGAACAAAATTTTGAACAAAAAATAATTTATGAACAACAAAAAATAATGAACTTATATAATACAGATAAAATATAGTTTGCGTTGATCCTATTACTCCAATAGAAATAGACTATGAAATCCCAACTTATGGTTCTCTTTGTCAAGAAAATAAAACTAAACAATTAAATGATATAGAAGAAAAGCAACTAAAAAAAAACAGCGAAACACGTTGAAAAGGCAAAAAATGAATAGTGACGAAATTAAAAATTAACTAGAAAAAGAAGCATTGCGAAAAAAAGAAGCTTATAATAAAAGTAAAATTACTAATGATGGCAAAATACAAGTAAAAATACTAAAGAAAAAACATCAAACCAGGTTGAAAAGGCAAACAATGAACGATGACCATTTAAAAAATGATCGAGCAAAAGAAGCACTGCGAAAAAAAGCTTATTATAATGACGACAGTGGCCAATGGAATAAAAATGAAAATAAAAAATTCAAAAGAAATTTATTAAACAAGGATAAAAGAGAAAGATAAAAAGATAAAAAAAGATATGGCTGCAACATATTACATTGTGAATAAGTAAAAATTTATATTCATTACATCAAGTATAAGAAAAAATTAAAAAACGGAAATATGAGAAAAAGCATTGTAATATTACTACTACTAAATCATAAAAGTAAATATGCAGAATAATGAATAAATGTTTGCGCTGAAGATCGTCAAAATATGATCGAATTTCGGCTGCAACATATCACATTGTAAATAAGTAAAAGAATATATATTCATTCCATCAAGTATAAAGAATATTAAAAAATGAATATATTACTACTACTAAAACATTAAATTAAAATTAAATACATAAAATAACTAATAAATGCTTGCGCTGAACATCATCAAGAAATTACTATAAGTTAGGTAAAATATATATTGCACTATCTAATTAATTGTAGCGTTAAAAAATCGGATTTATTACAAAAAAATTTGACTCGTGAAATGTATACCTTACCAGCACTTTCTCGCCGTAAGAGTCGGATAACAACATTAATATGTTGGCTAACGCTGGAAGGAAAAGTATATTTTACAGAGCCACTATCATCAACTGTGCACGAAAAATCACAATGTCCCTCCGTTTAACGGGACTTGGACTATAGAAAAGGACATCAACTTTTCGTTAAATACACCGTTCACACACCTAACTTTTACATCCAATGTCGTAAAAATAGGTATTTAAAATTATTATTTCAATACTTAAATTTGTTGAAATTGTACAATTTAAATTGTATCTATATGTACCATATATTAATTATTTAGCCAATACTACCATTCAAATGAAACCTTTTCCTAATCCCAGCTGCAAAATAATTAGTTTACATGTCACACAATTTTGTAAAGACAATTCTCATATACATTTTAACAAGGTGAGGCAAAAATGACCTATTTTACCGATATTTTGATAAAATGGTAGGTCAAAGTTTTCTTGATACATATAGACCGATTTGTCTGAAATATATAATAATGTAATAAATAATATGATACTATCAGGCCTCCGGTCTCTGACCCTTCGAAAAACGTTTAGTAATTAATCCTTCTTTAAGGGGGGAGCCTGCTTTAGAGGCTTCAAAAAATCGTTTTTTTTTTTTTTTGCCTAAATCTCTTCCTAAACTATCCAAGAATATGTCTCTAAAATTTCAGAACAAAATTTGGAATATTTTCGGTGATACAGAAGAAATAGTGAGCAAGCGTCGAGCAGGTATCCGAGCGTCCGGGCCGCTCGTCGATCTATTGTGTATGTTATAATGGAAAGGGACTAACGGTTCTTCAAAACGGTTTAACTGTTTATAGAAGATCTCTATGAAGCTATGGGAGGGGCAAAAATGTTATTGTAACGGTATATATGAGCTGGCAACGTCGGCTCGAACAGAGCTACATTTAGCTTTACTGTTCAGTATAAATTTGTCTCTCAGTACGTGAGCATCTTAAATATATGGAAACCTATCCGAAAATGAGCAAATCTTCGAGTGAGCGTAGTGCAAGGCCACGGAAGCGCAAATTCTACGGCAATCAATTTGTGAATGTTTCTTCATCGGACGATGGAGAAGCTAATACCAGCCGCAGTGAGCAGAAATTGGCATCGGCGACTACGGACGACGTTATAGTTTATCCGTCTCATTGTTACCGCATAATCGAGTTTGTGTCTGTGTTTTTAGCAATTTCGGAGTTAGTTATTTGCAATTTGTGTAAGCAAAAAATAACGTTCGCCGAAAGCAACCATCGAGGTTTAGGATTTAAAATTATTTTGTCGTGTCGCTGCGGTAAACGAGAAATCGAATCCGGACCGTTGATTCACACCGGATACGAAATCAACAGAAGAATTGTGTTCGTCATGAGGCTTTTGGGTGTCGCACGAGAAGGCATAAATATTTTTTGTGGTCTTCTGGATTTATCTCAAGGCATAGGCTTAGCAAAATCGACGTATGACAAAATCGTGGAACATCTGTATACAGCATCGAAAACGATGTTTGAAAGTGCGTACAAAAGTGCTATCGAAGAAGATAAAAAACTAAATGTGCAAAATGAAAGACCAGCTGACCATTTGAAAGTTTTGGGCGATGGATCGTGGAAAAAACGTGGATTCACTTCTCTGTACGGTGTAACTACACTTATTGGCTACTACAGTGGCAAAGTGATTGATCTCGATGTTAAAAGCGGATATTGTCATACCTGCACTCTCAAGAAAAATGCGTTGAACGACGACGAGTATGAAGAATGGTATAAAACCCATAAAGATAATTGTTCTTCGAATCACGCAGGCTCCGCCGGAAAGATGGAAGTTGATTCAATTACCGAAATATTCTCAAGATCCATCGAGAAATTTGGAGTAATGTATAGCAATTATATTGACGACGACGACTCCAAAACATTTCTTGGCATCGTGAACAATAATCCATACGGCGACAAGTGTACAGTGACTAAAAACGAGTGCGTGGGACACGTAAAAAAGCGCATGGGTACTCGTCTCCGCAACAAGAGAAAAGAACAGAATCTCGGTGGAAAAAAGCGGCTCACAGAGACTGTAATAAAAAAACTAACAATGTATTACGGTCTCGCGATTCGAAGAAATTTAAACTCTGTAGAAGGTATGAGAAGTGCAATAATGGCGACACTTGATCATTATTGCTCTACAGATAAATTGCCTCGCCACGGCAACTGCCCCGAAGGCGCCGAAAGCTGGTGTGAATGGCGCAAAGCAGAAGCAAAAAATACTTTGGCTGATTTTAAACATCCACCGCGCCTAATTGACGACGATATTGAAAAACATATTCGTCCTATATACGAGGAATTATCAAAGGACGATTTATTAACAAGGTGCTTGGGTGGACACACGCAGAATGCTAACGAGTCATTCAATTCAAACGTATGGCGCATGACGCCCAAACACCTTCATTCGGGGTTTAAAATAGTTCAGACTGCTGCTTTCATCGCTGGAGGGATGTTTAATGAAGGCTACAGTGCAGTATTAAAAACTATGCACTTATTAGACTTGAAAATTGGGCTCCAGTGCAAAAATTTTTGCGATAAAGCGGACGAGGAGCGCATCACGCGTCAAAACAGGCGCGCCTCATTGGAGACCAAAGAGGCCAGAACAGCCCGTCGAATGGAGCAATTGACCGAAAACCAATTTTTTGAAGAGTCTGAAGGGCAGTTATATGGAGCAGGAATCGCTGATTAGCATATTAATAGGGTAGGTTCAAGAAATTTACGATTTTTTGTGAACGAAAACTTTGACACGCGATTTCTCGGATTTCTATTTTTGACGATTTTTTCAAATTGGCGAGCAAGATAGGAAAAAAAGTAAACGTCCTATCGAAACGGGTCGATAGCATTGTATTCAGGATTAAATTCTCTTCTGAGTGAACCTAAAATACCTTAAGAAAGTTAACATTAACTCGGTTTTTCAACGATCTGAAGTGAATTTTTTTTTTAACCATAAAGATAATTGTTCTTCGAATCACGCAGGCTCCGCCGGAAAGATGGAAGTTGATTCAATTACCGAAATATTCTCAAGATCCATCGAGAAATTTGGAGTAATGTATAGCAATTATATTGACGACGACGACTCCAAAACATTTCTTGGCATCGTGAACAATAATCCATACGGCGACAAGTGTACAGTGACTAAAAACGAGTGCGTGGGACACGTAAAAAAGCGCATGGGTACTCGTCTCCGCAACAAGAGAAAAGAACAGAATCTCGGTGGAAAAAAGCGGCTCACAGAGACTGTAATAAAAAAACTAACAATGTATTACGGTCTCGCGATTCGAAGAAATTTAAACTCTGTAGAAGGTATGAGAAGTGCAATAATGGCGACACTTGATCATTATTGCTCTACAGATAAATTGCCTCGCCACGGCAACTGCCCCGAAGGCGCCGAAAGCTGGTGTGAATGGCGCAAAGCAGAAGCAAAAAATACTTTGGCTGATTTTAAACATCCACCGCGCCTAATTGACGACGATATTGAAAAACATATTCGTCCTATATACGAGGAATTATCAAAGGACGATTTATTAACAAGGTGCTTGGGTGGACACACGCAGAATGCTAACGAGTCATTCAATTCAAACGTATGGCGCATGACGCCCAAACACCTTCATTCGGGGTTTAAAATAGTTCAGACTGCTGCTTTCATCGCTGGAGGGATGTTTAATGAAGGCTACAGTGCAGTATTAAAAACTATGCACTTATTAGACTTGAAAATTGGGCTCCAGTGCAAAAATTTTTGCGATAAAGCGGACGAGGAGCGCATCACGCGTCAAAACAGGCGCGCCTCATTGGAGACCAAAGAGGCCAGAACAGCCCGTCGAATGGAGCAATTGACCGAAAACCAATTTTTTGAAGAGTCTGAAGGGCAGTTATATGGAGCAGGAATCGCTGATTAGCATATTAATAGGGTAGGTTCAAGAAATTTACGATTTTTTGTGAACGAAAACTTTGACACGCGATTTCTCGGATTTCTATTTTGACGATTTTTTCAAATTGGCGAGCAAGATAGGAAAAAAAGTAAACGTCCTATCGAAACGGGTCGATAGCATTGTATTCAGGATTAAATTCTCTTCTGAGTGAACCTAAAATACCTTAAGAAAGTTAACATTAACTCGGTTTTTCAACGATCTGAAGTGAATTTTTTTTTTTAAAAAAAAAGCATTTTTTTTTTTAATCTGCGAAAAAATGTTGAATTTTTCACTTTTTGTTGAATTTTCTTGGTTCACCTAGGAATGACACTATTGAAAATTAAAAATTTCTTTGGTTTTTTTGTTTCAGATGAAAATTGCGACCTGCATCTTGCTCGCCACAGAGAAAGTGCACACTGGAGGCGCCTCCGCAAATTTCTTGTAGCATGAAGAATATCTCATGTATGGTAATAAAAAAATTTGAGACAACTCTTCAAATATATAAGAATAAACCCTAAAAGTTTCATTTTAATCAGACATTTCTTTCCTTCCTAATAAAATCCTCGAAAATATCGATTTTTTGAAACCTCTAAAGCAGGTTCCCCCCTTAATATAATAACGTCAAAATGTGTTTTTTCATATGAGGGCTACTTGGGTTTTTGAAATAACTTTTCTAATACGAAGTTTTTTAAAAAAAAAGTTCTAGAAAAATTTTGGTTTTAAAAACTTCTATAAAAAAACGTCCAATAACTTTTTTTGAAAAAAATTATAATTTTTTTTGAAAATTCAAGCATAAAAATATCCTACAAATGTAGCATACATAAATAACTATATAGGCATAACTAAAAGAAACTAACTAACTAATCCTAATTAAGAAGATTCCCGTTTTGGATGTTCTCTGGTTCTCCGGTTCTCCCACGTGGAATAGCGACTACTTTAACCCCCCTGCGTAAGCGTTTTCCCCGATTTTTCCACCACCAAATGCATACTTTTTTTATTTGCTTGTTCAGAAAAGAAAGTTACTTTTCTATATGTTTTCGAGATCGCTGAATACGAATTTGATGTCAGAATAATAAAACTCAGCGATCCCAAAAACCCCCGAGTGAGAATTTTGAGACTGATTTGAAGGATTTTCGCGACTCGAATGACACATAAAAAATTGCAATAAGAATCGAATTTTTTGGTAAATTATTACATTTTTTTGAGGAATTTTGGAAACAGTTATTGGATATAATCGAAAGTTTAATTCAGCTAATCTTAAAGAGAAAGTCCTCAGCTTTATTTTGCGGGGTCGTACGTACTCTAAAAATGTATCAGTTAAAAGTTATAGCCAAAAACATCTGGACGAGATATCTCGTCCTACTGGCTACGGTAACAACCTTGTTTGGACGAGATATCTCGGGATACTGCGCCAGGGGGTTAATAACACACACTATATAATAATAAAAATAATTAAAAATAATACGCATTATATAATGAATATAAAATTAAAAATTTAATAATCGAATAAACTAAATGCATCTAATTTAAATGTACTCATTTGAAATAAGTACAATCAAAATACACCTGAGTGAGTGTTAGCGAGCGAGGTATCTGTGGCTAGTAAGAAATTAGTCAAAGATAATCTTGAAAAATTCAAGAAGTTAGGTTGTAACATGAGCAGTAAATTATACTATTTGCCTTCTCACTTAGATAGATTCTCAGAAAATTTAGATGATGAAAGCGACAAACTAGGAGAGTTTTTTCATCAGGATGCAAAAGAAATGGAACGACGATATCAGGGCTAATGGTCTCCATCCATGTTGGCAAACACTTGTTGGTCTCTTCAATGTGATGAGCCACATGTCCAACATAAAAGACGATCTAACACGTGATATTTAGAAGATAAGAAAAAAGATTTCATAAAGATGAATATAGTGAGAGGCGAGAGAGTCACGTTAAAAAGGCACCCCGATTTGTGAGAGGCGAAGGGACTCATGTTATTACATTTTGTAAGAGGCAATGAGACTCATGTTAATTAAGTGGTTAGGATTGTTGGATTTCTGATTGTGGATTTGGAGTTTGGAATACGTGGATTTGGCATACTTGGGTTTAGGGATTGCTGATTAGGAGTAAGAATAATTGTAGTCGTCTCCTTACTCTTAAAAGTCCATTTATATTAAACTACGCCAAAAAGTACGTGGAAAGTCAAAAAGTAAAATACTTTTTGATCAATTTCAGCATTTTTCGCCCCTTCTCGCCCCTTTCAAAGTACTTGGGGCTTAGTTTTGGGTCGTAAAACTTGATGCACACTGAATTTTAGTTTTAAAGAATCTATTGTCGCAAAAGAACGTGATACAAATGTCAATAGAGAAATTGAACATAATTGCCGAATTTGGCCGTCAAAGACTACAGAATCATGTGAATTTTGAGAATAACGAAATTGACGAAACTCGAAAAATTCAAAATGAAATATCTCAATGCAGAAATAAGCTATTTGAGCAAACTTAACGGCATTTGAAAGAACAAGACTTACACGCTAAGGTACCATTGGTTGTTTTTTGAGAAAAAAAGAATATGATTATGCTGCATAACCTCAAATATAGCCAAAAATCGCGATTTTTGCAATTTTAGGTTAGGATATCTCAAAATCCTGACGTCATAGAGCAATTCGGACCCCAGATTCGGATTCTACGTGATAAATGTCTTCGGAAATGACTCTTCGATATCTTAGAACAATTCAAACATTTTTTTTTTGCAGACTTGTGTAATTATTTATTATTTAAAGATGACCGGGATTGCGAATACCTGGTCTCAGTACACAATATACAAAAATGTGTGCAGTTTTGCATGGTATATTGCAAAGTATGAAAAATCGAGAACATAACATTATTTCAGTAATATTTCATTATAATATTTTAGATATATTTCGGTAATATTTCGCGATTTGTGGGCATTTGAGCAAAAATTTCAGAAAAATGCAAACGGATCCTTTTTAATTATTCTACAATGAGAGATAATATAAAAATGAAAGGCAGTTTGCCCAACAGTGTGATATTTGTATTTTATATAACAGGAACCTGCATTGACGTGTTTCATTCAGTAAAATAATTATATGAATAATAACATTCCCTCAACAAGAGATGATTAATATATGAATATAGCATTCTAATCATAAGTTAATATTCTGTAATATTTAATGTCTAACTTCTAAACTGTGCTATTCAGTAGTGTTCAATCTAGAAAAATGGTATATAAATAAAATATAATTATATTTAGTTATTTGTAATAATATTTTGCATGTTAAAATTACATTCTCATATCGAATTTATGTGATCAACATAAGCTGTAACTATATCAATACATTCGGACTTAATCTTATTCGCAAATTAGTTAAATATTACAAATTTGCACAGCTTCCACTTTGTTTTTTTAGAAATTCATTACTTGAAATAAAGAACAATAAAATATAATTGTGTATTTGTTTAAAACGAATACCTGAAGAATGCAGAAAATACCATGATTTCAGATAATCAATAATAATATTGTAGTTCATAGATAACTAAATATTATATATTTTTAAAATGATTTAAAACTGTAATTGATAAGTATTGCAGAATATTAGGTTGGCTAAGGTACAATTTTCTTATATGGTGTCTATATTTGTGAAAATTATAAAACTCTAGGACCCAAAAATTTTGAGATCCAAAAAATTATACACATAACATGATTATGCTTACGATTCCTGCGTTATCATGCAGCAACGTTATACATAGTAACATTATACATTAGCTTCTCGCAAGATTGAAACAACAAAATCCATAACTAATGTAAAATCCTCAGTGGAATATTTTTCGCCAACTTGCAGCTATCTGCACCGAAACCTTGGATAAATGAAAATCAAAATTTTTCGGGAAAGATTGAAAGAAAAAATGCCACAACCTTTTTTGCATTGCCTCGGCAAAACTGATATCGCCTTGTGTTAGAAGTTTCTCTAAATTATCCTACAAGAATGTAATAATATTACGTAGAATCGATTTTACGAAAATATATCAGAAAACATGTTACGAAACTTTCAACAAGCTTTGATACAAAGTTTCGTCAATCTGGCTATATATTTTTTCTGCAGAATCGCAAACTTCCTTGCTGTAACGTAATTTTCTAATATTATATATTAGCTTTCCGCAAGATTATATCAAGCAGCTGTATGACTGATGCAAAAACCTTACTGGAACTTTTCTCGCAAGGTTGCAGCAATTTTTGTCGAAACATTGGGTAAATCAAAATAGATAGCTTTTAGGAAAGATTACAAGGAAGGGTATCATAATTAACCTTCCTTGCGAAATCTTGGCAAAATCCCTATTGTGTCACTTGAGAAATTTACCTAAAATTATTCTTCAAAATTACGACTAAGTAAATTTAATTGTGACAATATTAGATTGAATATTCCACATAAATGTATCAGGAAACTTTCCATGAAACTTACAGCGATCTTTTATATAAATTTCTGCCACTTTGTAGATGAAAATATTTTGCAAGATACCCGCGTTACCTTGATGCTACTTATCCAGGATCAATTGCTGCAAAGTTATGACAATAAAACTTGTACTCAACAATGTCCATTGAAATGTCACAGAGATAAAAATGCAAAACTTTAAGCGGTGAGAACAAATAAAGATGCCGCAAATTTGTGGCGATGTGCCACGAAGTTACGCACTACATCACTTTAGATGCAATGTATATTTTTTATGTGAAGCCCTGCTAAAAAAATCAATGTGAATTTTAACATGAAGTTCCACTTGCAAAAATGCAACCTATTCTGGGACCTTACTTTTAATGGATTATAAATTAAGAGCGCATGCCGACATGCATTATAATTCCTATATAATAGATATCAATTTTATTATTAATATTTAATAGTTATTAAATAAAAAAAATATACATCTAAACTAAGAACTGATGATCGAATCCATAAAGATCGACATAATAAGCAAGTGCTATTTTGATTAGCAGTATGTTAAATGTTGCGCGATCATCGATCAGTGACTAAAGGTGCGCTTCGAATTTTGTAACTTTGGTTCGATTTCCTTGATCATTTTTGTGTATTAAAAAATTATTTTTTAAGAAATGATTATCATTAACGTAAACTCGGTAAGATTGTGGCAAGCTTACGTAATAGTTTGAAAAAAGGTTTCTTAGTAAGTTAGAACTTTCATGCCACGATCTGGCAGAAAGCGAATGAATATGATAGCAAATTGAGGTTACAGCAATGTACCGTATGAAAGTTGTGGAAAACGTATGTGAAAAGTTGGTGCAACATTGGCGGCGAATATTTTTTGCCATGTTGCTACAAGATAACTACAAAATTGTACAAAAGGTTCTATAGTTTCCTTATTTTAATCTATCTTGCAATCTTCAAACACCGTTGTAGAAAGCTTCCATGAAAGCTTTTTTTATGGAAAGTTGCTGTAAGATTCATTGAAGCTAAAGACTTGTAGGAAGCTTTCAATGAAATATATCTTGAATCTTTGATCAACTGAATAAAAGATACTTAACATTTAAAGCCACAATATACAAATGTTATATTAATATAATTTAAAGTTTAAATATATCGTTTTAATTTAAAATTAATAATTATAAATATTAAAATTTAATTATATCTATATTATATTAAAATTCATCCGTTCTCCGGTGTCCGACGGTGGTGTCCGGTGTCCCGCGGCGGTGTCCGGTCTCCTGTTGTAAGAATTAAGAGTATGTGTGGAGTGGAAGGGTTAACGCTGATATTTCGGGAATTTCTGAATTATTTCGGGATGACTTCACTAAATACGGGATTTCCTGGATATTTCGGGAAATTTTGAGGTATTTCGGGATAACTCTACTAATTTCGGGATTTTCTAAATAATTCGGTAATTTCTTTAATAAACCGGAAAATCTTCACTAATTTAGGGTTTTCCTGGATGATTCGGGGTTTTCTTAAGTATTCCGGTATAACTCCACCAATTTCGGGATTTCCTGTATGTTTCGAGATTTTCTGACGTGTTCCGGGATAACTCAAACAATTTTGGGACTTCCTGGATGTTTCGGGATTTTCTGTCGTATTCCGGGATAACTCCACCAATTTCGGGATTTCCTGGATGATTCGGAATTTTCTGTGGTATTTCGGGAAAAATTCCCTAATTTCGGGATTTTCTGGTTGTTTCAAGATTTTCTATGGTATTTCGGGATTTTCTATGGTATTTCGGGATTTTCTGTGGTATTTCGGGATTTTCTGTAGTATACCGGGAACTCCACTAATTTTGTGATTTCCTGAATGATTCGGGATTTTCTGACGTATTCCGGGATAACTCCACCAATTTCGGGATTTCCTTGATGTTTCGGGATTTTCTGACGTATTCCGGGATAACTGCACCACTTTCGGAATTTCCTGGATGTTTCGGGATTTTCTGTGAGATCTCGGGATAAATTCACTAATTGAGGAAATCTCTGGATGTTTCGGGATATTCTTTGGTATTCCGGAATAAATCTACTAATTTCGGAATTTCCTGGATGTTTCGTGATTTTGTGTGGTATTCCGGGAGAACACCACAAATTTCGTGATTTCCTTGATGTTCCGGGTTTTTTGAGGCATTCCGGGATAACTCCACCAATTTCGGGATTTCCTGGATGTTTCGGGGTTTTCTTAAGTATTCCGGTATAACTCCACTAATTTTGCGATTTCCTGGATGTTTCGGGATTTTCTGACGTATTCCGGGTAACTCCACCACTTTCGGGATTTCTTGGATGTTTCGGGATATTCTGTGGTATTCCGGGATAAATCCACCAATTTCGGGATTTTCTGGATGTTTCGGGATTTTCTGACCTATTCCGGGTAACTCCACTACCTTCGGGATTTCCTGGATGCTTCGGGATATTCTGTGGTATTCCGGGATAAATCCACCAATTACGGAATTTCCTGGATGTATCGGGATTTTCTGACGTATGCCGGGAAATCTTCACTAATTTAGGGTTTCCCTGGATGTTTCGGGGTTTTCTTAAGTATTCCGGGATAATTCCACCAATTTCGGGATTTCCTGCAAGTCTCGGGTTTTTCTGTGGTATTTCGGGATGACTTCACTAAATACGGGATTTCCTGGATATTTCGGGAAAATTTGAGGTATTTCGGGATAACTCTACTAATTTCGGGATTTTCTAAATAATTCGGTAATTTCTTTGATAAACCGGAAAATCTTCACTAATTTAGGGTTTTCCTGGATGATTCGGGGTTTTCTTAAGTATTGCGGTATAACTCCACCAATTTCGGGATTTCCTGGATGTTTCGAGATTTTCTGACGTATTCCGGGATAACTCAAACAATTTTGGGACTTCCTGGATGTTTCGGGATTTTCTGTCGTATTCCGGGATAACTCCACCAATTTCGGGATTTCCTGGATGATTCGGAATTTTCTGTGATATTTCGGGAAAAATTCCCTAATTTCGGGATTTTCTGGTTGTTTCAAGATTTTCTATGGTATTTCGGGATTTTCTATGGTATTTCGGGATTTTCTGTGGTATTTCGGGATTTTCTGTAGTATTCCGGGAACTCCACTAATTTTGTGATTTCCTGGATGTTTCGGGATTTTCTGACGTATTCCGGGATAACTCCACCAATTTCGGGATTTCCTTGATGTTCCGGGATTTTCTGAGGTATTCCGGGATAACTCCACCAATTTCGGGATTTCCTGGATGTTTCGGGATTTTCTGTGAGATCTCGGGATAAATTCACTAATTGAGGAAATATCTGGATGTTTCGGGATATTCTGTGGTATTCCGGAATAAATCCACTAATTTCGGAATTTCCTGGATGATTCGTGATTTTGTGTGGTATTCCGGGAGAACACCACAAATTTCGTGATTTCCTTGATGTTCCGGGTTTTTTGAGGTATTCCGAGATAACTCCACCAATTTCGGGATTTCCTGGATGTTTCGGGATTTTCTGACGTATTCCGGGTAACTCCACCACTTTCGGGATTTCTTGGATGTTTCGGGATATTCTGTGGTATTCCGGGATAAATCCACCAATTTCGGGATTTTCTGGATGTTTCGGGATTTTCTGACCTATTCCGGGTAACTCCACTACCTTCGGGATTTCCTGGATGCTTCGGGATTTTCTGTGGTATTCCGGGATAAATCCACCAATTACGGAATTTCCTGGATGTATCGGGATTTTCTGACGTATGCCGGGAAATCTTCACTAATTTAGGGTTTCCCTGGATGTTTCGGGGTTTTCTTAAGTATTCCGGGATAATTCCACCAATTTCGGGATTTCCTGCAAGTCTCGGGTTTTTCTGTGGTATTTCGGGATGACTTCACTAAATACGGAATTTCCTTGATATTTCGGGAAATTTTGAGGTATTTCGGGATAACTCTACTAATTTCGGGATTTTCTAAATAATTCGGTAATTTCTTTGATAAACCGGAAAATCATCACTAATTTAGGGTTTTCCTGAATGATTCGGGGTTTTCTAAAGTATTCCGGTATAACTCCACCAATTTCGGGATTTCCTGGATGTTTCAAGATGTTCTATGGTATTTCATGATATTCTGTGGTATTCCGGGAGAACTCCACTAAATTTGTGATTTCCTGATTGTTTCGGGATTTTCTGAGGTATTCCGGAATAAATCCACCAATTTCGGAATTTCCTGGATGTTTCGGGATTTTCTGTGAGATTTCGGGATAAATTCACTGATTGAGGGATTTCCTGGATGTTACGGGATTTTCTGACGTATTCCGGGTAACTCCACCACTTTCGGGATTTCCTGGATGTTTCGGGATTTTCTGAGGTATTCCGGAATAAATCTACCAATTTCAGCATTTCCTGGATGTTTCGGGATTTTCTGACGTATTCCGGGATAACTGCACCACTTTCGGGATTTCCTGGATGTTTCGGGATTTTCTGACGTATTCCGGGATAACTGCACCACTTTCGGAATTTCCTGGATGTTTCGGGATTTTCTGACGTATTTCGAAATAACTGCACCACTTTCGGGATTTCCTGGATGTTTCGGGATTTTCGGGATGTTCGGGATTTTCTGTGGTATTTCGGGATAAATTCCCTAATTTCGGGATTTTCTGGTTATTTCAAGATTTTCTATGGTATTTCGGGATTTTCTGTGGTATTTCGGAAATTTTTTATGTATTCCGGGATAACTCCAATTTCGAGATTTTCTTAATATTTCGATAATTTCTGAAAAAAATTTTTATAAATTCAATTATTGCGAATAATTATTTGTTTGAGAGAATAATTGAATACATACGATGCATTAGCTGAGTTTAGTAATTTTGTATGAAATTTTAAATTCTTCATCTCCTTTCCGTGAAACATCATGAAAAAGCATGAAATATATGTATAATGGTCAAAGAATAATTTCATATTCTAATTTTTGTTGTTGAAAATATTATTTTGGTAGAAAAATAAAACATTTGTTACTAGATTGATGTAGCTTTTTATAGGAATAGTGTGCAAATATTGTAAGTAATGATATATGTGTTACTACGTATTAAAAATTAAAATTAAAATTCCTTACTCCAGTGTAAGTTTTATCATGTCGATTATTTTTAATTTTTTTTCAATTGTTTCAGTATTATGTAGAAATATTTTCATTATCTATAAACTCTTGTGTAATTGACTAAGATTAAATAAGTATATACAATGTTGCAAATATATCACACTGTTATTTTTATTTTATTGACTAAAAAAAATTGTTCGTAACTGAATACTATGTTATATAATTACACATTACATTATATTTTACATTTTTATTTAATTAAATTGTAAAATTATAAATTTAAAAAAAATATAAAAAATCAGTATATATTTATTGTAATTTCGACCGAGGGAGCGTTAGCGACCGAGGAATTGTTGCTAGTAATTAATATAATCTTTCGCGTCCAGACTTGCATCAATTATTATAAAATATATTTACAAGAAGGCGAATGATTAATGAACCATTTGCGTTCTTTTCGCTCTTGTTTGACTACGAGTAGTCTTCGGGAGTAGCGAGCGAGGTTTTTTCTGAGAGCAGAGATCTAGGACATAATGTGGGAAAATGAATAAATTGTTTAAATACTTTCATTTATAAACTATTTATCTGAATTATTAATAGACTGATTAGTTTAATAAATATAAATGACTGGATTATTAAACAGTATATGTTTATAAACAATTAAAGAATTAATAAATTTTTTAAGTACAAGAATTATTAACTATTATCTTGAATTAAAATTATTTCCGTTGAATAAAAATACATAATATTAAATATAAACAATTATTATGCGCTATTAAACAATTAATTAAATACATAAACAATTACATATTAAAAATTAATAATAATTTATTTCGGTACGAAAACACAAGATATTAAAAAAATATATAATTAAATAAGAATGTTTAAGTTTTTAAATAAGTTAATATTACAAAAACAAATAAAGAAAAATATAAGTTAATATTACAAAAAACTAGAGGGCCCAAAATGTGTAAAAGTTATACGCTTTTACATTCAAGCCATGATCGTCAACTGCTTTAAAAAAATAAGCTATTATAATATTTAGAAGTTACTATAAAAATAAATTTTAGCCAAATGGGTAAAAATTGACTGAATTTTTCGATTGACTTATTTACATACATAGTACATACATACAAGTATACATCAAATTTCAAAAACAATTAAAAGGTAAAAAAAAGTTTTCTTTTGAAATAAACATTTCTTACCTTTAAAATTTGTACGTATAATCGATATTTATTTAGATAAGGTCTAAAACTGTTTTTTTTGTACATTTTAGGCTATTTCAACTGTTTTTTGTACTTAACTTTGTAACGGGGTGGGTACTGGGGAATGTAAGGCCCCGGTCAGGCCCAATCTGTCCCAACTTACCAACCTTAAGTGTACAGTCCGACGATGCGGCCGGGAATCACTTTAATTCCCGTGCAATGCCGTTAACAACGTCAAACATCTCGTTTGACTTTAATATTGTATGTTGGGCCCTATGCCCAAAATTGCCAACTAGAATAAACACTGGAGAGGGCGGTATTCGTGGGATAGGACTATGACCGGTAAAAAAGTTATCAACAATCGACAATTTATGTTAATCGGCGAGAAAGATCGTCTCGCCTAGTCAATTTATTAAATAAAGAATCAAACAACAATAAATCAACTTTAACAATTTAAGGGGAGTCGTACCGATGACTACCCCCGAGGTCAGCGCGAAAACAACTCGTTAACACTTATTAACGGGTGAGGAATAAGCAACCGATTCGGGAATGATCGGCTGCTTAACCTGTTGGCTATACGTTACACCGTGTGGCGCATGTATCTCTGACGTAGGGAGCTCTGACGTAGAGGCTGCCTACGTCACGCGCGCCTTCTCTTGTGAAGTGGCTCCCGCGAACCACCGACCTGTCTACCCGGGCGAAATTTGTCACGGTAGGGGGAAAAAGAGGAACGCTTCCTCACCTGGACCGTACCAGGAACTCGGAACTGGTGGTGCACCACTCACCTTTGTATTCACGAGACACCGCTCGAAATACGTTGAAACGGCGGGAACGAAAGCGCCTGATCTCCCCGTCAATCTCTCTTTCTGTCTCACTCCTTTGGGCGAATTGGCTTCGATCTTTCGTCTTTTTCGTGGACGGAATCCGGAGTGGTGGAGGCGTACGGCTTTGCTCGGCGTATTGGGTCGTGTGGGGGAAGCCTGTCCACACTCACACCGTATCATACACACCCACTTCTCTGATAAAACACGATAAAAGAGACCATCTCGGCCTGTATTTACACCGTGCGCGCGTTATATTGGTACCGCCAGTTGAGCGCGCACGAATCTCGCACGTTGGTGCGCGCGCCGCGTTGTATATCCTCTTTCGCGCTGCTTACCTAATCGGTAACTCGCTTGCCGTTATAACTTTTAAAATATTTATCTAAGCAAAAGTGTTGCATACAAAACAAGTTTTATCTTATTAAGATAAAGATTTTGTACATTTAAACTTTTACAGAAAAATTTCTATTTTTCTTTATAAAGTAGAAAAAACGGGTTTTCTGCACTATTTTGACACTTTTATACATTTAATTTGCCAGTATTTAGATGTACATAAAAAGTTACAATACAAAAATTATCATATATTTTATATTTAAACATTTTGTATATTTACATTTTAGATTATTTAATTTTTTTTTATATAATGTCGTAGAAAAACGTACTAGCGCCATTTTAAAAAGTACTTCCGTTCAAGCCCTATTCGACCAATTTGGTTCCGTTGGGAACGTTTATTTCTCTATTTATGTACAAGATTATCATGAAAATTTTAGCCAAATTGCCAAATCGGTGTATTTCGATATGTTTAATCTGACTGCAAAGTATCACCAGTGAATTCTCTTTTTTACTCTGAAAAAAAAGAAACTGACATTGGAGAATTACTGTGTTATAAAATATATCGATATATACAAAAAACATAAATCATGAAATCACAAAAAATGTATTTTAAGCTCTTACAGACAAATTTTAGGATTTTTTTGAGATTTCTCATGGTTTTTTACAATTTTTTCAGAATTTTAAGGACCTACGAGTAAAATAGACCCTAAATTTGGTTTCAGCGCGTCAAATTATTTAAAAATCATGCATGGTATAAGTTCAAAAAAATTTATTGCATAATAAATGCGGACTCTTCAATGCAAATTTTCACAATTTTCAGCAATTTTCACAGTTTTCTAGCATATTTTCCAAATTCAAAGAGCTTACGTGTAAAATAAACTCCAGATTCAGTCCATTCTGTCAATTTGTAATTTCTTTAAAAGCTTCTTTATGTATACCGTGATCGTAAATTGAAATACTCTATGGTTTTAAATTCAATTTTTACTGCATCCAGCTGGGGTAACTTTCTTTACATAGTTCTTTCTAATTTTGCTGTGTAGTAAAAGATTCTAAGAAGATTCTAGAAGTAAATGCAAAAAAAAGATTCTACGTAGAACTTTTTTTAATTTTACTACGTAAAAATATTTTTATGAAAAATAATATAATGACTTTGTGTCTGACGTGACAAGACAAACGTACACAAACTATGACGTATAGTTTGTAAACACACACTTGCTTTGTTTTTGTATAAATGCACGATGATGTCGTATCAAATATTATTCGACGAAACTCACTTGCGCTGTAACATTATATTCAATATTGAGATCAAATTTAATTTTCAATTAAATTATTTATTTATCCAATAAATTTAGCACCTGAAGAGGTCTGCAAACCTAGCAGACAAAACGTTGTGCACTCAAATATATAAATTGTATTTATTTATTATTGACCTTTAACAATCAACAATTTATTAATTCTAGAGAAATTACTTTCATAGAATGTTAAACTTGGCAAGTACGTCCTGCTCTAATTTATTTATATAATGAATAAAAAAGGAAATAATGAAGAACCACTGCAATTCTCTATACTCGTTTATATATATATTAATCATATTAAATAACGTAAATTATAAATATTAAATTATATTAATAGACGCACTTTTAAACTTTGTTGATGAGTAACAAATATATCTATGTTTATAAATAAGTTTATTCTCATTGCGTTTTCCCAAAAATGGTTTTTCTTTACGGCGTTTTTTTAAGTAACTTTTTTCTCACTGCGTTTTTTGAAAAGATATTTTTACGATATTTATTAAAAACTATTTTGTTTTACAGAGTTTATAGAAATATATTTTCATTCATAGCAATTATTTAGATGAATATGATTTACGTTTCTTTTCATAGGCACCGACGATATATATGTATCATGTTCACAGTAAGTCAATAAACAATTTTATACAAATAAATAAAGCTCCGGGCAATACATATATCATTTAAAATATAAAAAAGTGGGTTATAAAAATAATAATATGTAAAATAGAACGACACAATTCCCAATTGCTTAATTCATTCATTCGGTCCGCACTCATTCTTTCATTACATTCACTCATTGTATATATGGGACCCTACAGACAATAGAGTAATAAATAAAATTGTAAATGATTTAATAAATTAACACAAACTAGTATGTACATTATTCGAGTGCTAGAAAGTGTCCCGCATAGCTGACTTGAAGCCTTTAAGTGACGATATGTTTTTTATCTCTGCTGGTAATAAATTCCATAGATGCGCACCATGAAAAGAGCGTTTTTTAGTCACGAATGTATGAGGAGAGGCGTTAATTCTTTCGTTAGACCCCTCACTGTGCCCGTACGCTCTAAACCCAAAAGTGTAAAAACTGCACCTTAAAAGTATAAAAAGGTTACTTCATTCCTTCCGAAAAGAGTAAGTTACTAAAATTGCTCTTTTGAAGAGAGTAAACAACTAAATTTACCCTTTAAAAAGGGTGTATTTATGATTTTCTACTTTGCCAAAGTGTAAAGTCGCAATTTATACTTTTCTAAAGAATAAAATTCAATATTTACTCTATTGAAAAGTATAAATTTTCGAACATTAATTTCTAAGGAGTAAATAGTGGATTGTATACTTTGGTTAAAGTATAAATTACGATTTTGACTCCATTCAAAAGTATAAATTCACGGACACTAATTTCTAAGGAGTAAATAGTGGATTTTATACTTTAATTGAAGTGTAAATTGCGATTATTACTCTTGAAAAGAATAAATTGTTGGACGTTAATTCAAAAGCGAAAATAAATATTAAATTGTATACAGGGTGACCCATTTTAATCTATGGACCCAAATTACTTCAGAGAAATGGTTCAGATGAAAATTTGTTAGGACAGTGGGGGCCATTTAACCTTTAAACTGCCGGCATTTTGCCTTATAAATTGATATTTTTGATGTGCAAAATTTATACATATAAACACATCATATCTCTAGAGTAGTTGTCAAGGTCACAGGTGGCTCATATATGAGCTAGACCGGCTGGCAACAGTCGGGTGAATATTAAAGATTTAAAAATTTTTTAAATTACTATATATTCATTTTATTACTGTCCCATATATGAGCCATGCTGGCAGTCTCAAAGGTTAATGGTACCACATGGTTTTTCTAATGGGAACTCCTATTTTTGCATGCGACAATTTTGATGTAAAATTTTCAGCTCTTGCCGAATCTGCACTCAAAAATAGGAGTTCCCATTAGAAAAAACCATGTTGACCTTGAAATGACCTTCAAAATTGATTTCAAGGTCAAAACTGGTGGTATCATTAAATGGCCCCCACTGTCCTGACTAACTTTCCTCTGAACCATTTTTTTGTAGATGTCGTGGTTTAGAAGCAATTTGGGTCCATAGATTAAAAGGGGTCACCCTGTATATGCAACAGTAGTAGTAAATAGTAGGTATAATTACAATTAAAAATAATAAACCTGTTTATATCAAAAAATACATTTGAATCACAAACTATTTAATGAATCAGAACCTATCTCTAAGTTCCCCATGCGGAAATAATTTTTTAGCTGTAAAATTTTTATTTACCATTTTAATTATAATAATTGATTTAGAAAATGTATTTTGCTTTAAAATTTAAAATTTATAATAATTATCTTTCTTATTAATATAAAAATTAATAAATTATAGTTAACTACAATGGAATAATGTTAATTAAGATAGAAAAAAATGAAAAAGTAATGAATATTTAATAAGAATTAAGAAATATTTATTTACTCTTTTGATATTAACGTCCAACAATTTATACTTTTCAAAAGAGTAACAATCGCAATTTACACTTTAGCTAAAGTATAAAATCCACTATTTACTCCTTAGAAATTAGTGTCCGAAAATTTATACTTTTGAATATAGTAAAAATCGCAATTTATACTTTAGCCAAAGTATAAAATCTACTATTTACCTTAGAAATTAAAGTTCGAAAACTTTATACTTTTCAATAGAGTAAATATTGGATTTTATACTTTAAAAAAGTATTGATTGCAACTTTACACTTTGGCAAAGTAGAAAATTTCAGCTTTACCCTTTTCAATGTGTGAATTTTGTTTTACTCTCTTCAAAAGAGCATATTTAGTAACTTACTCTTTTGAAAAAGATTAAAGTGACCTTTTTAAACTTTTAAGATATAGTTTTTACACTTTTGGGTTTAGAGTGCAGAAGCATATCTGAAGAAGAGACCCTCGAGATATTCTGGTACACGTACACGTATCAGTACTTTAGTACAGCTGTGAAAATCCAAAGCCTCGTCAGTCCCACACTCAGGTTACTATATGGCATTCGAACATAAACCTGCAGATCATCTGCATACAATATACACTTGATGCCCGCGTAGACAAGGACCTCACGTAAACCATCGATGTACAGGCAGAAAAGAAAGGGCCTCAGGATTGGTCCTTCTGGAACTCCTAAATTAGTTGCGATCCTAGAAGAGATATTGTTAGATGAAATAACCGCTTGTTAGCGGTTTGAAGCGATGTCACGAATTTTTTGTCAATTCCGATTCGTATGTCCTTAGTCAGTTTTAAATTTTCCTAAGATTAAGACGAAGCGCACATTTATAAAAGTGAAGAGTATCAGAATGCCATGCACCCGTTGAGAGATCGATAGTTGTGTCCATAATCAATACAGTGAATTTAAATTTATAATAAATAAATAAATTAAGAACATCACAAAATAAATTAACACACGTATAATAAGAGGCAGTTTACAAAATTAAAATTTTCGAATCAATCCATATTACAAACGGGCAATACTGAAAAAACATTCAAAATTTCTCGCTATGCGATTCATGAGACACCTGCATGATCAATCTCAATTAAACTGATCACGCGGACACCCTCCCTC
Organism: Theocolax elegans; assembly: GCA_026168455.1. Lineage (NCBI taxonomy): Eukaryota > Metazoa > Arthropoda > Insecta > Hymenoptera > Cerocephalidae > Theocolax > Theocolax elegans. The sequence continues at coordinate 44,489,140 of CM047426.1, read as the reverse complement.
CCACACCACAGCGCGAAATTTTGAATTACGATAATTTACATACTTACGATAATATACATTAAAAACGATATATCTTGAAAAAAATCATTCAATAAATATATATAAACACAATAACCAAAAATTGATAAAAATCGTCAAGTTATATATTTATAATTATTTTTAAAAATTATTCTAGTAATAAACATACAATAATATAAAAATTACATAAAAACTTAAACTTCATTTTGTAAAAAATTTTTTCAAAAGTTAATAATTAATTGTTGTTATATTTTCAGATAAAAACATATTTTTTGTATTTAAATTGAATACAAAATTTAATTCATCGTTGATTGGCAAATTGCGCATTAATCGACGATCAGCTGGATCACCCGAGGTATGCAAACATCTGTCAGATACATCTGTCTCTCCTTATGCGGGTCCTATATTACGCTTATGAATTCTTGAATTTATATTTTATTTTAATTTTCTTATGCAACCAAACGAACCCACACGTGGAAGATTTGCTCGAGGTCCTTCCGAGCGTTCATCGTCGTCGTCGACCATTTCGCCTCGATAATACGAAGGTGGGTGCTGGCTTTCCGAAGAGATTACTAGTTTTCCGCTTGGTAGCTGCGCCACGAAAGCGAATCCGTAGTTCACTTTTGAATTTGGTTCGGTTGCGTTTCTTTTGTGGTAAATGTTTATGGTTAGTCTAATTCTGCTGATTGTTTGGGTAGTGAGTCACATTGAGAGTGGTGTGGGTTAGTCGGGATAGAAGCGTAATGAGAGTTTTCAGGAATGATAAAAATAGTGTCCGTAGTATGGTCACGTTTTTGGTTATCTGTCGATGGTTCTACTTTTGAGAGTGATGTGGTATTAAATTTCTTCAAAGTTTTTCTAGATTTGTTCTTAATGTTAACCCAATAACTGATTAATGAGGCAAGGGTTAGAATTAGTAATATGTGCAATGAAAAGCTTCCAAATGTCCAATAACTATAATTATTTTAACTTCTCTTGTGCTGCTTGCTTGATCCAACCTTGTTGATATGTTAATTAATTTTTCCTCCTTATCTTTCCAGAGTGGGTGGTCAAAATTTAGTTCATTGATTACGTCCAGTTTGTAAAGTTAGTCGTCATGATATTTAAAAATAGGGTATAGATTTGCAATTTGTAAATTAATTTCTGATCTGTAAGTGTATCTATTTGGGCTTCTTGATTCTCCAATAACAACTAAAGTAACTCGGTCTGTGTGTCCGATGCATTCTGGTGCAATTCTTAATATCTCAACTCCTTTCTAGGTTGTGATTATGTCTGGTTTTTCCGGACATGTGATTCTGAGCATTTCTGGTTTGGCAGGAGAAGACAGCCATGCTTTTCTTCTTGTAGATAATTCCATTTAGTTTCGAGATTATGATGATAAACTATTTCACAGGTTTTTAAGTTTTCAATATGTGGTCTCATCAATATTGACAACTCAATTCATGCTTCCCTAAGTGGTTCTTTTAGTGAACAAATATGTCCGTAAAATGGATGACGGCATTCGTTGAGTATGTCGTAGTTCATCTTTAGATACTGCTTGTGGTTTTCGCTCACTATGATGTAGGAATGGTTTATTTTAACATAGTCGAATCCAGTAGTTTTATTATCTATTTTCTGGGGTACAGCTTAAGAGTGTATTTTGAACAAATTTAATGATTTTGATCTACTAACGGTAGATTTAAGGTGGCTAATACTTGCCCATTTTGATAACTCGTGTTAATGTCGGCTATATTAGAGATCTCTTCTGCCTGTAGATGTTAGTAGGAAAAAGATAGTTTTGGGTAATTCATTTCTCGGTGTATGTTATCAATTATTTGTCTAATTAAATCTGTTTTCAGCAATTTTGGGTGTATTTCTTTTCGTCTCAAGAATTGGAGAATTTCTAAAAATTCTTTGTTACTATTTATTAAGTGGTCAAAAATGGCTTCGACTTTCCTCACGTAGTTCATAAATTCTAAAACATAATCAATGTGTTCTTCTTTTGTGGCTAAACCACCCATTCTATTTATAATAATTTCTATTAAACTTTGTAAAGTTTTTGAGTATTGGTTGGTAACATTATATAGATGGTCTAATGAAGTATTAATTATATGCGTCTTTTTATTACCTAAATTGATTATTTCCTTCTAGTCTTCATAAATTGGGTCTATATTATTGTTAATTTCATTTATCTTATTCATAGTTGCTGTTCCAAAAAGGCATTTACTAACACTTCCTATAATTCCAAACGGCGTTGATCGTCTTCTTCTGATGGTATATGGCGTACATTTATCGTTTATTTCTTTTTGTAATTCTCGTAGAATGTTCTTTCTTCCATAATATATTCCAGATATTGAATCCAATTATTCTATACCATAGGGGTTATTTGTCGCAGTCACTGTCAGTAAAGGTAAAAGTAGAAGTAAAAGTGTGTAAAGTGTAGATGTCCTCATTGTAAGAGAAATAGCTGGAAGAAAAGACAAAGAAAAACAATAAATGTATTTGGTAAGAGTTGCGCGTATGGGGGCGGGTTTTAATTTATTAATATGTTTCCGGATTCTTTTGCCGTTGGGTAATTCTAATATGACATTGCTGCGCCTTATTATTTCAATAATTTTTAAAGATTTTTTATAGTAAGAATCGAATTTGGATGCTCGCGGTTCATTCAATATATAAGCATAATCACATATTTTAGCGTCAAACGTTCTCGCCTTCTTATCATATGTTTACTTCGATTTATACTTAGCTTTAATTTGATTTTCGCCAGCTTTGATTCGCATTTCATTTAGTCGTGTAATTAAATCTTGTAAGAACAAATTATATGTATGTAATTTTTCGTAGTTTGGGATGTACATTGAAAATCGAGCTATTTTTCCAAATACTAGTTCATATGGGATGAAATTTGTGGCAGAATGCATGCTAGTATTATAGGTGAATACAGCAAATGGTATCAACCTATCCCAATCATCAAAATTTTCTGAAAAACACTTTATGAAGTCCATTAAGGGTGCGTGGCTCCTTTCCAGCGAGCCCTTAGTTTGTGGTCAATAGCCTGAAGTGGTCAAATGATTGATTTTGAAGGTGTGTAGCATTGCTTCTACTATTTCAGATAGAAAACTAGTTCCTCGATCTGATAAAATTGCTCTCGGAGCTCCGAATTGGCAAATTACATGTCTCGCTAGTGCATCGGCTATGATTGTTGCTCTAAAGTTAGGTAAGGGTACTGCAATCAAATATTTTGTCCTTGTGGTGTCAATAGATACTTTGTGGAAGGCATCGATTGGAGTATCGGTTATTATCATCGGTTCTTGCGTTTTTATCCGGTCTAGTTTCTTTTCCTGGCTATTTGAACAGGTTTGAATATAATCCAGTATGTCGTTTCTCATTCTCGGCCAGTAAAATCTTTCTCTGATTTTCTGGTATGTTTGGTTTACTCCTTTGTGACCTCCTACTAAACTGTCATGCAGTATTGATATAATATCTTGCCTTTCTTCAGTCGATGGTAATTCTTCTTTTCCAGAACACATGGTGATTTTTAAAGGTGAATTTTCGAATATGTTGTATAATATTTCGGTCAACATTTCGGGTTCCAAAATGTCAGTGAAATCTCCTTTTCTAGCTATACGAAAGCTACGTAAATTTTTTGAGTTAGAATAGTCTTCAAATTTCGGAAGTTTGTTTTTAGCACTCTTACTTCTAGAGTCGTAGTGCTTATCTTTTATAACTAGTTAGAACATATTATGATTTTTATACGGTAAGACTAAAATTTGTCCTATTTTGGGTCGCTTATATTTAAGGGTCTTTAGGTCTATTCCTCCGATCTCAATTAATAGCGCTATGGTTGGATTGCTTGCTTCGCAATCTCGATAAATAAAATGTACTAAATTATCTCGCTTATACATTAGACACTGTCGGGTTGTAATTAGATTATTTTTCATGATTATTGGCAGGTCTGATAATGGTTCCGATTTACTGGTAACTATATCATTTTCGTTGAGTATTTATATTGATTAATAGGTTCTTGTAGTGGGGGAATCGGGTAGAATATTGGGAAATCAATTTTGGGTGGATCGGTAAAGTTTAATTCAATTGGGTTTATAGATTTTTCTTCTTTCTGGATATAATCTAAAGGATTAAATCGAGGTATCTTATTGGTATTATTCTCAACTATAGGCGTACTTCGAGCTTGTGAAACTCCCGTTATTACGGTTGGTATTACAGAAATCGCTCATGGGATTGGTCTAATGTGAAGTATTGTATCAGCTTGATCGGATTCAATGTCAGCTAGATTGCTTTCTTTCCCTACACTTATGTCTACGTCCTCCGTAACTGACTGCCGCATAACTTGTTCAGCTTTACGAAGGAGCTGTTCCATCCTGCTTTCCATGATAGAGTCGTCGTTATTGTCTGGGTCATACGGATCCATTTCTAACAATTCGTCTTGAACTTCTTGGATTCGTCAAATATGTCATCGTTATCACTTTGAGGTTCTGTTGCTTTTTCAGGTTCACTCGAGGGTACTGGAGTAACTAAAATTTCCATTGGGTCTTGTTCTGGGTCAGTTGGAATGTCAGTATCTGAATTGACGGTCGTTTCGTCTCTTGAACAACTTCGTCTGGGGTCTAATATAGGTGGTCTCTCATTGCTACTACTGGGTATTTCTGAATCATCTATCTGATGAGGCATTCTCTTATTAATCTGAAAAGTCGTGGTACTATTGCTATTTTCTCCTGAGGTTGTAGATTGGTCAGTATTTTTCATCGGAGCTGTTCCTAGGTCTAATCCTTTTGAACGTGTTCTTTGTGCTATGACACTATGGTCTAGTTTTGGTACCATTTTATTTGTTTTGGACCCAATTGATCTTCCCCGAGTTACTTTACTCGTTACATCTCTTAGGGTTTTGCTCTTGATCTCGTTGTCTTTCTCTCCGTTCTTGCTTTTGCTCCTTGCTTTTAAATACAAGAACTTTTAAAGTTGGTAATTTCTTATTTATCTCTTGCTCAGTATTTTCGATTTCAGGATTTCTAGATAGAGCGTCAGCGTTATCATTTAATCTACTCGTTTTATATTTAAAAACATAGTGATAATCTGTAAATTTAAACATCCATCTCATTAATCTTTGGCCTGGATCGGTAAGATTGTGCATCCAATTTAAAGGCTCGTGATTGGCTCTTAATATAAATTTTTGACATAACAAATATAGTCGAAATTGATGCATTGCGTAGAGTGCTGCTAGACACTTTTTCAGTCGTAGTATAATTTTGTTCAGCTTTGTTAAGAGTTCCAGAAAGGTACGCGACAAGATGATCAAATCCATCAATTTCCTGGCTAATAACTGCTCCAATTGTATAATCGGAAGAATCAGTTGTTAATGTAAAAGTTTTACTAAAATCGGGCAATTGTAAAATCGGTGATTTCAATAGGTGTCCTTTTAAAATATCAAAAGCTTGTTGTTGTTCAGATTTCCATTCGACTATATTTTCCTTTTTTAGAAGATCATTAAGGGGTTTGGCTAATTTCGAAATATCTTTTATAAATCGACGATAATAACCAACTTAACCTAAAAATTGTCTACCATTTTTCTGGTTACGTGGGATTGGAAAATTTTCTACAACGGATACCTTTTTGGGGTCCGGTTCTATGCCTTTTTTTATTTATTGTGTGGCCTAAAAATGATACTTCTTTTCTTAAAAATTCAACTTTATCAGGTTGAAGGACTAACTTTGCATCTTGCAAACGTTTTAATAATTTTCGGGCTTTTCGGTCATGTTCATGCAAATCTTTTGCATAAATTATGATATCATTGATTGATTGATTCGAAAATTGTTGTCCTGCCATCTTTGATTGTAGTTAGGTCTCTTGTATCTAGACGCTGCGGAATATTCGGTAATTTCCCAATCTTGTTCGTGTGGTCTGTTGTACTTATATCTCGTGTCAGGCAAAATTCTTGCCTCGATTCGGGTCTCAATTCTTACTGCTTCTCGGTATGCTTCTTCGAGATTATTCGGATGACTGGCATCCACCTGACGGGCGATATGTACGGGTAGTCTTCTTATAAAAACATCTAATGCCGTGATATTCAATGGTCTCATCAAGGTATGTATATCCTGAACGCCTTCAATTTCTTCTCGCAGGGAATTGCAAGCTCCGCTTATCAAAATGTTTAGATGGTCATAGAAGTCTCCGACAGTGTCTGTTTGACTCATGCGCATGTTATTTATTTTACCTGCGTAATAGGAATAATTTTTCCCCGGAGCGAATCTAGTCTTTAGGTGTTTGATCAATTCTCCAACCATATTGAACTGTTGTCCATAAGTGCAATCTCGGGCACTTCCTTGCAGTTGTCCCAATATGGCTTTTACCTAGTGTCCTTGCTGGTCTGGTGCGACATAAATTAATCCATTTCGTATGTCCTGTATAAAATCTTTCAGTTGCATATTACGCCCATCGAAAAATCTAATGCCTAATAGGGCATTTTGTAGTGCAAAGCTATTCGCCATTGTGGTCATCATAGCCGCTGTTTTATTCCACGGATCATTTCGATTTTGCTCTTGGTTAGCCACCTCTGAATTTACGATAAAGTATCCGATGTTTTTGGGTTGAATTTTAACTAATTTTATTTTTATGCTTAAATAAAAAAAACGCTTTACTTATACTGTAACTTATAAAATACTAGTTTGCACAGGCTTAAAATTAATTTGCTCTTCGAATCATATTGTCTGACTGTAGTCGCTTAAATCTGCCTAGACGAACTTGGGATTATTTTATAAATTGTTCAGAAGTTTGGAAGGAACTGTATTAATTTCAACCTATTTTAATTTCCACCTTTGGGGATTAAAAAGAAGTAGGAGAATATAGAAAATATAGCATATAAGCCTTCCTATATAAATAGATTTTTAAACGTGGGGAGAAGATTAAAATTCAATTTAAATCTTTCATTATATTAAAATCTTGTTTTCCGTCCGTCCAGTTACCTTTTAGTGTGTGGAACACACTGGACCTCGTGAGTGCGCGGGGACATTATATATAGCCATCAGCTTCGCGCACCCTCCCCGCCAGGCGATACGTATTAAACGCATGCGTGCTTTGTTACGTGCCAGATGTGCGATATATAAAAACATTGATATCACAGTCATTAGCTTTAAGCCAATTAAGTAATATCACAGAGAGAGAGAGAGAGAGAGAGAGAAAGAGAGAGAGAGATACATAGATAGATCTTTATTAGGTTTCATTTGGGTAGAAACCCCGTAAACACATTTTACAATAAGCGCTTATACACACACATATATATATATATATATATATATATGGGTGGTTCTCTGTGACATCGAAGATGAAAAAAATAAATATTGCTATAACTGTGGGAATATGTTTTAGAGGTATCCAGTAGTTCTCCTGAATTTTTTCAGATTTTTTCTGGGCCATTATTTTAAGTTACAGAGAGTCAAAGTTGACATTTTAGCATTTTTTTGCATTATATGCCCATTTTCATGAATTTTTAGCTCCCAGGGGATGCAGTTTTCACTAAAAACATAACTATGACTTTTTTTGTAAAATTTTCCGAACTTTTCATTAAAAATACTTTTAAAGACATAAATGTATGCTGTCACACTCTTGTAAGCTATTTAAACCTTAAATAGTGAAAATCAGCAATTCTGCTCCGGACTCTGGTAACCTAATACTGTCTAAAAGATGTCTTTTTATAGTCAGAAACTGCCTAAAAATTTCCAGAGTGGGTCTAAATCATTAAGATCACTTATGGTCAAAATATCCGGGAAAAGTGCCCGAAATATTAATAGAAATGTATATTTGTTGCCTTATAACGATGAATCTAGTAGCATGATCATTGCAAAAAAATTTATGCACTTACCTTGGAATGGTAGAAAAGTATCTCCACTTGTTTCAGTATCCATCTAATCCCCTGTAAGCTGCTAAAAATACAAATATTATTATAAAATTATAAAAAATTATTTTTTAAACATTTATAATGCTGGATTTTTAGTTTTACATCCCTTACAAGAATTATAATACTAATCTGAAGGATTACTATAAAAGTATCAACATTATTATTATTATTATTCAGCAATACATTGTTTAGATTTCACAAACTTGTCACTGTCACGTTATCATATTATTCATTATAATTATATATCCGATTTATTTATATATCTTTTGTATTAAATACGTATAATCAGTTATTGTAATAATGATGTTTATATATTTATAGTGATCCTTCAGATTAGTATTATAATTCTTGTAAGGGATGTGAAACTAAAAATTCAGCATTATAAATGTTTATAAATGTTTAAAAATTAATTTTTTACATTTGTATAATAATATTTGTATTTTTAGCAGCTTACAGGGGATTAGATGGATACTGAAACAAGTGAAGATACTTTGCTACCACTCCAAGGTAAGTGAACAAATTTTTTTGCAATGATCATGCTAATAGATTCATCGTTATAAGGCAACAAATATACATTTCTATTAATATTTCGGGCACTTTTCCCGGATATTTTGACCATAAGTGATCTTAATGATTTAGACCCACTCTGGAAATTTTTAGGCAGTTTCTGACTATAAAAAGATATCTTTTAGACAGTATTAGGTTACCAGAGTCCGGAGCAGAATTGCTGATTTTCACTATTTAAGGTTTAAATGGCTTACAAGAGTGTGACAGCATACATTTATGCCTTTAAAAGTATTTTTAATGAAAAGTTCGGAAAATTTTACAAAAAAAGTCATAGTTATGTTTTTAGTGAAAAATGCATCCCCTGGGAGCTAAAAATTCATGAAAATGGGCATATAATGCAAAAAAGTGCTAAAATGTCAACTTTGACTCTCTGTAACTTAAAATAATGGCCCAGAAAAAATCTGAAAAAATTCAGGATAACTACTGGATACCTCTAAAACATATTCCCACAGTTATAGCAATATTTATTTTTTTCATCTTCGATGTCACAGAGAACCACCCATATAAATATACAAAATGATAAAACATAATAGTAATAACAATAATAAAAATAATAATAATAATAATAATAATAATAATAATAACAATAATAATTATTATACAAATAAAAAATAATTGACTTAGATACGGCGCTAGGATATAAATAAAACATAAAAATACGTGATAAATGATGAAAATAAAGATAAAGATAAAAAAAACTGTGTTATGTGTCAGTGTTTACTGATTATTGCTTATGCACGGACAGTTTAGACTCTCACGTAACACCCTATCATTCTCGGCTGTACAGTCTAGCTTCAATAGATGCTCGAATAATGATGACTTAAAATGATTCAAGTGGAATAGTTCAAATGGAATGACAGGGAGTGAATTAAGTAATTTAGAGGCAACGATAACAAAAGATTTATGAAGTGATTCTGTTCGAGGTGGTAGATAGATCAATGATTTAGGAGGAAAACGAGATGAATGACGATAATGATTTTCTGAATTAATGGCTCTAATGAAGTGATTAGACAGGTAATGAGGCGAATATCGAGCTAGAACTGTAAAAGCCAAAGTGCCAATGAAAAATAAGCGTCTCGATTCAACCGACAACCATCGTAATTTTAATCGATAGGGTGTTACGTGATCATATCTATGTAGGTTTCCCCATACAAATCTAACACAAGCATTAAGTAGACGCTGAAGCTTCAAATTCTTTGTCTGATCCAAGTCATTATAAACAGCACTTGCGTAATCGAAATGAGGCATTATCAGCACCTCCACTAGGTATCTACTAGTATTCTGAGAGAAAGCTCTCTTGTGAAAACGCAGTGAATACAAAACTCCATGAACCCTTTGAGATATAGTTAGGACGTGCTTGAACCAGTCAAGAGTGGGTAATATCCAAACGCTCAAAGATTGAACACAATTTTCATATTCAAGATATTCATTCAGTAATTTAACCCTTGGAGCAGTGGTTAAATCCACACGCGAGACATACGCCTTACTACCCAGGATCATCACCTTGGTTTTGTTTACATTTAGATTTAGACCGTTTCTCGCAGCCCAGGATGCGACCGCATTTGCATCCTGAGTAATCCGCTGGACACCTAATTCAAGATCTACAGGCGGAAAGGAATAATAAACCTGGGTATCATCGGCATAAATCATGTAATTGCTGTATTGTAGCACCTCAGGAAGGTCATTAATGAATATCGAAAATAATAGAGGACCCAACATACTGCCCTGAGGCACCTACCCAACTCATCCACAACCGACTGAGAACGACCCACTAAATAATGGAAAAACCATCTCAATGCTGTGTCAGAACATCCCATATTGCGCAATTTAGTTAAAAGCAAGCCATGCGGTACTGTGTCGAGAGAGAGAGAGAGAGAGAGAGAGAGAGAGAGAGAGAGAGAGAGAGAGAGAGAGAGAGAGAGAGAGAGAGAGAGAGAGAGAGAGAGAGATACATAGATAGATCTTTATTAGGTTTCATTGGGGTAGAAACCCCGTAAACACATTTTACAATAAGCGCTTATACACACACACATATATATATAAATATACTATATACAATATAGAGAGAGTTTGAAAGAGAGAGAGAGTTTGAGAGAGAGGAAGAGTGAGAGTGGTTTGATTTGATTTGATGAGTTTATTGGGTACAATGGGATAAAACCCCGTATACACAAAGCGAAAAAATCAGCGCATAATTTCAGAGTTAACAAAATTAAATAATAACAAAAGTTATTTACATAATAATAAAATAAATAACTACATATAACAAATAAATAAATAATAAAATTAATATATAATATTATTTAACAAAATAAAGGTAAAATAACAATATAAAGCATCGTACAGCGCCAAAATAAAAGAATATAAAATATAAAATCTATATTATATTAAAATTCATCCGTTCTCCGTGTCCGGTATCCTGTTGTAAGAATTAAGAGTATGTGTGGAGTGGAAGGATTAACGCTGATATTTCGGGAATTTCTGAATTATTTCGGGATAACTTCACTAAATACGGGATTTCCTGGATATTTCGGGAATTTTTGAGGTATTCCGGAATAACTCCACCAATTACGAGATTTTCTAAATAATTCGGTAATTTCTTAGATATGCCGGGAAATCTTCACTAATTTAGGGTTTTCCTGGATGTTTCGGGATTTTCTTAATTATTCCGGGATAACTCCACCAATTTCGGGATTTCCTGCAAGTTTCGGTTTTTTCTGTGGTATTTCGGGATAACTCCACTAATTTCGGGATTTCCTGGATATTTTCTGACGTGTTCTGGGATAATTCCAACAATTTCGGGATTTTGTGTGGTATTCCGGGATAAATCCACCAATTTCGGGATTTCCTGGATGTTTCGGGATTTTCTGTGGTATTTCGGGATAAATTCTCTAATTTCAGGATTTTCTGTGGTATTTCGGAATTTTCTGTGGTATTTCGAGATATTCTGTGGTATTCCGGGAACTTCACTAATTTTTTGATCTCTTGGATGTTTCGGGATTTTCTGACGTATTCAGGGATAACTCCACCGCTTTCGGGATTTCCTGGATGTTTCGGAATTGTTTGTGGTATTCCGTGAAAAATTCCCTAATTTCTGGATTTTCAGGAAGTTTCGGGATTTTTTGTGCTATTCCGGGATAAATCCACCACTTTCGGAATTTCCTGGATGTTTCGGGATTTTCTGGATGTTCGGTATTTTTTGTGGTATCCGGGATAACTCCACCAATTTCGGGATTTCCTGGATATTTCGGGATTTTCTGTGGTATTTCGAGATAAATTCCCTAATTTCGGGATTTTCTGGTTGTTTCAAGATTTTCTATGGTATTTCGGGATTTTCTGTGGTATTTCGGGATTTTCTGTGGTATTTCGGGAATTTTTGATGTATTCCGGGATAACTCCACCAATTTCGAGATTTTCTTAATATTTTGGGAATTTCTAAAGTATGCCGGGATAACTTCATTAATTTTGGGATTTCTTGGATATTTCGAGAATTTGTGAGTTATTTCGGGATAATTCACTAATTACGGGATTTCCTCGATATTTCAGGAATTTCTGAGATATGCCGGGATAACTTCACTAATTTTGGGATTTCCTGGATATTTCGGGAATTTCTGAGGTGTTCCGGAATAATTCCATCAATTACAGGATTTCCTGAATATTTCGTGAATTTTTAAGGTATTTCGGGATAACTTCACTAATTACAGGATTTACTTTGATATTCGGAAATCGCTGATGTATTCCGGGATAACCCAACTAATTACGGGATAAAATATTAAAACAGTGTATAAGCACATTTGCCAGTACTCCAATTTTTAAATATTGTAAAAATAAAGTGGTCACAGTAATACTAGCATAGACTGAAGCAGTACTGTCAGTCTAATAATTTTTGATAACTTTAATAATATATTTTAATTATATTGTAATATATATTTTATTTGATGAGTTTCTTTATCACATTTAATTATACGTTTTTACACATTTTTCATCATAGTCTATTACATAGGTGTATAATGAGTGAGAAAGGTGGATAAAAAAATTAAAATTTTATTTTTGATTTATTATCAATATATATATATATATATATATATATATATATATATATATATCAAAATTCGTCTGTTCTCCGGTGTCCGGTATCCCAAAAGTTACATGAATTAAACGTATGTGTGGAGTGGAAGGGCTAACGCTGAATACGACAACCACTCATCATGTATCTCACATGTAATGATAGGTGCAGGAGGAGTCACGAGGTGGGGGGTGAAATTAGAAAATGTTTTAAATATTTTATAGGGGTTATCGGTATATATATGAATTACAATATGACGACCACTCTTTTTTATTCTAAAAAAACTAAGATGAGGTTTTTGGTTACGGTGAATAGCAATATGATAATCACTCTTCATTTATCCTCCATTTATTGCTAGATGGAGGAGGGGCAAGAGGGAGAGGGGGGAAATAAAATTAGAAAAATTCCAAAAATAATTTAGGGGTTTCGGTACAAGTGAATAACAATATGACAACCACTCTTTTTATCTCCTATTTTAAAGATGAAGGAATGTGGGAGGAAGGGTCAACATTGAATATGACAACCAGTCTTAATTTATCCCCCATGTAATGATTGAGTGGTAGGGGGTAAGAGGGGGGTTTAGTAGAAAAATTTCAAAAATATTTTATAGGGTTTTCGGTAAAAAAAAGTGGTCACAGTAATACGAACATTGACAAAAACAGTACTATTACTCTAATAAATTTTGATAACATATATAATATAATATAAATAATTCAATGTAATGCATATTTTAATTGACGATACGTTTTATTTTTTTTGTTACATTTATATAGATTTTTTTTTTCAAACATTTTTTGTCACCATTTATTTCTAAGATGTAAAATGCGTGAGGAAGGTGGTTAAAAAATTTAAAATATTATTTTTCTTTCATTTTTTAATGTAATACCAAATGTAATATTAAAATAACTTTTATAATTAATATTCAATTTTTTATTATTGTAATTGTATAATATCATTTATATTTTTTGGTTGCAATTAGTAAAATTCTTTTTTATAAAAAATTATTGAAAATAAAACAAAATTAATAAAATGTGAAAATAAATCTTTCAGCCAGAATTTTAATCTGAAAATTTTTTTTATAAAATCAATTATTATGTATAATTATTTGTTTGAAAGAATAATTGAATACATACGATGTATTAGCTGAGTTTAGTAGTTTTGTATGAAATTTTAAAGTTTTTCATCTCCTTTCCGTGAAATATCATGAAAAAGCATGAAATATATGTAAAATGGTCATGGAATAATTTTATATTCTAATGTTTGTTGTTGAAAATATTATTCTGGTAGAAAAATAACACATTTGTTACTAGATTGATATAGCTTCTTACAGGAATAGTGTGGAAATATTGTAAGTAATGATATATGTGTTACTACGTATTATAAATAAAAATTAAAATTCCTTACTCAAGTGTAAGTTTTATCATGTCGATTATTTTTAATTTTTTTTAATTGTTTCAGTATTATGTAGAAATATGTTCAGTATCTATAAACTCTTGTGTAATAGACTAAGATTAAATAAGTATATACAATGTTGCAAATATAATACACTGTTATTTTCATTTTATTGACTAAAAAAAAATTGTTTGTAACTGAATACTAGGTTAATTAATTACACATTATATTATATTTTAATTATATTCAATTAAATTGTAAAATTATAAATTAAAAAAAAATATAAAAAATAATTATATATTTAGTGTAATTTCGACCGAGGGAGCGTGAGCGACCGAGGAATTGTTGCTAGTAAATAATAAAGTAGATAATAATTTACACGCAAAAAATAGAGTACAATAAGAAGTAATCGGCGGAATACAATAAATTAAGCGTTTACAAGTCCGGCAAGGAAGAGCAGATGATTCCCTCATTTCCAATCCTCACCTCCCAAGCCTGTCGATCGAGCTCAGAGAGATACGATGAAAGGGATAATTTAAAGAAACCAAAGAGGAGAGGGTCAAAATTGGTGAAAGGGAGGTGATTGATGAGGCGAGAGGTAGTGATAATGAAGGAATTATTAAGGGCTTCAGTTCTAGGAGGAAGATAAAAAAGGGACAAGGGTGGGTGGCGTGAGGAAGAACGGGATGGAAATGAAGCGTCGCGAATAATGAAGTGACGAGCAATGTAGGAAGGGGATTTATGCGAAATGATGTTATAAGCACAAGTAGCAATAAAAAGGGATCTCCTAAGCAGGACCGACAGCCAACCCAGCTTAAGATGGTATGGTGTCACATGTTCACGCCACGGAATATTTCCCCACACAAAACGAACGCAAGCATTCAATAATCGCTGTAGCTTTAAATTTCTGGTATCCAGGTCGTGAAAAACCGCGCAAGCGTAATCGAAGTACGGGATAATCAGAGCCTCGACAAGGCTCTTTCTGTTCCGACGCGAGAGCGCTCGTTTAAAAAATCTTAAGGATTGAAGAACTCCATGAACTCGTTGTGACACAGACGCCACCTGACGAGACCAGTCCAGGGTAGGTGTAATCCAAAGGCCTAGTGATTTGACTTTAGACTCATAGTCAAGGAAATTATTCCCTATTGCAACCTTCGGGGCAGTATCCAAGTCAATGCGCGAAATATAGGCCTGACTGCCCAAGATCATCTCCTTCGTCTTTTTCACATTCAAATTCAGTCCATTCGACCTCGCCCAGTTATCCACCGCATTTGCATCTTCCGAAATTTTCTGTACACCCTGAGCAAGATCGGTTGGATAAAACGAGTGATAGATCTGGGTGTCATCCGCGAAAATCATGTAGTATGGATGTCTTAAAACACGCGAGAGGTCATTAATAAAAATAGAAAATGACAGTGGGCCAAGGATACTGCCCTGTGGAACCCCCCTAGACGTGTCGAGCCAGGTCGAGCCTGCCCCCAGTTCATCCTCCACCACCTGGTAGAACCAGGTGATAATCAAACGCTTTTAAAAAATCAAACAAAATGATAATGGTGATCATGCGTTTGTCTATGGCTCTCGTAATATCATCCAAGACACCGATCAGAGCCGTCTGAGTACTATGCCCCCAGCGGATGTCTGCTTGTCTCTCAATAATTAAATTATTACTATTAAGATACTCTGTGAGTTGTTCATGAACTAACTTTTCTAAAATTTTGGAGACTTCACAGAGCTTTGCAATGGGCCTAGTGTCAGACGGCGAAATCACTTTGCTTGACTTTGCCAAAGGAAAAAGAAGAGACGTCGTCCAAGGCTTTGGAAAAGATCCAGTTGAGAGAGACAAATTAAATAATTCAGCTAGATAGGGAGGTAATTGAGCAGTTTGCATTTTTCGAACACCGCGACTCAGTGGCTCGGCGTGTCACTATAATGTGACGCCAGTTCAGGTGCGCGTACGTTTCGTGCACTTGTCAGTGCATGAGAGGCACGGGCAGCTGAACTATAGGGAACGTTAGGGACGCGAAGATGTAAAGAGGATCGCGGTGGTTCCATCTGGAGGACAGGAAACTGTAATTATTAGACTAATTACAGTGACCGATGATATCTTCCGATGGACACAAGCACCACTGTTTCAACTACATGTGCTTTGTTTACAGACACATCGTTCACCTCCGTCGCTGATTAGCCCTGGCAGCATAAATAAAGCGACGTTAAATAACATAAAAAAAAAAAAAAGCTGTAAATTTTAGCATTGGAATAGAAATTCCATCGTGACCTGTAGCTTTGGAGGTGGCTCTGGATATAGTAGACAGGACTTTATGTGAGGTGATAGGGGTAAAGTGAAAGGAAGTTAAAGGATAAGATAAGGGTAAGATGTCTGATGATGAGATGAGAGACTGAAGTTAAGTATACGAGAAAGGAAAGGGTGAATAAGAAATAGAAGCATAATGCATGTTGAGCTGATCAAGTGAAAAAATGTTGAGAGGTGATTGTGCAGATTTAGACGCGAGACCCATGTTCCTGAGCTCCTTCCACAAACTAGACAAGTTAGAGGCGGATTTGATTTTGTTATTAAATTGTCAAAATTTACTGGATTCTATGTCATTTCTAACAAGATTACGTAAATCTTTGTAAGTCTGATAGTCCGAGCTCAGGCCAGTTGCCAAGTATCTTTTATACGCCATGTTGCGAGCCTTGATACTTTGCTTAATGGGCGGTGTAATACAAGATTTACTGAAGTTTTTAATGGTGATAAGTTTAGCAGGAGCGAGTGAATCAAATGTATGTATGATAGCTGAAACAAGATTTGAAAGTAGGATGTTGATGGGAGTGGGGGACGAAGAAGATGGCATCAGCGTACATTGTGAAGTAGAAGGTGAACGGATAGACGACGTAGTTGAAGGGTGAGAAATTGATGACGTAGACGACACAGTGGTAGTGCAAGAGAGAGATGAAAGATGATTAAATGTATCAGAAAAAAGAGCAGCTGCCGCCGGCGGATCAATTAGAGCAAGGTTCTGCGACCAAATCCTCTTTACAGCCGGCAATGGTCTCATAATATCTAATGCAACTACAATATAGTCATGCCCTGCAGCAAAGGGAACTGATGACTTAGAATAAACTTAGAGAGAGAGAGAGAGAGAGAGAGAGAGAGAGAGAGAGAGAGAGAGAGAGAGAGAGAGAGAGAGAGAGAGAGAGAGAGAGAGAGAGAGAGAGAGAGAGAGAGAGAGAGAGAGAGAGAGAGAGAGAGAGAGAGAGAGAGAGATTATTATTATTATTATTATTATTAATATTATTATTATTATTTATACGAGGAGGAGGTAGTGGATAAAAGGGGAAATTTCATGTGTAATCCATTTGCTCTCTGTGTTTTACAGAGTTGAGACTGTTGTTATTATTGAGAAGGAAATTTTGAGATCTCACGTGAGAAATTAAAAAAAAATCATAAATATGTCTGAATTTTTGAGCTTACCTGGGGAGTGTTATCACTAAAAAAGTGACTCCCATACTCTTAAATTGATTTCTTATTTTTTCGGAAGTTTGAATAGCGTTTCGATTGAAAAATCACACGAGATTTTGGCATGAGATCCAGAGTGACCAGTTGGCGATTTTTTTCCTTTTCTCTCTTACTTATATTGATGTTTATTAAGCAAGAGCAACAAAGAGAAAAAATCGCCATCTGTCAACCCAATGAGATCTCATGTGAGATCTCACGTGAGTTCTCACGTGAGATTTTGTATTAGGGTCATAAAAAGAAAATAAGTTTTGCACTGGCAATAAATGCAACACATAAAAAAGGTTGAAGGATAATCCTCGAGTTTCCTCAAATTTTAAGCTTTATGATTTTTATGACGAGGCCTAAGTTGCCGGTATTTGAAAGAGCATATTGCCCTCAGAAAACTGGTATATAAGGTATCTTATTTCAACGATTGATCATGCACAAAGTGTCGATCAGGGGGTGCGTCAAAATATTGATTTTCCGGCAGTCTAAAGGTTAATGGATGAAAATACTCCAAATTTTGCATAAATGATTTCATTTCGTCTAGAGATTAGCGCTCTGATCTTAATGTAGTTGCAAAACTTCGTATTATTATTATTTATTCTAATTTATCTGACCATTGTATAAGATACAATTTTATTACGGTTCTGCACTAATTTTTGTTCCTATGCTATGTCATGATACAAACTGTACCAAAACAATCGAAATAAAATATAGAATGGCGCTCTCATAATATTTTTAAAAAAATTATGCAAATGTGCTAAAATTAGTTTCCAAACAATAAACAGTTTTGCAGGTTATATGCGAAAAAAAATAAGTTTTTTTTATTTTGCCTAAAGGTGGCGCTGCGCAATATTCCTATTGGCCTCGATCTGTCGAATCCACCTGTTAGCTATTAATGTTGAGTGCTTACCAGGACGTACATGTCGTGTACCTTACCTAATTAAATTATCAATCAGTTTTGTACGACCTCCCCTTAAAACAACAATTAAAAATAATCTGATAATCGATAATGAGACGAATTGATAATTTATCTAACTTTATTACCAAATTTTCGATCAAGAAATAATAAAACTTCACAATTAAGTATTTAGCGAAATTTATAACATAAAACACGTTCACTGGGGATCAGGGTGAACGGCTCCCATACAATAAAATAACAACACTTTTATTCGAGCTAGAACTTTAATGTTAATAAAATAATAACAATACAGTAAAGAACGAACAAACTAGTCACGGTCGCCAGCCGCGTTCACGCGGCAAAATTTATATATTTAGCACACGCGATTACCGCACACACACGCACAAATCACAGCTTACACGGGAAGCTGGAAAACAGGGAGTTTAGGCAGGAATTCTCACCTGCAGATGCTCGAAATTAAACAATTAATTAAAATATATCCACTCTCGGTAATAACTACATATATTCTATGACTGTTCTAGAGTCTTCCCATAGGACAACATTGCACCGTCTTGCTGACAGTATTTGATTGCCCTGGTTTCTCCTTCATTCGACTTTCGTAACCCCTCAGGATTAGATAGTTTTGTTCTAAATGATCCCAAGCGCCTCGGATTCGATTCGGCATTCCAATGACTTTATAAGTCACGAAAGCCGTCAAGAGTCACCTATGGGATTGGTTTACCACGATCGGAGGCCACTTGAACAGTGTACCGAAACTCGTTACTGGGGCCCACCGCCTTGCGACGGCTAGCCTAGAGTCGTAATTCTCGGTTAGAATGCGGCGGTGTTTAGCTCACCGCCGTCGTCCGCTTTCAAACATAAGCGGCATCCGGGTTAATCTCGCTTCACCCGTCAAGCCTGCTTGCAACCACACACCCCGCAGAGTCCAACCCAATACTGGGGACACGCTGGTGTTTCACTTTCGACTCAGAGGTACACCAACGTGGGGCTCGGATCCCAGTCCCTGCGTACCAGAGTAAAGTCATCCTGGTCCATGTCGACCTGCCGAAGCAAATCTCCCTATTACTCCCCGGATCCCCGAGGAGGTTTTGTGGTAGGTGGCCTAACGTTCGAATGAATGCAGTTAGCAGGAGAAACTCCTTTGCATTCCGTGAAGCGTTAGATCCCTCTATTCTCATCGTTCAGACGAGGCCGTTCAAATCAAGGGTTCTATCTATTCCACGATGGGATTCAACTGGCGTTCCCTGTTGAGAGAAGCCCTTAAGCACTCTGCACGGACTGGAGAGTCTGATGAGACAGTCTAACCAGCTTCACAGTACAGTGCTTCATGCATGATTGCCAGGGGAGTGGCCGTTTCCTCGAAACATCCGCTCTTTGACTATAACACGGGTTAGGCGTCTTTGGAGTCTGGGGTCGGTCTCTGGGGTTGTCCTCAAGTTTCAGCTTGGAAGGTTCTATGTACTTTTTAGCAAACTTATTGAATGCCTGGTACAATTCCCGGCTACTCACCAGTAAACTTGGTTCGCATGGCCACGTGTGACCATGTTGCCGGACCAAGTTAACCAGGGGTTTCCGGATCTCAACTACGCATGGACAATCGAAGAGTATGTGACTAGAAGTTTGTTCCTCTCCACATTTACATCTCGAATCTTCGCTCAACCCGAATCGGTTCAGGTAAGACTTAAAAGATCCCTGTCCCATTAGGAACTGCGATGTGTAGTGGTTAGGCTTTAGCCACCCCTTTCGCATCCTGTCATCAACACTGCTGAAAAACTTGTGTGTCTCTGAACCTTTGCCCGTGGTATCCCTTCTTCTCTGCCATTGCTCCATGATTTGCTTTCGAACTGTATCTTTCTCAATGGCAGTCGGATCTTTCGGGTCTCCACTACGGCTGCGTTCGATTGGTTCGTCTGACGATTGGACAACTTCGCTACGTCTGATATGGTAATGAGCCACCCTCTCATCTAACATTAAGTCGATGGGAGGAGAGGCAGAGATCACCTGAAGTGCCTCATGGGAGACAGTGCTATAAGCTTTCGAAATCCAGACTAGGGTCTTCCTTTGCAAAGTAGCAAGGATTCTCCTGCTGTGACTGTTAGCCTTGTTCCACCATCCTGCCGCACCGTAGGCGACAATTGGGATGAAGAGGCACTTATATATCAGACTGAGGGATTTTTCTTTCATCCCCCAATTCGCGCCAGAGAGGAGATGTAGTCGACCGAGAAGGTCGAACCACTTTTTCTGCACGTTTTTAACGTGCTGAATGACTCCAAATCTAGGTTCGAATGTGACGCCCAGGTACTTCATTTCTTTAAGCATACGAATGTTTTGGCCTCCCAATTTGACTTTGGGAGGCTTGCTTGAGTCAAGTTTGCCTTTCAATAATATCATTCCCGATTTGGGAATTGATACTTCCAGTTTATGTATTTTGCACCAATTCTCAACAATGTTCATCATACGCTGCGCCTCTTTTTCAAGGTTACGCCGGCTCTTGCCTTCGACGATTGTTATAATGTCGTCGGCATATGCTATCGAATTAAAGCCTATGTCGTGAAACTCTTTGAGTAGGGTGTCATAGTCTAAGTTCCATCGAAGTGGACCGAAAATAGATCCCTGTGGGCAACCTTTAGTTACTTCCTTTCGTGCTTCGTCGTACGTAACTCTCATGCACACCGTTCGATCTTGGAAGTAACTTTGTATAAGGTTATAGACGTTTGTGAGGCATTGTCTGTCTTTTAGCTGTTTTAAAAGACTAGGCCACCACAGATTGTCAAATGCCCCAGAGATGCCGAGTGGGAACGCTAAGACGTAGTTGCACTGGCTTTCCTCTACTATTCGCGTCAGCCTTATTATCGCATCTTCCGTCGACTTTCCTGGTGTAAAACCGTATTGGTCAGTCGACGTACTAATGTGTGTGCGCTCTGATGTTTGTCCTGACTCCGAGTTCACAGGCTGTTTTAGTCGCTCTATAATGAGCCTTTCCAACGTTTTACTCATTATGCTTAGTAAGCATATGGGCCTATATGACTTCACAACCTGCTCATCTTTGTCAGGAGCTTTGAGCAACGTAATTAGCATTCCCTCTTTCCATCTTTTTGGGAAGACACCATACTTGAGACAAGCATTGTATAATTTGTCAATTTCGTCTAGCAGTGGAATTGCATTTTTAAGTACCTCCGCTTCAATTCTGTCAGTACCTGGACTCTTCCCGCTTTTGTTGGTTCGAATTGCTTGAACTATTTCAAGCCGGGTAAATGGAGGTGCCTCACTCGAGATATATTCTTCCAGGCAAGCTTGTCGGATCTCATGGTGAGCTTCTGTCTCTCCTGATTTGTCATCGTCTGGTACTAACTGCTGGAGCAGAGATTCGCACGTTTCCTTCCAGGTAGTTGTCGATCCGTTTATTCCTGTCACAGTATTGAAAGCTTTGGTGGTGCTCATCTTGCCCGATACAACTCGGTACGGAAGACTCCATACGTCTTTGTTGCCTTCGAGTGTGATGTAGCTCCTCCAGCTCCTCTTTCTGGACTTACTTGTTTCAGACTTGTATTCTCTCTTAGCTTTTCTTACATGTTTGAGCGTTTTGTTCTGGAGTCTTTGCGATCTGGTCTCAGACGTCCCGCTTCTCTTCCTCAGGTAGAGCCATTTCCGTTCGAGTCTTTTGGTTCTACATTTGAGGTGTGTCAGCCGTGGATTCCACCATGGAGCAGATTTAGAAAATCGCTTCTTCATGGGGATCGCCTTCTTACAAGCATTAATGATTGATTCTTCGAGTTCGCTGGCATATGTGTCAACATCCTCTTTAGAATCAATCTGCAAGTCCGATAGGCGCGTCTTTTCGACTTTTAGAGCCTCTTTGAAGACTTCCCAGTCCGCTTTTCGGATATTGAAACGTGGTTCCATTATATTTACTTGGCGAGTCGGTTGTCTCTCAAAGTCCAGTGTTATGGAAATAGGTCTATGATCACTCGTACTCCAGTCCTCAACCTTCCATTCGGTTATGAGGTGGCTTAGGCTCCTGGTCACGAGTGTTACGTCTATGAAGGTTTCCCCTCTTACGCTTACACAAGTGGCCTGTTGCCCTTGCCGGTTCACTACCGTAAGGTTGTGCTCGAGAATAAAGTCCTCAAGTAATTGTCCTCTGCCATCTCTCGCTGACGTGTCCCACCAAGTAGACTTAGCATTCGCGTCCATTGCTATAAGAACCTTTTGGTCTTTAAGCTCGGATAGAATGCGTCTAATCTGCGTTAGATATATCCCTATGGGATCTCTGAATTGGCAGTATAAAGTGACCACATAGAAGTTGCCAAAGCGACCGCTCACCATTGAGCATACGCAATGGCTGGTGCAGAGCTGGGAGATTCGTGTGTACGTGAGGGTACCAGAGCTATATAAAATAGCAGCCGAGGGTTTTTCCCCGGGTTTGGTCCCTACTATCGTACCAATGCTTAGTCCAATCCCCGAGATACATCCTTTAAAGGAGTATGGTTCTTGAACTAGAGCCAAATCTACTCCTGCTCTGACCATGTGTTCGCGAGTTTCGTCTGTGACGTTTCTCGCACGAGCCATGTTTAGCTGGAGGATCTTAACTTTCAGGCCTCTGTTAGAGCTTGACTCTGTTTGAGGCCCGTCCGTACGAGTCCGACTCCTAGCTAAACTTATTCGATCGACAGGGTTTGTGTCCAAGCATGCCGCCTTGGAGGGCTCTTTCGTCGATCCACCCTTTCGCTTTCGAAGACGCTGCCGTTCCTTATTGAAAGAGGGCTTCTTTGATGGTAAGCGCTTGTTAGCGATCCTCTCAATTGCAATTGTCTCCCAAATTAAAAAACGTTTAAAAAGATTTCTTGATACCCCCACAAGATATCGAAAATAGCGTGAAAATACGCGAGTGCCGGGTCCGTACGGCGGAGAGATTCTTCTTAACACTAAACTTATCGTTCCCTAATATTGTACAGTATTTACAGCCTTATATATTATATTATCTTACGTCTACTATCTATCTACACTTACACGTACTCGTCTCTTTGAGACGGAATCTAGAATCTTGTTTCGTACATTTCTTTTCATTACCCAATGGATATTATTATTTTTGAGTTTGATTAGATTATCCAAAGGGTTCAAATAGTGCACTGCTGGATAATCATCTTGATTCATATTCCATCGTTTTATCATTATAGAATGCTCTCCATAGAAATCTTTATATTTACATGGCATTAGGCCAATCTCGCTATCGCAACCGGGTTACGGCTGATTGCCGCTCCCCGGATCTCTATTATTTACAGGATCAATTGCATCTCGAGTTTATCTGCATTTGGCAGTTCTTTTATGTACAAGATTCAGGCTAGGTATGGTTGCCTGCCTTTAGCGTCATAATCGGGTGTTTCTCTATGTGGTACTCTATTGGTAAGACTCGCCTTGGCAAACTGCTCAGGCTTTGGATCGCACTGGAATGGAATAGAGATTCTCCTTAGTTGTCGTTCGAGAATCTCCACAGGGTCCACTTAGTACCCATCGACTTCCATGCTTTCGAAATTTCCAAGTGCTAAACTGGTTCAGTTTGAGTTACCCTTACTTCTTGGTCTGTCTCCTCACTATCCTTTTATGCTACTTTCGAAAAATCTCCTGAAATGGAAAAACCCACCATTACGGGTGGGTGATGAGCTCATGTCCGAAAACCTGAGTTCTTAGCTTGGATAGTCTGGAGGCTGCCATAAGGGAGCCCAACTCTTAACTGAGTGATTGAAAGGCTAACTTCTTCTCGAGAGCCTTCGGCGAACCTACTAACCCTTGCTTAAAGAAATCGACCTGTATTTGGTTGTTCATCCCTACATTGTGCTTCGGAGGTTCCTTGCTTTTGGGAGCTGCTATGACTCCGGCCGAGGCCCTTTACTCACAGTGGTGGACCCATCACTTGCTAGGCGATAGGCGGAAATTTATTATCTACCCGAGTAAACCCGAGTTACCTGGACCATTTTCACGAAATAACTTTCTGCACAATGCTGGTTTCGCCCCTTTCGAGGCGTGTGGAACGTATTCCTAAGGAATTTCCCCTCAGTTGATCTCCTGCTTTGGCTTGCCAGAGACTGAGTTGAGTCCTTAAGGTACGCTGAACTCCACAATGATTTTCGAAGGCATTTTTAGGCTGTTCCCACCCCGGTATACACCGAGCCGGAACAATATAAAAGAATCCGGCCAAATGGGTTTTTGACTTCACTCACTTTCAACAATAATGTAGTCGGCATGATCGGGCTCGGAGCTTGACGCTCTTAATGCCTTCTCGTGCGAGTTTTTGGTGCATCGAACCTACGTAAGGAAACGTCGGGAGAAATACTTTTAAAAGCCTGGAAGGCTTCCCGTCATTCGATAACACACCTCTGTGAGACATCTCGGCGGTTGCAGTCTGGGGTAAGGTCTTCCATGACCGCGGTTGCTCTGATGAATTGTATAGTCGCCAACGGCATGTGTTCAATAACTAAGCGTGTAGTGTATCAAACATATAGCATGTTGGACAGTTGATCGCCAACACAGGCTCGGCGAAACAACACAACTTCGAGGCGCACTAGTGGCAATCCTCTTCCTGCACTGTCGCAGGAGGTAAAAATCGAACTCTCGGAATTGGGGGCCGAGTCACTCACCCTCTCCCAACTCTGGAAATCTGAGAACAGGATTCCGCCAAGTCGGTAATAACTACAGTGAAAGTTTTAAACTAAACGTCTCGTTCGACGGCCCGACTCGGAATCACCGAGTTCGTCGTGATGTACCGATCAGCGAGTCCGCGCGCATGCGCCACGCGCGACAGTTGGCTCTCGTTCGCTTGACTCGGCCGATCCGACGTGCTTGTATTGTTTATGTGCAGTGAACATCTCCGTCCCCGTGCACCGTCACAACTGCTGGATACTAACAACCCGGAGTCTCATCTACAGGAACAACGTCAATAAACAGTAAAATACTCTCGTTCCATACAATAACCTGTATTAATGTTCGTTCGTCCGAGTTTGTTTATATGTTTCAGTTGCGGCATGCGGGGACGACTACATCAACACTGTACTGGAGATTTCCTCAGATACTTCTTCCTCACCAGTTTTCCGGAGATGCCTGTTTTATTCTCACTTCAACATCTTGCTAGATTGTCCAAGGTAATGTATAAATAGCGTCGTTTCTTTCTTTAACATTAATCTCTTGTGGAAGTAATATCCTAACCTCAACTCACCTCTCCTTCTCCTTACCTGCAACTAGGTTTTGACAACCTACTGCTTTCCTCAACTCTAATTTTATATTCAGTATGATTTATTTAATACTGTTGCAGGTACTCGAAGGAGGTTTTGTACCAACGAAGGACCATTACTTCTTGGAGGAGGCTGGATGTTTACTTGTTGTCGATGCTGTCCAATATTATCTGTTCTACCTCAACTGCTACCCTCTACGATCACCTTCTCCAGGACATAAGGAACAGGATTTATAACAGGACCTCACTCAACTACTCCAGGATTCAACTTCCACAACTGGATAATTATTGTACAGGAATTTTACAGGGACAGTGATTGTGTGCTTGTGTGCTTGTGCATATCTTTTACTGGAGTGCGTACTCCTTCCTCACGATCTAGCCTATCTGAATTCCGAGTGAGTTTTATAATTAATTCCTATAAGCTACGGGGCTTTGGAATATTTAATATGTAATATATATATAAACTAAGTATGTGACGTGCAGTTAGAACTGCCATGTCACAAACATGTATAAATTTGTTTAAAACTTATTAAAATATATAATGAATTTTATATAAAGAAGAACTATAGTTTTATTCTCATATAATTAATTAGATTCTATAATTAAATGTTTAAGTAAATTTTCAGAATTAACGTATATGATCGAAGCTCGTGGACAATTGATAAAAGAAACATAAATTATAATCAAATTTTACGGTTAATATTAATAGACAAGAGAAATAATTGCTATTTATCTTATAAAAAGAAATTTTACACGAAAAGGAATAGGAAATATGAAATTATGAATGAGAATCTATTTTTCCATTGTAATTACTATCAACGGTAAAACGATTAAATAGTATTTCGACAGAGTTTTTACCTTTTTTTTAATCGATAATAATAAAAATTTTGTGAACTTAATCGTTAATATTAGATAAAAGGAAGTAGGACAAAAAAAATATTGCAAAGTGTAGAAGTTATTGTGAACAATATCTTCAACTATTTGTATCGGTTTACTGTATATATTGCATAATCTTTCGATCAAAGTGATCATCTGACGGCAAAACGAAGCGAAAAGAAGGAAAATGGTTAATTATTCAATTTAGTTTTCAGATGTTAAAATTCAAATGATAATACAAAGGTAAAATATTGTGAAGAAAAAAAATGAACTAATTAAATAAGAAGACCTGTGTGATATGTTGTAGCACGAAAAATATTTGATGCCGAAGTAAAAGAAAAATGGATTCAAAATTAGGTAGAAAATGAATAAAATTTATGTGTTTAATTATTAGTTTCACTAATCTGATTAAAAATTCAAAAGCCAAGGGAAAACAACTTTTTTTTCAAGAAACGCGATCCGTCGGTAATGGAAAATAATTAGGAAAATTATTAGCCTATCAGTTTAATTGTTGAATGTTTAAGTTCAATTGACAAAAATAAAATATTATGGAAATTAGATTTGACGGCGGATAAAAAGAAGCGTTAAACTATTACATACTACGTTTTTATAATTTTTCGATACGCGGAAACGCAATTTTACGCGCGCTCCGAAAAACTGGCTTGGTGAAATCTCGCTCCGCACAGGTTATATAAAAAAATATAGTTCGATACAAGTGCGTTAATGTAATTTGATCTTCGTGTGGCCTTTCACCCTCGTTTTGCTCGGGCGCAAACCTCCATACGAGGATCAAATCACATCTACGCACTAGTATCGAAATGTACTGAATTAGGTTCGTATAAATAATTATAAGAGATCATACAACAACAGAACGCGATTAGGTTGTCGAATAATAAAATATTTTATAGTGATTGGTAAAAATTGATTTTGAGAATCACGACAAAAAAAATAATAAGTTATTTAATTTCTAAAGAAAGTTCATAAATAGATGCGTATAATAAAAAAAACAGATAATCAGGTCCTAAATTGAATAAAATGGGAACAAAAACCTAACTTCGATTAAAATTAATATTCTCGTTTAAAATTCTTTAGTAAACTGCAGAAGGGTTGGAAATATTTAGAAAATTAGTTTAACAAAAATTAATAAAAGAATTGATTTTAATTCATCAAAATAGATAAATAATGATACCTGAGCATGATCTAAATAAATTCTAATCTCAATAAGATCTCAAATTTGGATAGCCATAAAATTTGGATAATTATAAATAACCAAAATTACAAAAGAAAGAGAGAAAAAACAGAAAGTCAAAATCTCAATCGTGTCCCTGTTCGGGCACCAATTTTGGTTATGATTCGAACACGATTTGCTTGAGTTTTTCTCGGGTTCTCGATTGAATCAACTTTAAAGATATTAAAAATTCTTACCTTTTGTAGAAGTAAAGATACACCAAGTCAATAGAATGGATTGGGGCTTGCAATAATTATTAGTCAACTCGACTTTCCTGGGTTAACAGCGGCTTTGTTTTATTATTATCAAAGTCACTTGCGGAATTGTGTTACAAAATCATGAAATGGTAAGGTTAACTTTAGAACACATACGCATATATCAACGAGGTACGGTAATAATATAAGTACGCGGTCGAACTTGCGCGTTCGAATATGGATTTCAATTAAAGAAAATTAGGCGCGACTCAACTAACTGCCGGGCGGATATGGACTGACTGGCCCGGAGCCAACTGCAATGCCAGGAAGGAAATAGAAAGAGCCTTCCCAACTCCTAATTACCTCTTCCATTGATGTCACGCAGTTAGTCTTCGCTCGTCAAAGTTGCACTGTAGTGCATTCCTTGACGAGCGATAAGGAGTCTCTGCGACTTTGTTCGTCCCCAGTCACTATTTCGCTTCACATTCGATTTATTCATTTTATTTTTCTAGGCGCGTAACAATCAATAAGCGATATTAATTAATAAAGTAAGAAATAAGATATTTTGATTAAAAATAACTCATATTAATATTAGAAAATCAGATCGTATAAATGTAGCTTTTTAATATTTAATTATATGAATATATCCGTTTATATCTAGTCGCGTAACAGTTTATTTATAAAAATGTATTATTCATGACTAATGTATCAGTATTTAATAATTAATATGAGATCAACCTTAGCTTTTTTAAAAGCTCAATTGTTACATGATCTATCATATATTTTGATACGTATTTGAGCATATAAAAAATCGTATTAAATATTGTCATTTTTCATTCTGCTTAGCTGTCCACATAAAATGCTAAATTCTCTTCCATCTCGATAGATAAATGAAAGCTATATATCAAGTATATTTCATTCTTCGTATAATTTATTCCAAATCAAACATTTCAGATCTATATAATGTATACTGAACGGTCTTTCCTAACTAAAAGTTTTACTTGTAAAATAAAGCAGGCTTGTTTTATTCTTTGTTTCATCAAGACCTCGCCTACGTGGCGAAGCCTCGTTATTCAATGTTTTTTGTGCACGTAAAATTAAAAATACATAAAAACCAAATAATTATTGGAAAAAGATAGCGACATAAAAACCTAATTTATAAATGAAATAGATTTATCCAAATGAAGTGTGTATCACCTTGTGTGTGTGCGCGCGTGTGTGTGTGTGTGTTTTTATGGTATTGTGGATACGGAAGCCTCTTTCTCCCAGTGGCTTGAAGTTTGGCGCGGCCCGTATTTGCCAAAGGATGTCGGCATAAGCTCGACCTCCTGACACTTTAATCTTAATGGCGTCGCGACGAGATGGTTTTACGACCGCTTTAGTTTTTTTGGACATCTTTGGCGGTCCTCCGACATCCTTGGCTTACTTCAGCTGCGTATTCTGCTGAGCCTCTTTCTTTTTGCCCTTGCGTACTACAGTAGCCCAGTCAGGGACCTTTGACTGGTTCCCACCGGTCTTAGAAACGGATGACGAAGAATCTGCTGGCCCATTTTAGTTAGTGGGCTGCTTCGACCCCTTCTTCATTTTCTCCGGGGGATGCCGAGGTGGTGAGGGCCTTTCCCCCTCCACCGGCCTCCTTTGACGCTCTTCACCGCGGAAGATGGGCGACGTTTGGCACATTCCATCCTTACGCGCATCTGCCATTTTAATTTTCGGTGCTGTCGAGCACACAGTACTGTTCACCCGCGCGTATTCTTTAAGAGCCCTGCTTGTTGCTCTCGCCATTCTCTTCAGCTCTTTGTGGATGTGGTTCTTATTAAGAACAAACTCCACCATGGTGTCTATTTTCTCACGCAGACGGAGGAAAGTTCTGTGAGCGTCACTCGACATTCCAGTCGAGGGCAGGTCACACGTAGCATTTGCTACAGGGGCCGAGTTACCAACCTCCGCAGCACTTACCATTTTAACGACGTGAGTTTGGTCACCCCCAAAATCCGTGGACTAGCACTGACCACCGGGGCTTTCACCCGATCGGAATCAGTGGCGGGATTTGACAGGACTGCCGTGCCCGCTTGGGGTAGTGTTGTTTTAACCTCACTATCCATAATTGGTTTAATTTCGGGGTGCCTTCCCCTATCTGGTTTTGGTTCGCCCCGAATATTTGATGTTTTCGGTACTAACCATATCTGGAAAGCATTCCTTTTTTTTCTTTTTTTTTTGATGAGGCGGTAAAAATGCGCTTTATGCACAGAGTGTGGGACTCGGTCAGCGTGACCCATGCCCACTAAAAAACCACCCTGCCTTCGGTCTTGGCAGGGCTCCTCCTCTCGACTGATCATGCCCCCTTCGGAAACCGCCGTAAGGCATTACTTTGAGAGGGGCAGTCATGCTTCGTGATCGGCAATCATATCACTGTCTCGTGCATGCCTTCTTTTCTGATATGGTTCAGCCGTCTCACAATGGATGCTGCAAAGGTCACTACGGCATCCCAACTTGCGAACCAAGAAGGCACATCCCGATATCCTCTGGTATCAAAGGCCCCTGTAAAAGGTTTGAAAATCACCTCTTTCTTCCGCGAATTGAGGACACCAGGACAAGTCGTGTTCCACGTCTTCGTCGACACCAGGGCAGATCGGACACTCCGCATCCCCGTATATGCGGATGCGGTGCAGGTAACTGTGAAGACACCCATGCCCGGTAAGCACCTGGGTCAGGTGGAAGATGACGAATCCGTGTTTCCTACTCATCTACTTGGCGACATTTGGGATGACGCGGTGGCTCCAGCGACCTTCGCTTGCCGAATCCCATCTCTGCTGCCACAGTTTGATGGTCCTGTTTGACCACCGACTGCTACTACCACGTGTTGCTTCGCTGCTGTTTTCTAAGGTACGTCGACTTTTCCTGTACGTATCAGCCTTCTCTGTCGCCAAAAGATCGATGGGAGGAATTCCCGCGATCACCGAGAGGGCTATATCTGACACGGTTCTATAAGCATGAGCCACCCTTATTGCGGCTATTTTGCAGGCTCGCCGACAGGATGCACCGTAACTTAGGTTACTTGTTAGGGCATCCGTCCAAATCGGGGCTCCATATAAAATTACCGAGCTTACCACTGTCGCTAAGAGGGCTTTTTGGCCCTCCGATATTGGGCATTATGCCCGACAAAGCTCTAACCACTCCTGCGGCTTTTGACCCTGCACTCAGTAGGTGTACCTTGAATGTTAGCCGCGCATCCAAGACGACTCCTAGGTATTTCACCGTCTCCGCCGATCTTATACGTTTACCATTAGCGTTATTTGATACACACACACACACACACACACACACACGCGCGCGCACACACACACACACATATATATATATAAATTGATCAATCGGTACTTATGCCGACAAATTCTTACGGGAAATGGGAATTGTGCTTACTTTGGGGTAATTATGCCGACGTCAGTATAATTCCACCGAAAATTCAACCATGTATCCGTACTTATGCCGACACACAAAAAATCGGAAAATTATCTTTGTGAGCCTCGCTTTGACGTTATAATATTAATGAAGGATATTATAAGGTCAAAGTGTGCTTTTTTACCCGTGAGGGGTATTTAGGTATTTGGGTTATTGGATATTTGGGTTATTGGTTTTTTATGCATTATTCTATCAATTAATATTCTCCCCCTTATATCTGAGTCGTTACATATGTTTTATAACCTCAAAACACCAAGATAACACGTAGTGTCACCATAAGTACCGATACTGGTGTTTATATATATATATATATATATATATATATATATATTGTTATGCAAGTCTTTATGTTTTTAAGCTTTAAACTCAAATAATGAAAAAGTATTCGAAAATGGGTTGTTGACGACTACTTACCCAACCTTGTTCTCTACACTCGTTGGGGGGATTGTCGTCTTGCTTCTATATATATATTATAACGGTAAGCGTGTTACCGATCAGGTAAGCAAGGCGAAAGAGGAGATACAGCGCGGCGCGCGCACGAACGCGCAAGAATCGTGCGCGCCCAGCTGACAGAGAGAGTTCGCGCGCGATCGGCAACAACATCGTGTTGACAACTGCCGAGAGATTTTTAACGGAAAATAAGAGATTAAAGACTGGTACATCTAGTGTGTGGGTGTGAGGTTTTCTCCCCACCAACCTCCACGTCGACGTGCAGAGCAGCGCGTCTCACGGGCAGTGAGAAACGGAAGCCAAGAGTCGACCGCCTTCCCGACCGTTGGAGTGAGAGAGAGAGAGAGAGATACGCACGAGGACAAGCTATCTTTCCTTTGCCCAGTCGCTTCCCGCCGAGGCGCGATATTTAGACAAGCGGTAAGTGGTGCACCACGTTTAGACCCGCGTGTCTACCTAATATTTCGCGCCCCGAGTTACCTGGTACGGTCCAAGTGAGGAAGCGTTCCTCCTTTTCCCCCTCTCGTGACAATACCCGCACGGATAGACAGGTCGGTGGTTCGCGAGAGCCACTTCACGAGAGAAGGCGCGCGTGACGTAGGAAGCTTCTACGTCAAAGCTCTCTACGTCAGAGATACATACGTCACACGGTGTGACGTATGCCATCAGGTTAAGCAGCCGATCATATCCGGATCGGTTGCTCGTAATCTACAGTTAAATAGATTTTAACTAACTGTTTCCGCGCTGACCTCGGGGGTAGTCATCGGTACGACTCCCCGTAAATTGTTAACGTTAATTTATTTTTAATTTATTATTATTTAATTGGTAATTTAATAAATTGACTCGGCGAGACAATCTTTCTCGCCGATTAACGAATAATATCGATTGTTGATAGTGTTTTACCGGTTACCGTCCTATCCTACGAATACCGCCCTCTTCGGTGTTTATCCTAGTTGCAATTTTGGGCATAGGGCCCAACACACGGTATCTAAGTCAAACGAGGTGTTTGACGTTGTTAACGGCATTGCACGGGAATCAAAGCGGTTCCCGGCCGCATTGTGGGACTGCACACTTAAGGTTGGTAGTTGGTGTAATTTAATAAATTGACTCGGCGAGACAATCTTTCTCGCCGATTAACGAATAATATCGATTGTTGATAGTGTTTTACCGGTTACCGTCCTATCCTACGAATACCGCCCTCTTCGGTGTTTATCCTAGTTGGCAATTTTGGGCATAGGGCCCAACACACGGTATCTAAGTCAAACGAGGTGTTTGACGTTGTTAACGGCATTGCACGGGAATCAAAGCGGTTCCCGGCCGCATTGTGGGACTGCACACTTAAGGTTGGTAAGTTGGAACAAATTGGGCCTTACATTTCCCCAGTACCCACCCCGTTACAACTGGCGCCCAATACGTGTAGATTTTTGATACAGGATATCGGAAAAATCAACAAGCACGATATAGTTGTTCAATTGTTAATAATATTGTTAATTAACAATTGGGTAACTCGCGAACAATAACAAGGTCAGCTGTCGCGTTTCGAAATTGTGAAGTATATTTCGGTACTCTTTCGTTCCCCCTCGAGGCGGGATTTGTATATTAACAAATAGAATTGTTATAAACAAATAAAAATTTTTTTATAACAAATAAAATTTTTTTTTATTTTTCTCGTCTCGACTACTTAGTAGTAGACACAGGAAATTGGTTCCTGGTCGAACATAGGTGACGCCACTAGAAAAAAGTCGCACAAATAGGAAATTTGGTGGGTTTTCGAACGGAATCGATAGAGCGACCAACGTTACTTGGAAATTGGGTAGTTTGGACCAAACCAAGTAACTAGCGCCACCTAGAGGAACGAAAGAACGCTACACAGCGCGACATAATCTGGTGGCAATTTATCGGTCTAAATAAATTGTTTGTAAGTGTATGCAAGGTTTAACTGGTTTTTGCTGGCACAAAACAGGAAGCTTATAACCTGGCTCAGACCTTTACAAATTGTATTATAGGTTATATTTTTGTAAGAGGTCAAGCGCGCGGTAACTTTAATTATTTAATTTATTTATTTATTGAATTATTTATTATTTATTATATAGTACCGTTAAGTTAGCGCAAGGTAAGAGCCAGGCAGTAGTTTATTGTAAATTTATTAGCAGATTTGTTAAAAATAGTTTAAACTCAGTAGTGCTTCCTGATCAAAGTAAGACAGGACTTACTTTTGGCATCCGGATTTGTGCTTTAGCGGTTAGCTTAGGTAGAAGCAAAACCCAGTTACGCGAATTGGACATTTGGCAAGTAACGCCAAAGTTAAATATTCGACAGCATATAACCTTGCACACACATAGTGCGTCAAGCCAGCGAGGCTACTTACTGTTAAACGTATAAACGACGCTACAACTGAATATGGCCGCTCAGCAGAAAGACGTCGATAGTCAAATCGATGCATGGATCGAGACGCTCACCAGGGAGCAAATTGAATTGCAGCTGGACTCCTTGAATCTAAAATCGGCAGGCTCGGTTCATAGGAAAGCCGAGCGACTCCACCAGTGGCTATTAGGAAATTATTCGGCCCAGGAGTTTAACCAGGAGGAAGATGAAGCTACAGCAGTTCGCAGCCGTCTCCAACGGAGAAATATGTGGCTGCAGATGCTAGGTGAACATTAAGACGAGGAGTCTGATGAACCTAGCCCAGACCAGGAAGAGTATCTGGTACTACGGGAGAACGCTGCGGTTAAAGACAACCTGCACAGGACGGTGCAGGATTTCGATGACGTCGTGCTAAATGAAACGACGTCAGCCGCGACCAACACAGAGCCTCAACCCGAACGAGAGGAAGAATGGCTGTCATTGGTCTCAGAAGAGGTAAACATTTTTAAAATCCCTCGATCGTTCTCCCAGACCTTGGTGCAGCTTATAAAAAAAGTGAATGACCTTACTATAAAGGTGGATAAGCTGACGTCCGAGCGCACTCAAACCGCTCACAGCACGAGGTTGGACGGTGCCAACCAATCTCACCATGTGCAATTTCAGGACACATATACGTGTTATGGTCCCGATGTGAGCGAGATAGGTGAGCCGCAAGTAAAAGGCGAGCAACAACGCACAAGCGCCCCTCAGTCTAAGCCTGATGGAGCTTGGAAGGGGGGGAATGCGCGAGAATCCCAGAGGATTCCTCAAGCGCGCAGCCCGCCAAACAAGGATCGGACATTCTCAACACCAAGCTTCTCGACGTCATCGAGGTTGAATGGAACACCTCGGGACGTCGGCGGCATTGTTAGGAAGTAGCAGGTCAAGTTCTCTGGCGACAAGAGCCAGAGCATCGACGCCTTCCTAACCAGGATCGAGGATTGCAGGATCCTGGCCAACCTGTCAGAGGACGAGTTATTGCCGTCACTCTCGGAACTTCTGACAGACACTGCCGCCACATGGTACCAGAACGAGAAACACAAGTGGCACTCCTGGCAAGATTTCGTGACTTCGGCTAAACGTTGGTACGGAATGAGCCAACGTTTCCAGCAGAGGATCATCGCCGAGTCCAACGCACGGACTCAAGGACCCGATGAACCGGTTAGGGACTATATGACGTGCTCTATCGCAATAATGCGAAAGATAGTCCCTACGCCGACTGTAGCGCAGCAGCTCGATCATTTGTATCGGAACATGCTGCCACAGCTTCAACGGCTGTTCAAGAGAACGGAAGTGAGCTCAATTGAACAAATGCTGGACCTCGCCACGGAAGCGGAGCAGACGATAGAAGGTGAGAAAGTATATCGTCTACCACCTACGGAGGAAGGGTCTCTGCTTCTCGAAATGGCGTATAAGCCGAAGCGGAAAAATGGTTCGCCGAAGGCTAAGGTAGCGGCCGCTGAGGTAAGTCCAGTCAAACCAAGCGAGCCAGACGTCGTCGCCCGCATCGCAAAGATGCTGGAGGATACGCTGCGGCCCATCGTCTCCCAATTGACGTCGACGACCCGACAGTCCCGTAGGAGAAGCCCAAGGTCTGGCTCTCCAAAGAAAAGCTCGCCGGCCAACCGATCTCCGAAGAGTAGGAGGTTTGGCAGACCTAATGGCCCGAGCAAGAGCTTCGGACACCGGCAGGAGAAGAAGAGTGCTAGTCCACCGAGAGAAAAAGTGAGGGAACAGCCGAAAAACCGAATGGGCTCGACTTTCGATCCGACTAAGCCTCTTACCTGCAAGGGCTGCGGGAAAATTGGATATTCCCTCAGGTACTGTCCGGTGTGCTCGGGAACTCCAAAGGGAGCGATTAACCGGGACGAAAACCGCGACCCAAGAGCTTGAGTTTCCGCTGTCCCACGTGAGTTCGGGACAGACCCGCTCCGACCGAGAGTATGGTCCAGAGGAGCGGAAATGGGCCTCAAGAGGAGGAACGGTCCCAAGAAGCCAGCAGACCAACCTCATCCTATAAACCAGAGGATGAGAGTCGTTGGTCGCTTCTCGTGGAGATTGAGGGCTTTCGTATAAGAGCCTTATACGATCCCGGAGCCTCCACAACCGTGATGGGACCCAGCGATCTGCAAATCGCCGCAGCATTGGGCAAGGAGCTCATTGTGGCGAACGCCGGACGCGTCAAGATGACGGATGGTAGTTACCAACCGCTAAACGGTCATGTGATCTTACCTTTCACCTTCGGGAAGGAGACACGTGAAATAAGGGTAGCGATCATACCAAATCTTGACGCCGAATGCTACGTAGAAGTAAATTTCGTACGAGCATTCAGAGCCATATTGGATCCGGATAGCGACCGCCTGTTCCTCAAGGACAGCAAGCAGCAGATCCACCTCGAAGTTGCTGGAATAGGGGGTATGGCCACCCTCTCGTCCGCTGGGATAGCGGACGCAACCGAGGCGGAAAGGGAAGAGCTGCGAGCGCTAGTAAGCAAAGTGCTGTCTAATACTTCTCTCTAAATCGGGCGAACCCAACTCATCGAGCACTCGATTGACGTGGGATCAGCTCGCCCGATAAAGCAGAAGTATTACCCGGTGTCGGAGAAGATCCAGGAGGAGATGCACCGCCAGGTCCGAGAGATGCTAGATTTAGAGATCATAGAGCCCTCGGACAGCGGTTGGTCAAGCCCCGTGGTGATGGTACGCAAGGAGAACGGGTCACGTCGGTTTTGCATTGACTTTAGGAAAGTCAATGCGCTAACGAAACCAGACGCTTATCCCCTCCCGTTCATGCAGGATATATTGCGCAAGCTGAAGAGATGTCGGTACATTAGTACTCTGGACATGAACTCAGCGTATCATCAAATACCTCTCAAGAAGGAATCGAGTCCTTATACGGCTTTCACAGTCCCGGGGATGGGATTGTATCAGTTTAAGCGGATGCTATACAGATTGACATACGCCGGCGCGACCTTCCAACGCATGATTGACCAAGTTGTTGGTCCTGATCTCGAGCTCAATGCCTTTTCTTACCTCGATGACATTATTATAGTCACCGAGACATTTGAAGGGCACAAGAAGTATCTCGAGATGGTGCTGAAAAGACTGACCGAAGCTAACTTGACAGTAAATAAAGACAAGTGTGTCTTTTGTCAAGATGAGGTGAGATACCTTGGCGTGCTGGTCAACAGGGATGGAATTCGTCCCGACCCAGCCAAGACAGAGCCGATAAGGGCTCCCAAGAACCTCAAACAGCTTCGACGATTCCTCGGCATGGAGTCGTGGTATCGGCGTTTTATGCCGGATTACGCCACGATTGCCGAGCCGCTTACCCGTCTTACGAAGAAGAACCAAGGGTACGAGTGGTTAGATGAACAGGAACAAGCCTTTCAGCAGCTGAAGGCCCTGATCATGACTGCTCCAGTTCTTCGACGACACGGACGCGAGCGATACCGGCATAGGAGCCGTGCTCGTCCAAGAGATAGACGGAGAGGCAAGAGTCATTGAGTTTGCCAGTCGCATTCTCACAGCACCCGAGAAGAATTATAGCGTTACGGAGAGGGAATGCTTGGCCGTGGTCTGGGCTATTAATAAGTTCAGACCTTACATCGAAGGGTACCACTTCAAAGTGATAACGGATCACAGTAGTCTTCGCTGGTTGTGTAATATGAGAAATCCAACCAGCCGATTAGCGAGATGGGCTCTAGAGCTTCAAGCTCATGACTTTGTCGTCGAGCACAGAAAAGGAGCTCTGCATCACGTTCCCGATGCCCTATCTCGCATGTATGAAAACGACGAGCCTACAGTAGCAGCAATGTCATGGGCTCAAACTACTGATCCTTAGTACCTAGACTGGATCAAGAACGTTTCCGACAGACCCCGTGATTTTCCCGACTGGAAAATAGTTGGAGGAAATCTATACATCTATCACCCCGACAAGGACTTAGAGGCAGGGTTGTTAACCGAGCAGTTCTTTTGCTCACGGAGCGGTTTTGGACCGCTCTTTCAACAAATGACCGCTCAAAAATTTTGAGCATTTTCTTGTTTGGTTCGGTCAGATTGGAGCGGTTTAAATAATTTTACTCTGAGCTGCACTAAACATTGTCCGGTCTGAAAGCGGTCTTGAACAAAATGAAACGGTTTTTAACCGCTCTTCAAAGGAAAATCAAATTAGCAGAGACAGAGTGAGATAAAGAGGTAATAGGTAATGCTATTAACCCGTTGTCGCCGAGTGTATCATATATATATGTATATAGATATTATACACACACACACACACACATACACACACACACACATACACACACACACACACACACACACACACACACACACACACATACACACACGCACACACACACATATTTATTGATTTGTATTGAATTTTGCTTTCCATTGTTGCCTGATGTATCATATATGATACAATTGTTATTTATTTTCAAAAATGTTTATTGACAAAAATAATTTTTTTAGTTTTTTTCCTTGTTTCTATAGGACTGCTAAAAAATAAAAATTTTTATTTAAGTAAAAACAAGATGCCAGGCATTAAAGGGTAAAAAATAAAAATGAACTGAAAATTTGTTTAACAAAATCAAATTTTTTAATTTTTTAATCAAAATTTTTGCAAATGAATATGTTGGAAAATAACGTATAATATTGCAATTGTATAAATACATAATTCATTTTTTTTAACTAAATATTCTATTACACCTCACAAATAGTATGTCATTTAACAAATGTGGACTGAGATTACTTCTCAAGTAATTCAAAATAAACCGAACATTCGAAAATAATCTTTCGACAATGACTTGAGTCATAGGGAGACTTAAAACTACTTTTGTGAGTTCATATAACTCAGGATTACATGATTTAATATTTTCCCAATACAATAAAACGTTTTTATTGTAATTTAAGTCAACATCTGATTCGAAAAAACTATTTAAAATTTGCCTAATATCTCTTGATTTTACTGTTTCTTTTATCGAATGCTTTAATCTTTTTTTTTCAGCTAAAAATTGTTGAATGGGATCAGTAATTTCTTCAGTACAGGTGTCCATCATTTCGTTATCATTAGAAGCAGAAGACACAGCATCGTTTTTTGATTTTAAAATTTGTAAGCGTTTCCAATGTGAAATTTACAATGTGAATTAAAATAAATAAATTAATAAATAAATAAATAAATTTAAAATGTGAATTTTACAATGTGAACGATTGGTTTTCTCATCGTAATTATAATACACACCCACGATGCGCGATGGTTTGTTTTTTATTGATTCACTTCGATCTTTGTCTTCGGTATAACTCATGTTTGCACGATGATATAATCAATGTGTTTGACTGCTGTCTACTTGCACGGATTTTCCTTACTAAATTCTTACTCTTTAATTGTACGTATTTACGCAATTACTGTAAAAGTACAAGCTCCTTGTACTAAACTAAATTACTTGGAAGTATTAATTGTGTTTACATCACATTAGAACAAGTATTAAACATGATTTAATATCGACAAGTACGTTTAATTCAACTTTGAAATATAACATATGTATATATTAAAATTAACTG
Organism: Theocolax elegans; assembly: GCA_026168455.1. Taxonomy (NCBI): domain Eukaryota; kingdom Metazoa; phylum Arthropoda; class Insecta; order Hymenoptera; family Cerocephalidae; genus Theocolax; species Theocolax elegans. The sequence goes on along the minus strand of CM047426.1, from coordinate 44,449,395 downwards.
CAAACCAAAGCTTGTTGATGTTATTATTGTACTATCAAAAAAATTAATAATAAACGAAAAAAAAAAAAAAATAATAAATAGAAAATAAAAATAAAAGAGAGCTCACCGGTCAACTCGGAGCGGAGCAAATAAATTTAAAGAAAAATAGGTCTGCTCTTAAACTGACCGTTTCGAAGAGCATACAATTTTGTTCAATTTTGGAGCGGTTTAAGAAAATAAAAATTTGCTCCGGTTTTAGAGCAGACCGGTTGAAATGCTCCGCTCACGTTAACAATCTTGCTTAGAGGAAGTGATGGATGATGAGCAAGCATGGAAGCTGGTCGTACCCGTAGAGAATCGTCACTCTATTCTGAGAGAGTGTCACGATGAAGGCGCGCGTGACGTAGGAAGCTTCTACGTCAAAGCTCTCTACGTCAGAGATACATACGTCACACGGTGTGACGTATGCCATCAGGTTTAGCAGCCGATCATATCCGGATCGGTTGCTCGTAATCTACAGTTAAATAGATTTTAACTAACTGTTTCCGCGCTGACCTCGGGGGTAGTCATCGGTACGACTCCCCGTAAATTGTTAACGTTAATTTATTTTTAATTTATTATTATTTAATTGGTAATTTAATAAATTGACTCGGCGAGACAATCTTTCTCGCCGATTAACGAATAATATCGATTGTTGATAGTGTTTTACCGGTTACCGTCCTATCCTACGAATACCGCCCTCTTCGGTGTTTATCCTAGTTGGCAATTTTGGGCATATATATATATATATATATATTGTTATGCAAGTCTTTATGTTTTTAAGCTTTAAACTCAAATAATGAAAAAGCATTCGAAAATGGGTTGTTGACGACTACTTACCCAACCTTGTTCTCTACACTCGTTAGGGGGATTGTCGTCTTGCTTCTATATATATATTATAACGGTAAGCGTGTTACCGATCAGGTAAGCAAGGCGAAAGAGGAGATACAGCGCGGCGCGCGCACGAACGCGCAAGAATCGTGCGCGCCCAGCTGACAGAGAGAGTTCGCGCGCGATCGGCAACAACATCGTGTTGACAACTGCCGAGAGATTTTTAACGGAAAATAAGAGATTAAAGACTGGTACATCTAGTGTGTGGGTGTGAGGTTTTCTCCCCACCAACCTCCACGTCGACGTGCAGAGCAGCGCGTCTCACGGGCAGTGAGAAACGGAAGCCAAGAGTCGACCGCCTTCCCGACCGTTGGAGTGAGAGAGAGAGAGAGAGATACGCACGAGGACAAGCTATCTTTCCTTTGCCCAGTCGCTTCCCGCCGAGGCGCGATATTTAGACAAGCGGTAAGTGGTGCACCACGTTTAGACCCGCGTGTCTACCTAATATTTCGCGCCCCGAGTTACCTGGTACGGTCCAAGTGAGGAAGCGTTCCTCCTTTTCCCCCTCTCGTGACAATACCCGCACGGATAGACAGGTCGGTGGTTCGCGAGAGCCACTTCACGAGAGAAGGCGCGCGTGACGTAGGAAGCTTCTACGTCAAAGCTCTCTACGTCAGAGATACATACGTCACACGGTGTGACGTATGCCATCAGGTTAAGCAGCCGATCATATCCGGATCGGTTGCTCGTAATCTACAGTTAAATAGATTTTAACTAACTGTTTCCGCGCTGACCTCGGGGGTAGTCATCGGTACGACTCCCCGTAAATTGTTAACGTTAATTTATTTTTAATTTATTATTATTTAATTGGTAATTTAATAAATTGACTCGGCGAGACAATCTTTCTCGCCGATTAACGAATAATATCGATTGTTGATAGTGTTTTACCGGTTACCGTCCTATCCTACGAATACCGCCCTCTTCGGTGTTTATCCTAGTTGGCAATTTTGGGCATAGGGCCCAACACACGGTATCTAAGTCAAACGAGGTGTTTGACGTTGTTAACGGCATTGCACGGGAATCAAAGCGGTTCCCGGCCGCATCGTGGGACTGCACACTTAAGGTTGGTAAGTTGGAACAAATTGGGCCTAACCGTGGGCCTTACATTTCCCCAGTACCCACCCCGTTACAACTGGCTTCGTTGATTTTTTTATTCCTTATATTCAATCCGTACCCCGTTACAAATGGCGCCCAACTCAAAAACCCACATGCCAGAAGAGACGAAGTAGTTTATCTTCGCCTGGCTCATCTTAGACCGAAGTCGGTCATAAACTCCCATCCCCACCACCACAGTCCCGGTGGATTTCCCCGCGAGAACGTCAAAAAGTGCGGAAGTACGACTATAGGAGAAAAGCCTGTGGGTCTCTCGGTACAGTGTGTATACGTATACGCAGTACACCTCCAAGGTTGGCACTAGACGTAGGGGAGCTTGAGTTTCTGGGATCTCAAGCGTGGTGGTGCAAACGCACAGCTATCCCTAACGAGGCTCCCGGTGCTCAGAAAACGGTCTTCTTGACACCGGTCGAGCAGGGACAACCTTCGCCTCTCTAGCCCAGGTGATCGAAGTGATCAAACGGCTCCCCGAGGGCGTAGGTCGCGTTTTGGTGGGGGATATAACGGGTACGGATTTCGAGTGTCGGCGTAGGTAGGTCCCTGGATTATCGGCGACGTACGTCGATAGGACCAAGTCGTCTAGCCGGGATAATTGTGAATGGTAGCGCAGTGGTGAGGCTTCTGCCTCGCGCTCCCGGGATCGTGGGTTCGCGCCCCGATACCTTCGTTGATTTTTTATTCCTTATATTCAATCCGTACCACGTTACAATATATATATATATAGAAGCATAACATCTTGCCGGCGTTTATCTTTTATCTTTTACAGTTCATCTTGCGACAAGGTATGATCTCCAGTTTCTTACTGGGGAGTCCAAACTGGAGGTCGAGGACAAAACGCCTTTAAATTTTTTTATATGCACTGACTTTGAATTAAAGTTTAATGGCCAGAAAAAGCCAAAACTGGCTTCTAAAGACCTAATATTATGCGCCTGTATTAATCGTAAATTTAATTTTTGTATTGGTTTAAAGCGGTTTAAAGCACACTTTTTAGAAAACAGATCCTTACCAAACTCTAGGATATGATTTCTACTATAAAAATAGAAAGAACGCCGGAGATTTAGTGTTCAATGTCCTTCTTTACGATAGATATTACCAAATAACAAAAGATCGCGCCAAAAAAACCCTAAACTTTGATTACTTATAACACGAAAACAATAAAGAAGTACATTCAAACAGAGCTTTGAAAGAAAATTGAGATCGAGTAGACAAATTTTGAAAAAAAAGAACATTAAATATCTTAATTTGGTCAAAAGATATGGAAAAAATAAAAATTGAACTTCGAAAAAATTAATAAATGTTCTAAATAGATAATACAAATAACAATGGAAGTAATAAAATAAATATTTTTTTAACTAGACGGTTTACAACTAGATAAATCAGTTTTTGAAAAATTTTTGAGCTTGTAGCAATATACTACAAAAAGCTTTTGAAACATTACGTACACCTTTATGAATACCTAAGAGTAACTACTGTTTTCTTTTTCTACACGGAAAAAAAATTGGAAATGCTATATTGCCATAATAAAGCGGAATAATACATTTCAAATTATACGTATTATCTCTTAACCAGCATAGACTTTCACAAAGCCAAAACTTGTATTATCAAAATCAATGATCTATTTGAATCCTTTATTATGACAGTCGTCGTGAATAATTATTGTTTTAGTAGCGTACTATTACGATTATACTCGAACATATTATGTTCCGATCGTCGCGCTTATTACAATCCAGCAAAGGGCATGTAGCATGCCCATCGTTGTAATAAAAAAAATGCATAATTTGTTTCCGTGCCCGATGCGGCAACGACTTGTATTTTGGTATTCCGTAGTTGGAGGTGCTACACACCGATCGTGGGATATACGGAATACTACTATTTTCCTTCAATAATTCTACAGTCTTCGTTTATTCGGGCTACAACATAGTCTATTCCGTTTCTCCTTTCCGTCTTTAAAATTATTTGTTGCGGTGTTATAATATTTCATTAATTTGACTGTTGTATTTCAAGATGTAATCTTCTATATGAAACTTGTGGATATGCTTTATTACCAAATTTTTTTTCCTAACTTCGGGCTGAAAATTCGATTTTGTGATTACTGTAGCAGGAAAATTTTATTTTGCTCAGTATTGCAGCAATATACTATTTCGCTTGCTCAAATGTCAGCACAAAATGAAATCTTTCCGCAATTCGTTAGGAAAAATAGTATACGATACAGTTGCGCATAGGTGACTCCCACACTCATCTTTTCGCCACCCTCGCTTCGCTCGGATGGCAAATCCGGATCGTGTGGCAATCACCTATTTTGTGCACTTGTATCGTATTGTACTATTCCGTGTAGCGAATTTGTAATAACCTTTCAGATCCTTGCAGTTAGAGGACTTCCAGGAATTTCCAGGAGCACTTCCTGCAATTGTTTAAAATATGTGCGGTAACAACGGCTTCAGAATTTTTATTGTTCAGGTGTTCTTTGTTATTATTATAAAAAAATATTTCTCGATCTTGGTGAATAAACTATATTTTTAATTAGATGTTAACTTTTCGATGACTTCATCCTCTTCAGGCTATACCTTCATTTATAAAGAAAACGAATACATTTAAATATACATAAATAATTATGGGTTGATGTTCTTTTATTCAAGTTTTTAGGCAACGTTTTGTATATTCAATATAAATAGCTGGGCATTTAATACAGGATAACTTGTAAATGACTCGAAATTTTTAACAATTATAATGAGCATCTTAAGATTACATATGAAATAGAAAATAATAATTGTATAAACTTTCTTCAGTCGAATTTCTAATGGAATTGTAATGTGCAGTGTTATCAATTTTATAATATATTGCGTTCGATCTTCATTTGTCGAATTTGACTGCAGCCCTACTGAAAGAACTTAGGTGAGAAATCACCTAAGAAATCACCTATGAAATCAGGTGATTTCTCACACCAAAATCTCACTTGACGAAAATAATAAGAAAAGTTTCTAAGTTATTTTTTAAACAAAAGTATTATTAAAAAATAAATTTTTTTTTTCTTTTCGAATGTAGAGATTGGATAAAAACATGAGGTAAAATGACATTTAAAAAATGGTCCATGCTTCGAGAATAAATAATGTCGTAAGAGTCGCAAAGTATCTAAGTACCATTAAGGTGGAAATATTTGCGAATGGTGTCTCGCCCTGTAGTCGTTGCGACGCTTCCACCCACAGAAGATAATTATAATCGCTTTATATATATTGTGACGTGGTATTCGCGTACCCGGATGATTAATTATTTTTAATAATTAAATTAACCGTTGGGTCGCGTTGCCCAATACCGCGCACACAATTAATTTATTTATTGATCCGAACTGCGGCTGTCGCAAGGAACGAGAGTTCGCTGGGACGTACGGTATGGAGGATTCGGGCGATCCTCCTTGCCTCGACACGATTTATATTTAATTAGGAATGTCGGCGGGAGCGGGGAGAACACAATGAATACACAATAATTAAAATGAAATAATATAAATATTTATTTTAATTAATTATTTTAACAAAAGGCCATCCAGGCCGTGTCCCGCGACAAAGGTTGTTTTGCGCGGGCGGAAGTATCGGGAGTCAACCGGATCGAGATCCTCGCCTGCGGTTGACTCAGCCCCGATCTCTGCTATTCGGGTACCGGCGTACCCGAATACACTCCCGAGCTCACACACTCAAACACTCGGGAAGGGGGGTAACCCGCGGTAGTATAATATACACTTACCGGGATTCGCCCCGTGGATGGCCCAGCCGATCCGTGTCCCTTTTTGTCCTCCTGGGCAACGGAGGACGACGTCGGCTGCGGTGGTGGAAGGCGGCCCTGTGCCGCGGCGAGTGCCTCGCGATCCGCGTCCGCACTCACACCAACACTTCCCGTCCTTAACACACACACCAAATCACTCGCGGCTCACTCACGAGGATAGTCCGGGTAACCGATGGCTTTATTTACGCCTCACGCGCCTTAGCCAAAGAAACACTCTCTCGATCGGTACCGGTTTAGTTTTGTCCGCCTCAAGCGGCGGATCGGGACGTACTGATTAGGCAACTGCCTAATTTCGAAAAAGGGATGAGAGTGGGAAACACACACACACTCTCGCGCTCTCATCCCTACGTACTATTGCGCGCGTAATAGTACACTTGATTCTGTAAACAAATGTCGTCGGTTGGCCTTGACATACCAAAGGCTCCGACGACTTCCATTTAACAGGATTTTAAATGCTTTGTTCGCTGCGAAAAGATTGTGTGACGATTTCCGCCACAATATATCTAACCTGCAATAAGAAAAAATACAAAAACACAAAGAATCTATTTTTATAGAAATTTGTGGAATAATAACATTAGACAAATATAACATCAGGTTTATGAAATATAAAGAAAAATAAACTTATCTGAAAAACAGACTTGTCGCCGTTTAATAACCATCAGAAGGTTCCAATATTCGACTCGCCTCATACCGTCTTTGAAAAGTTTGTATGCAACGATGTTCAATATTGACCCTCCCACGCACTGCATTTATAAACGATAAAATTACGATATCCAAGAATTTAACGGCTAACTGATTAATAATGTAAATTTATTACGGTGAACGTTTCATGTTTCGCGAGAGCTCATGAAAATGTTAGATGTCAAGCTACAGCTGCTTTGTTGGGCAAAAGAGAACGTCAAGATGATTGACTTTTTGCGATAAACACAAACCAACTTCAGTTTGATGTATAACCTTCTCAAGAGTTCTCGCGCAACAAGAAATATACGTTGTCATAGTTTGCCTAAGTAAATAGTTTACTGGTAATATCGTCGTGGATATTGTAATATTATATCGTTCGTTTAGATAACTTTTAGATAAGTTTGTTTTTCTTTATATTTCATAAACCTAATGTTATTTTTGCTAATATACTATTTTTTAATACTCTTTCTAAAGATTCTTTGTGTTTTTGTATTTTTTCTTATTAAAAAGGTGGTCATTATCTTCTGCGGGTGGAAGTGTCGCAATAACTACAGGGAGAAATATTAGTCGCAAATATTTCCAGCCTAATAGAACTTAGATATTTTGCGATTTTTGGTACGTTGTGTTATTCTTTAAGCATAGAAAAAAACATATTTTTTAATAATATTTTTGTTTAAAAAGTAACTTAGAAATTTTACTTATTAGTTTAGCCAATTAAGATTTTGACATGAGATATCACCCGATTTCTCAGGTGATTTCTCAGGCATAAGTGGAAACGGACATTTTTCGTTGAAAAGGAAGAACTATTAATTAAAATAGATTTAAAAAGGGTACCTTGTAGCAATACTTTTTATACACTTTTTTGTCCAGTAATATAATAACCATTTTCAGTACGGTATGCTTTGACTTGAATTCTTACAGTATTTTTTTGGCAATTTAGGCTTCCAAATTTATTATATCCCCAACTCTTGTTTCTTAGAACAATTTAGAAAGAAAAAACATTCTAAAAAATTCATTATATTCTTTTTAGGCACGACCGCTACACGGGAGAGCCTTATATTTTCATCATCGCAAAATGTGTGATGCATCAAAATATACTAGATAATGGGTTGTAAGAGAAACGTATGCGTATTAGAACTGACTTGAAGCCCTCCCTAAAATGTACGTATGGATGTATGTATGTAATCATGTATCTAAGATAACTCAGTCAATTTTTCACCGATTAAGCTGAGATTTACAGGGTAACTTCATCGTGAGGTAATTAGATAATGGTTCTATTTTTAGATATACAGCACAGAAGCAGTTTAAGTTATGTCATTATATTTCATTGCTCAGAAACGGTTATGTAGCATTATCTTGAAATCTATTAATCCTACATAAAAACTTTATACGGGCGAAATGTTTGTCTTAAAATAACACAACTTTTTCCTATTGTACACTTAACGCACAAAACAATATTTTTGAAGGTAAACATAGAAAAACGATTAAAACCATGAGAAAGTACTAAAATTCATGTTTTTTCGTAATAAATCAAAATGTATTATTTGTACACAAAAACTTTAAATAAATGAAATGTTCGTCTCAAAATAACAAAACTTTTTTCTATTTTACACTTTACGCCTAGAACAATATTTTCAAAGATAAAAAAGGAAAACGGTAAAAATAACGAAAATAGTACGAAAAATCACGTTTTATCCCAATAAAATTAAATATATCGCAGTGCGTGTGAATTGTGATATGATCCGAAGGCGAAGATAATAAGCACATAATTTAAAGCCATGTTTCTATTACTATTTCTTATGATGTACATTACATTTTGTATTAGGCCAAAAATCCCAAGCTTTGTGAAAGTTAATAAGTAATTGAGTGCAAAGCGCAAGCTTTACACGGTCGTGCCTTATATGCAAAATGCATAGCTTTTTGCATGCCTTGCATCGAACACTTCGCTTCGCGATCTAGAGCTTCGAAGCGACAAGTCATGGCGGCCTTAAGGCCGCACGTGGCCAGCTAGTTAAGTTTATGTGGCTACAATTTGCGAATCGGATATACGACGAGAAATATAATTTTATCTAATTTTTTCTTTCAAGTACGTAAAAATTGATCACTTTTAATAAAGATTCTTTGGTATGCTTAATAAGAAAACTTAAGAAAACTCCTTACAATCAGAAGCGCTCAATAGTATTGAGAGAACATGGGGCATATTGACCGAATCCAGGAGAGACAAACCTTCTATCGCAGAATTTGAGCAACGCTTATTAGTCATAGTTATTTAGTCTTACTGGAATAGATTCGTGGCGACAAATCGCGAAATCGTTGTATTATCGGAATATCGCGAATCGAGTTACATGAAAACTAAACTATACGATCAAGTAGAAATTTTATTCGTTAATATTAGTTCAAGAATTGTTAGCATCGTTCAAAGAGTAAAAGCAGTAGTCGACAAACAGTCCTTTCTAGCGGTCGTAAATACTTCATCAAAATTACCACTACCTAAAATTGACTTTACACGTTTCTGGGGTGATTCTTTATAGTGGAAGTCATTTCGTGACTTATTTAACTCGCTTGTTGTCAACGTAGACACGATTCACGGTTGGGTGGTAATCGGACCGGCCGTAAAAACCAATAATAATGCTAGTATTGCTAATACCCATCATAGACATACGCAGTCCGATCCGTTGAGAATTTACAGCGATTCTGGGAACTCAAAGAGGTTTCCACTACCCAGAAATTTCTTACTAGCCAAGAAAGCTCGTGTGAAAAATTGTAGATTTGTAGTATGCTTACAGCTTAAGCCGTTTCGAATGAAGCTAAATCCATCGTAAGCGTAGCGTCGGGCATATGCTCGAATCTCCTTCAACGTGTGATGATTCTCAGAATTATTTTTTACCTCACGGTCAACCTGCTGCACAATTAATGGACAATTTACCTGCATATCGAATCAAGCCACAGTGTGCTTTTCTCACCACCGGTGTCGATTACGCTAGGCCAATTTTGACATGATCAATGCGAGGGCGCAAATATCCAAACTGCAAATGCTGTATTTGTTTATTTATTTGTATAGTTACAAAAACTGTATATCTCGAATTTGTCACTGAATTATCATCTAGCTCGTTTATTGCAGCCTTCAAGTGCTTCATCTCACACAGAGAGTGATGCGTCAAACTCGTCAGCGACAATGAAACGACATTTCGTGGAGCTGATAAAGAACTTCGCACGCAATTCAAAGAGGCATGAAAATTCTATTGAGAGATAGCACGAATGTAAGTCAAGATGGTACAAACTGGTCTATTTTAGCTCCATACTCGCTACACTTCAGAGGCTTATGGGAGGCGGGCATGAAGTCCGTAAAATTCCATCTACGGCGGGTCATCGGCAACAATCTGCTAGTAACGAGCAAATCAGTACACTCTGCGACGCTACTTTTCGTCGGCTGACAAAATGGCTATATCGCCAATTTATATTTGATTGGGCGTCTAGCGATATTAATAACAATATTAATAAAATTAACAAAATAACAACCCGGCAACACTCCTCCCGACTTCGTGTCACAGAAGGAAGCTATACGGCTGACCGCCTCGGAAATGGCGGCTTTCAGAGTAAAGGAAAATAATATTAAATAAACCTCTCACAGACTAAAATTAACCATAACTGTAATTTTATTTTCAAATAATTTAAACTAGGAATTATAATATTCCGGCACCGGTTAACAATAACTGACGCGATTCACGACCGACACTCACACGTGCACACTCTCACGCTCAAATCTGTCCGGCGATTAAATAAATATATATAAAAATAATAAAAATAATTCGGCCACTCGCCGGGCTAACCGTACGTAATACTCGCCTAATTACAAAATCAATAGTACGCAGCTCCAACCTCAACTCTACTTCGCGACAATCCTATCCAGCTCTACTTTACTCTGCACAAATGGCTACGCCTTCTCAAAAATACTTTAATATACAAAAATCTACTGTTCGGTAGGACGATCAGATAGCGAATGCTGGAGACCAACTTCTTTCCTCCCCGCCATATCGCTATCCTTATATATCTTATATCTCCCTTATCTACCGACGTTGATTAGGGTGGTTCATTGTGTGATCGATACGCGTAGTCGGCCTTGATCTTATTTCCGTCAAGGCAGATTAACCAATAATAGTGGTTCACGTCACCATCAACCCATTAATTATTGGTTCGATCACGCAACCAATTATTCCTGGCACTCGGAAGGCGCGCAATGCAAAGATAAAATTACCATATCGGTAACCTAGTCGGTGCTGCCGCCCCTTGCCTACCGGCTATATAAATACTACTAATTATTCCTGACACACTCATACCACAATTAAAATTTTATTTAAACCTCTATTTACATTTATATACATTTTAAAAACTCGTTATAATTCGACCCAAACTCTACCGACGCATCTTTATATTTTTAAACAATTAATTGCCGGCGCGGAATAATTAAAATAATAATTAAACGTTCCATACTGCCGACGCATTCCCTCATCTTACGTTCGGCTAGTATGTATACGTGCGTACACATATACAATAGTACATACAAGTGTATATGAGTGCGTGCGCCGTAAATATTCATTTTAGTATACCGCGGTATACCTTAACCTTTAGACTGCCGGCATTTTTACCTTATAAATTGATATTTTTGATGTGCAAAATTTATACATAGAAACACCTCATATCTCTAGAGTAGTTGTCAAGGTCATAGATGGCTCATATATGAGCCAGTCCGGCAGTCCAAAGATTAACACGCATACATTAGGTATACGCGGCCCTACTCTTCCCGCACGCTCCCTTTGCTCCGCGCGCTCTCTCCTATCACCCCACCGTCGGTCGCTCACTCGAACTCTCCGCGCTCGCAACACTCTCGTTGCTCGAGTGATTTCTCCCTTCCCGCGCACCTAACCTAGTGCTGCACGATCGTCGCCGTCGGTGCCGCGTTCCCAGGTATACGGGTGTAAAGTAGGGAGCACCCAGGCTTCGAGTGCGCGCGCACCCATGCGCCATCTCCGCCGTCGTCGTCTGCTGGGGATGTATGACAGTTGAGGTTAGGACACCGCCTAACCTCCCGTCGTGTTGTTATCAGCAGCGGGATACGCCAGGTATCGCAGAACGACCTGGGCTCATGGTCTAGCTCGTGGTCGGCGTGGTTTCGTCGGGTATCATACGCGTACTTCCTCCGCTCCATCGCTACAATATACCAATACCGTGGGTATTAGTGTTTTTAATAATAGGTGCATCGGTGCACTTTGGTCCGCCAGCGAAGAATTCGCTACCTGCGACGCGATCGCGAACTGAGTGTTTAATTATGTATGCACAAGACTTATAAGTACAAGTTATGTGCATTTATTGTGCGTTGTACATTGTTACAACGTCACAACTCTTAAGCCAAATAGAGGCCTGTTTAAACTGTGGACCCCTATGTTCCATAAGCAATGATCCTAACGGCCTTCTGCCCCTGACTCCTGTTCACTTCCTCGTAAATGATAGTCTTATCACATTGCTATAGTCACCTTTAAGTAAAACAAATGTCAATCTTTTGTCACATTATAAATTAATTACTCAACTACGAAATTCGTTTTGGTCTAGATGGACGATAGAATATTTACATTAACTGCAATCAACTTCAAAATGGCAAAGGCAACACGACAACTTACTAACGGGACGGCTAGTTCTTATCAAAGGAGTCCATCTACCTGCAAGCAAATGGCCAATCGCACTGCGTCTAACTCTTATATCTGATATTTGAGCTCAATTTTTTTTTAAATGTGTCTACTTGATGTCAGTTTTCTTTTAAACCGATTCCGAGTTATTTTGGCGAAATTTTACGTTTTCTGCTTGTAACTATCGAAAAATAGAGCGTTAGAGTCTATAGCTCTGGCTTTCTTCATATTTTTATAGTAAAAAACATATCCTACAGTTTGGTAAAGATCCGTTTCCCACAGGTGTGACACTCTCCTAGTGATTACTACATAGCGTACTATTGCAGTCTTTTGATGAAGGACTGTAAGAGTCAAAGAAAATACTTTAAGACTTTAAGAATCAAATATAATAGTAGCTCGATTATCGACTGAAAAACGAATATCATTTTTCGTTATACTCTAAATTTAATAGCACAATGTCAGAAACAATAAAATAGCTATTTTATTGTTTCAGTCATATTAGGTTAAATTTCGGTTATGACGAAATGCTAGAATATGCTTTAAATTTTATAATCTAAATTTAATACATAGTAACATAATGATAATAATTATCTCAGTTGGTAAAGAGTAAGCTTCCGGAATTAAGGGGATGTCGGACCCAGAAAATGGTCATTTTGTACTTCTTTTTATAAATAAATGAATAAAATTTTTAAAAAACGCTGAACGTCAAGCCCTTAGGTATGTTTTAAATAATATACCCAAATTTTTCCAGATTTTTAAATCCATAATTTGATCACGATGTTTGGGTTGAAAGATTATACTTTTTTGGACTAATAATTACTGACCAAACATTGTTTACTCAATTATTATTTAAAAAATGTTTTTTCGTTAAAAAATCAAAACGTCAAGCCCTTCCTTATGTTTTCAGCTGTCCGTATAAATTTTTTCAGATTTTTAGTGCAATATTTTAGATATAATTTTTGGGTTGAAAGGTGCACATTCCTGTAATTTAGGTCCGACATCCCGTTAAATTAAAAGCAGACATTCGTATCCCCGAGATATAACTATTGCTTTCATTTATTTATTTTTTTTGTTCAAAAATAATATTTTAGTTTGCTACATGAAGCGCTTTAAATAATTAAGTAGAAATCTCTTATTTTATGATTTACTTCAAAATAGAAATTAAGATACTGCGATTTCGCATTGATTTTGTATTGATATGTTAATATAATGTTAATATGATTCTGTTTTGCGTTTCGAGAAAAACTTATGATTTAATACACATGTGACAAGGTGGATTTAATCCACTTGTCAAAGATGCCAGCAGTACCGATACCGCGAGGTGGCGCGTTATCAGTAGCAAATAAGAGCAATAAGCAGGCGCTACGTCCAGTGCGGGCGTAGCAAAGTAGTTAGCGTGAACACTTTCGGATCCGAAGGGGCTCGGGTTCAAGACCCGATGCCCGCTTCATTTTTTAATTATCGCATGAGCAGAGCCTTATGTTATACATAATATAATCAAAACAGAAAGTGCTTTAAATAATTAAGGGGGCAAACAGTGTTAAATTGATCAAGATAAGCTATTTAATATTAGCAATTAATAATCTTGAAAACTTATATGCGATCTGACTGAGGCAAAGAAAAAATATCTTAAAAAGACAGATTTTTTTTATTATAAACAACGTTTCGTTGGCGTCGTCTGCCAACCTCTTCAGGCTTTAATCGTATTATCAGACGATGCCAACGAAACAGATCGCATGTAACTTTTCAAGATTAACACCATGGAGACTGATTACGATATATACAATATTAACAATTAATAATTTTTTTCATAACAATTAAAAATATTTCTTTATTATTTGAACAAATTGTATTATTTTTAACATTTATTTAACTTATTTTGGCCAATTTATTAGTCACATAATTATTTTAATTAATTATAAAACTCTGCACTCTGATATTTTTGTATAGTGGATTTACCGCAGGATATCTCAGGAACCATTTCATCGAATAGGCTAAAATTTTAACAGTACTTTTAAATATAATTTAAAACCACTTAAGCGGAACAGTCTGCGTTAATATTGTAATTAAAAAATTATTCTTATCAAATTAATTTAAAAAATTGAAAAATTATATAAAAAACTGATAAAAAAATTTTTTTATATAATCATTCAGACTTTTATTGAAATTCTCTTCCGCTTAGGAGGATTTAAATCATATTTAAAAGTTCCTGAGATATTGTGCGGTATGTCTATTATTGAAACAATTCAGAGTATGGAGTCTTATAATTAATTAAAATAGTTATATGTCATACAAATTGGCCAAAATTAATTTATTAAAAGTTAAAAATAATATAATTTAAAAAATTAAGAAATTTTTTCAATTGTTACGAAAAAAATTATTATTTAATTATTTTAAAAGGTCGTGCTCTGGTAAATTCCACCAACCATAGTGGACAAAGAGTACGATAGGCCTGCTTTATTCTAAAAGTAAAGCATTTAGTTCGGAGAGACCGATATTATTATATATATAAAAAAATTATTAATTGTTAAATTGAATAGTTTTTTTTTTAACTTTAATACTGGCTGGTCCACTTAATAGAAATCTCCTTTTTATATTTCATTTATTTCTATATTTATTTTTTTAAATAAATTTATAATTCATCCGAGAATAGTATTTATTTATTAGTGAATTCAAGTTATTATATATTTTTATTAATCATTCAAAATAAAAAGTGGAAATATTTCACTTTAATGAAAAAAATTTGAAAGCAATCTTTGAGGTTATAAAGTTAAAGAATGTAGTTCGTATTTTGGTGAATCGATAGTGGATAATATTGTTTAAATGAATTTATCGTTCGTCCAAGTAATCTTTAGTAAAAAAGTTGCTATATTGATCGTCACGAACACAGTTGTTAATAGAATTTTTTTGCCGACGTTTCGGACGTTTTATCGCCGTCCCTTTTCAAGGCTAAAAAGTATATAAATTACAGTTTAAAAAAAATATATAAATAAATACAAGCAACGAAACATTTAACTCGATGTCACAAGACAACTTCACACACTCACCAAATTCAAAAAGAACTCAAAAAAACAACATATCACACGTGTGGTTACATCTCGGCAAAAGAAACCCTCTCAAGCATATTACATATCAATCTATAAAAATTTAACAAATCAAATTTAATTCTCGCATTAAAACAATAATTTTTTTAATAAAACAATTTAAAAAATATCCTTTAACTGCCTACGTTGTCGCTATCAGAACACTCGTTTAAAAAATATACATAGGACCTCCCCGAAGGGAGTCCCAAGTCACAATTAATATTCATAATGCCCACAGACTTATACTTTTTAGCCTTGAAAAGGGACGGCGATAAAACGTCCGAAACGTCGGCAAAAAAATTCTATTAACAACTGTGTTCGTGACGATCAATAAAGCTACTTTTTTACTAAAGATAGTGGATAATGTCTGGTTTAATCTTTTGATCAGCTGCAATGGCCAATTAATAGCTGATAAACCGACCATATTGGATAGTCTGTTTTTACCAGGATAATAATTTAATATAACTACCAAGAAAGAACTACCAAATATATAAAATATTTTAAAAAATCATTCAATAATTTTATTACCTTTCATCATTCACATAATCGAATATTATAATTGTACAAATTATTAAAATAAAATAAATTATAATAATACAACCAATGAGCGTAAGCAAGCGAGGAAATTTTGCTACACTCTTAAGTTTTTAGATTGAAAGCTAATCTAATTACGATTGAGTTTTGAAGCAATACGCTTAGATAGCATGATCAATATAATATAGAGCGTTAAGACGTCTCAACTAATGTAAGAGTTGCATTGCAACGCAGACGTTAGCTCGATGGTTAGAGTACGAGATTCGTAATCCAAGGTCCGTGTGTGTTCGAATCCCGTCGTCCGCCTTTTTTCGCTCCTCGTTTTTTTACGTAATAAATGGCATCCCCTGTGTGCCAGTGTGCAGTTGGTCAGTTGGGACTCTGGCAAGTGACGAACCTACAATAATACTCACGATTCCTACCTCATCTTCTGTCAAGTTAATTAATTTTACAGGGGTTAAGTTGCCTCCCGTCACGTCAAAGTACCACGCGGATTCGCGCAACGCAGTCGATAATTAGGTCAAATAGATACAATGCATAATAATCTAAGGAGGAATAGTCGGGGGACGTCGTTCTCTCGGCCGCCGGAGGTGTCACGGTCATCTCTGCGCGACTTGGGTGTATGAGAAAGATAGAGTGAGTGATAAGACGTCTCGACTAATATAAGCGTTGCATTGCAGCGCAGACGTTAGCTCGTTGGTTAGAGTACGAGATTCGCAATCCAAGGTCCGTGTGTTCGAATCCCGTCGTCCGCGTTTTTTCGCTCATCGCCTTTTTAATCCGTAATAGTATATTTCTTGATATTAGCGATTGATTTAACGAATCAAATTATAATTATTTGCACAACGTTTCGGAAACATTTTTTATTCCCTCTTCAGGTGCATTTCTTTACTAAATAATAAAAGTTTTTACATAAATTTACAATCACCTTTGGAATAATTGGAAAATAAATCTATACCTGTTCCTAAAAAAATCATATCATATTATAATAACATTCTGGTTTCTATGAGTATTCTATGAACATGCTTTAGCTTCGTTACTATAATAAATAATTGTTCAATATCTTGATTACAGATTATTGTTATATTTTATTTGACAAATTCGTTTGTGAAGAATATGACATAATTTTTTAGGAATAGGTATAAATTTATTTACCAATCATTCATTATTAGTATATGTCAAAGGTGACTGTAAATTTATGTAAAAACTTTTATTATTTAATAAAGGAATGAATGCATCTGAAGAGGAAAACAAAAATGTTTCCGAAACGTTGTGCATAAATCAATTATAATTGATATTAAAACAATTTAATATACAATGCAAATAAAATAATTATAGATGGTGGGAGAAATTATCATTCGTCCAGAACCTGTTAATAAAAAGAAGGCTTTATTGATCTCTACGAACAAATAATTATATATATTTATTATAATAAAATAATTATAATTTGATTCGTTAAATTAATCGCTAATATCAAGAAATTAATCTATTAGATTGAAATTTTTAATCTAATAAGATTAATCCAAAATTCAATCGCTTAGATGGAAAAGTTCAATCTAAAACTTTTTGAGTGTAGTTTAATTTTATTAGACTTCCACATCAATAATTTGTTTATTCGTTATTAAATGTATAACGTTAACTTTCTGTATATTTGAGACTATTTTTTAGAGAGTTATAGTTATAAAATGATATATTATTGCTTTACATTGTTTACCTTACTACATTTATTTATTTTATTCCAAATAATCTTATGTAATTCATTAAACAGTAAATATCAACAGGTGCAAAAATTTGCAAGTATGTGCTGGTGTAATTTGAATCATACTTTTACAAATTGTTATATATTTTAATATCTTTAATTTGACGTACATATTTTTCTACTCAAAAGTAACTTAAAATTTCTTTTTTTATCAACAAATAACTATAGGTATAAGTTACTTATACCAGAGTGGCCAGATGGCGATATTTTTTCCTTTTCTCTCTTACGTATATTGATGTTTATTAAGCAAGAGCAACAAAGAGAAAAAAATCGCCATCTGGCAACCCTGACTTATACACGGAGAAAAGAGTTCTATGAAAAATTACGATATTTTTACTGTAAGCGAGAGACAAACGAGGTTCAGTTGAAAAAGTGCAATATTTATTTTGGTAATAAGTAAACACTTCCAAGAATAATTGCTACTTCAGTTCACTAAAAATCTCGAAAAATCTGGACTCAACAAAATATAAAACAACTGATATTAAATTTTAATGAAAGAAACAACAAATTTTACTGCAAGTCTTATGAAATAATATCACAACAGCTACTAAATTTTGTTAGACATTTCAGTAAAATTTGTGTACGGCGAATGTTAGTAGGCAGGGTAGTACAATTTTAGTGTCCAGTATAGTAAAATTTATTGAAATTTCTGCTATTCTCAAACGAAACTGTTAGGTTAGCTGGCTTATTATTCGAATTTATGCAATTAATTAACGCATTTGACTAATCTGAATCGACAGAATTTTAACCATATTAATTACAAACCGACTGGTTTAGCTTTTAATTGATCCTAACAACGGGATATTGCAATAAATGTTAATAAAGTTCGCGCGTCCTTTGAGCGACGTGTAGCTTATAACGACGATTCGAAGTTAAACAATGGAAAGGTTGATGGCGCAGCGGTAACGTGCTCGATTTTGACGCGGAGGGTCCCAGGTTCGAATCCCGGTGTCGGATGATCCAAAGTTTTTTTCATTAAAATAATTTATTATTCAATTTATATTTCAGTTTAAATGTATGTAAATAATAATATATCTAAATAATTCTATGTATAAAATAAAAAAAAAGATAGCACGGGAGCCGTCCGAAAAATAACTTTTTCTTTCTTTCAGTCGCAATAAAAATTACTATACTGCTTTGTAAAATTTAGTGAACTCGTTCTAAAAATTAGTGAACTGCAAGTTTGTCTCGATTTCAAGCAAGAATATCGTAATTTTTATATGAAAATTTTTCTCCGTGTAAAGTTTCTGCACAAGAAAGAACTGAATTCAAAATGGAATCGGCAAGTATTTCAGTTGAAAAATAATACTTCTTTTCAGAAAAGTGTTCTACATTATTTGGCTTACTTTCTTTGTTTATTTCGTAAACGGTATTTTTTTATTATTAGCTGTTATAGGTTATGTATTACATCTTCATAAATTCGGCAACTTGTGCCAAGAGTAAGAACACTTTATTATATCCTTTTTCAAGAACATGAGCCACTTTTGCCTTATTTATAATATAACATACTTTAAAACAAGTTTTTCTAAAATATATATGCTTCAGGGAAAATTTACGTTATGTGTATTATAGACAATAACGTACTCTTAAATCGTAATTACTAAATGCAATTGTTCATATTTTTTAATGACTATTATAAGTGTCTAAATTTACATTATGTTTTTTTACTGTGAATTTTGCGATAAAAAATAGATGAAATCACGTGAAAAATAAATAATTAATAATTTATTATGATTATGATTTTTTATTATGATGATTAATATTAAGAATAAAGCTATTAAAATAAATTTAGAAAAAAGAATGTTATTTTTAAATGCAATTTCGCCTCAAAGTCACAAGTAGAATTTTTTGTCCATATATTAAATATGTTTATTTTGCGCTTTAAGTAAATTATTCAGTTCATAATATATTTAAACTAATCTTATTTATTTACTCCAAGTAAACCTGGTTTAAAGGTTATTTAAAAGCAAACCCAGTTGTGAAATAAAATAAATGTAAAGAACCGGAGTATTATCATCGAGATGTGGAAATAAAATAAAAAAAAGAGAATGAGTTCATCTGAATGCTTAACATACTAAAGCAGTCGAGACTCAGATAAAGTAAGAGAGGGAGAATAAGATAGGTAAAAAGAGCTCGTTATACGCGGACTCAATAGATACAAGGGATTTGATGTGAAGAGAATCGTCAAAAATTAGTTAGCACGAGCTAAGTAGCAAGTATTTGTATTTTTTTTATTAATCTATTAGAATTTAAAAAATTGATTTATTTACGAGAACATAACATTTTTAAATATGTCAGAGTCATCCATTAACAAAAGATAAACAGTCATTAATAAATTAAAAAAAATTTCTGCGTCAAAAACTATTTAAAGTTATTTAATTTAAGTGCAACTTTTCAAAGTGATTAAATTTAATGAAATAAGAATTAACATTTTTTTCGCTTTGATGTGATTATATTAATAAAATGTATATGTAGAGCTTTCAATAGAAAAGTGACAGTGACAGAGCTGCTGGTTTAAAGAATCCAAAGAAATTGACTTTACTGTGATGACGCAATTTAAAATCAAAAGCACATGTTCAATGATTTGAGTGACAACAAAAAATAGAAATGCATAATAAACAGTTAGTTAAACAACGAGAATTGAGTGCTACCGAAATTCAAAAAGGTAGGATTGCTCTAATCATAATATATTTAAAAAAAAATCGAATTATATTAATAATTATCTTTAATACACAATATTTATTATATTAATAGAAATTGATTTATTTTGTAAGTGCTTTTTGAAGATTAAATATTAGCTTCTTATTTTTTGAAACTTATTTTACTGATTTTATATGTAAAATAGATTAAGAATTATGTGTATTTAATATATCGTAAACAATTATAAGCTATATTAATATTAATACGTTATAGTATTCTCGTATAAGTAAAGTATTTGATAATTTTTATTTTTTTCCCTTCTAAATTAAAAAAAAAAATAATTATTGAAATAAATTTATGATATGAAATAATAAATGAATTGAATAAAATGTAAATAATGTTGACATTATAGGTAAACATATAATTTATTTTCCAATTATTTTAAGTTATATAAGTATTTTATTGAAGTCCGAAAATAGAAAAGAATTTATTGTAAAATCACAAGGTATCATGTAAGTACTATAATTATTTTTTAATAGTAAATATTTAAAAAAATAAAATTTACTCTTATATCTTTACAGAAGTTTACATTTTGCGAAAAAAGAAAATATTGTTTTAATTATCAAGTACTGCGAGAAATACAGCTGTATAGACTAATATTTATAACCCATATTAAACGCTCTATAATGGATAAAAATTTTCTTTGATTTTCGTAGTTGTTATTTGATGCATAAAGCCTATCATAATGCTGATTTTTTTATATATACTCTCTAAATGTCAAATAGTGGGAATTCATTATTTCATAGTGGCTATTTACTATTTGAATTTTTGAAAATTCTGTAACTGTGAGAAAGTGATTATTCAGTTTTTGAAATAGTGAAAAATGTTTAATTTAAAAATAATGGATTTTCATTGTTAAAATAGTTTTAATTTTGGATTATTAAATTTTCACTCTCGAACTTGGTTATCATTTTGGTTTTAAACAATAACGTTTAATGTTAAAAAAATGAAGTATATTCGTTATATATAAAATTATTAATTATCTCTTGTGACTGAAGTACATTACTTACAATACTAAAATTTGATTGCTTCTTTTAATTCATTTTTTATTAAAACAAAAACTTAAGTAAAAAACAAACAATTTTTTTAATTTTTTTACAATTGAAATATTACAACTTTGTTTCAAAAAATGTATAAACTATAGAAATAATCAGCATTGCGATAGGCTACAATATATATTAAATAACTTATACGAAAAAACAAGGTTTTTGTCTATTTAAGCATTAATGGGTTAATAATGTTTGTTCTTATACACAAATATAAACGAATATATAATAATTACAATTTTGAAATTAAATGTTTAATTACTCTACATACGCTACTGTTACTTGTTTACATAATAGAAACATAAACAGAAACATAAATGTAATAAAAATAATAATAATAAAATAGTAATAAAAAAATAATAATAATACTAATAAATGAATTTTGAATTATTTTTTTAGGTTATTCTTTATATTTTTTAGTTAAATTTTATTCTTTAATTATAGCACATTTTTTAAATTTAATAATACGTAAAACAATTAACAGTTTAACAATTTAAGTAATTATTCACTTTTATACTAGTGAAAAAGGAGTATGCTAATCAAAATATAAAAATATTTACTACTTAACTATATTGGATAATTATTTGACTATATAGAATCGTGAAATTTTTACTATTTTGGCAGTGAAATAGTGAAATTTGCACTATTTCATATTCAGAGTAGTTTTAGATATATTTTTTAAAACACCACCGAGTAAATTGATCTATCTAATTTAGAAAAAGGTTATGATTTTCCAAATGTAAAAAATGCTCTTTAATGCTCTGTTTTTAATTAATTTTTATCACAACAAAGTTTTTTCGTAGACAAATATTTTTTTAAACATACAACTGTGTTTCCGAGTAATCATATATTTTCTAAAAATATTTGAGTAATTGTTCACTCTAAATAGGTTATATTTCATAACTCTAACAAAAAGTAAGATTTTGACTTCTTTTAAAAGAGTAATCATAATGATTCAATAACTAAAACATAACTCTGATAGTGTAAAGATGAGTACGTGACGAATAGTGGTGACAAATATCCTGCGTAGAAAAAACTTCCTTGGAAGATTCTTGGAAAATTTTCATTGTAAAATCATGGTTGCCACCGTGGCTAAATTAGTTTCATTGCTAATGATCAGAAGCCAAGATTTTACCATAAAATATCAATAAAATTATTAATTAAATTATTCACTTCCATAGCTAAATCATCGAATTATTTTGTCGACCAATTCCGGCAAAAGAAATAAAGTAGCCATGATATTAACAATTTTTTTTAACGCAAAATCCTTGATTTGTTTGTAGAAATGCTTAGAATCATGGCTGTTTAATGGACATATTTGCGTTTAAAGAAATAAATTACCTATGAATATACCGCATGGAATTATCATGGCAATAACTGTATCTGCTGAATTTTTATAGTAAAAAAATTAATTTCCCACTATTATCCCGGCATTTTTTCACAGGAATGTTCTGGCTTTTTAAAATAATTTTAAAGGAAAAATCATTGTGATTTTATCTGTAATAAATATAGATTTCCCATAGTATGCCCTATATTTTAAAAAATAATTTCTTTGGTTTTTTATTTTTATAACTTTAATGATAAGCATGGGATTTTTGTTGATAAATATTTAAGCAATAAGACCAAATCTTTAATTAGAATTGCACTAATTTTTCAACGTAGAATTCTACTTTTTTATAAAAGGTGTAAAAAAGTCTTATTTATTTTGATGTATTTTGATGTAATTTTTTACTTTAAAAGAAATAAATTAGTCATGAAAAGATTAGACATTTAAATAGAACTATAAAATCATTTTAAAATTGCCCATTGAGAACTCGTAATTTTATTACTCCAAATCATTGCTAAAAGTATGTATATGATCCTGTATCAAACTTTGAAGTTTTTATTGAACTTAAATTTATGTAAAATATCTGATGTGTTAATTAGAACTTCAGAATCGACTTCCAAACCTTACATATTTTTAAATACATATCAATCTTAAGAATAAAATTAACAAGTAAAATGTTTTAAACCAAAATTAATTTATTTAATTATGGAAAACTCTAGAACAATACATGAAAACAAATTATTATATGATGTAAAGCATTTAACAATATTTTACGTTTTTCTTTGGATTCCGAAGCGTTGTACATTGATTACTTATGGTATTGGTAAATTGATGAAGCGTCATTTTTTTTATTCGCCTTTTTATTTACGTACTCTGAAGAGAAATTTTAAAATAAAGTTCATAAATACATTATGCATGTTTGAAAAACAAGAAATATATTATAAAAAATTCTGAACTAGTTAAATTAAAACTAGTGAAATCATTAATATTCAATTTAAAAAGAAACAAATTCTAAATATTTAATTTAATGTTACTTACAAAATGCAGCATTTTGAATTTCTAGTGGCCGCCCTGTTTGTATTTCCTTTTGTAACGAGTTTTTTTAAATTCTCTTTACCAACCAGAGATATAAGAAGTCTAGTCATTTCGGTAGGTCTGTCCTTAAATCGACAAACATCATCTAGACTTAAATGATCTACAAACAAACTAGTATCTAGTTTGATTTCTGTAGCTCCCCATCTTTTTTTGTATCCTGGTAATACCGAAGTAAAATCATACTGCTAAAATAAAAATAATGAAGATTATTATTAATAACAACAAAAGCATTATATTACATTAATAGGTTGTACAAAGATAGCTTACATTAACTTTATCATCTTCTCTACGTATATTTTCCAGGTCTTTAGTGACACTTAATAATGAAAATTGAGCTCTATCGACGGCTGTAAAAGAAAGGTTAAAACATTAGAAATTGCATAAATCAAGGGAAAAAATCGAAATCCGATCAGAAAAAAAATTATTTTCTTTTATTTTAATTTAAAGCTTTATTATATTTCAAAAAATCTATATGTTGGTGATCAAAAAGGTAATAGTTATTTTTAAATAAATTAGATTACTGTAGGTTGGATTTAAGAAAAAATATGCATCTCTAGCAGAATTCAAGTGTAAAGATTATGTATTAATTATATAAATTGTTTTAGTAATGAGATTTAAGCTTCAGAGATTTTCAAATTACAGCATTACAAGAAGATTTTACCTAATTTAGTTTTTTTTTACAATTTTTGCAGTTGTTTTCCACATCATCCTCTTTAGCTTGGTTCTCCAATTTTTTTCACTTTCTTCATTTACTTCCATTTCTATTTCCATTTCTTTTTCACTCTCAAAACCGTATAACATGTTTAATTCGTCTACCGTTTTTTGCGCTGTTGATACACAATCTTTCTTGCTTTCTCTATCTTGTCTACTGTAACGTACGATCCAAGATCATGTTGGATCTTCGTGTACCGCGCAATACTTCAATTATCGCAGCAAAACCATTCGCAATGGCGCAATAAATAATTGAGCGTCATATTGCATCCGGTCCGATCGACAACGAACGTCGCACTGACTAGCGCTGACCGCGCAGCCTTCGCGGAAAGCTACTCCAACGCGATCCGTCTAATAAGTTATAGATACTTGTTGCCAGGCCAATATTGCAACCATAGCAATTTTGGCACTGTCCACGAAGTATCTACGGAAAAACCCCGAATACACGCAGGAAGGAAACGCTGACTCCAGGAGCCTCCCACCACAGGCGGAACGCTCCTCGAGCAGTCGATCCGCCGAATTGGTAGAAGAACAAAGCCATCGCCCAGACGAGGCGGACGCAGAACAGAACCGACGCCCGGACCAGGCAGTCGCAGAAGAAAACCAACGCCCAGACGAGGCGGACGCAGAACAGAACCGACGCTCAAACCAGACGGACACAAAACAGACCCAGCGCTCAGACCAGGCGGTTGCCCAGAAGAGATCCGTTAACGTACCACGATCGACGCGCGAACAGAGAGACTCATACACACACACGCACACAGAGGTCTTTCTCCTAAATTAGGAAGAATAAAGGACAGTAAAGGAACTTCATCTTTTTCATTCAACCCGATCCTCCACTCGTGCCTACCAGCTTCAGTTGGTGGCAAACCGCAACCAGAATCCCACACAATCTCAAGTTACGTACGTAACACTACCGATATCTATCTCTTCTTCTTCTTCATTATCTGTTAAATTTTGTTTTTCCTCTATTAGTTTCTCTTGATTTTTTATTGGTTGCTTCTCGTACTTGCATTAGGTTTTCACAATTTTGTTTTACATAATCCTTCTTTTTTCTTTTTAAATTGTAAGCTATTTCTTCTATGCATTTAATTTTTCTGTCACTTAATCGTACTTTTTGATTTTTCGTTACTGTATTTTCTTTGTTCCTGTTTTCTTTGATTATATTTTCGTTGTTTGTTAGCACTTTTTCATCTATTGTAAATTTTCTACACTATTAGCTGTTTTTTCACAATACTTTTTTTCGATATCAATTCTATACAGAAATAAATTAATTATTAAGAGTAAGTATAATTTAATAAAATCAATGATTTACTTAGTCAAGATTATCAGGCATTGTTAAAACAGCTTACATCAAACATTGTTATGTATATGGATACTATAAAATGAAATTGTTTACAAATTTGTTAGTCAATACATATATGTATAATCGATAGCATCTCAGAATAATTTATTATGCATTGTTCCTCAAAACTGTAAGTTATTTCATTATACAGGGTGTATTGTAATTCGTACACATAAAGATACCATCGGATAGAGCGCAAAATTTTAAGAAAAAAAGCTCTCTTCCATTTTTCGATCTGACCAATAGGAAAGGAGCTATTGTTAATTATAAACCGACCAATCAGCGCGCGAGAAGGCCCGGATGGGCGGTGATAAGCGGCGATGGGCGGGGCTAATTTTCGTCAGTCAGTAGAGAGGGGAAATAATGGTCGGTTTCCACCGACCACCGAAATATGGTAGCACCTTGCACATGCGAATAAGGCGCATGTGGGCAGCGAGCGCAATAAATAAATAAATAAATTAATAAAGTTAATAAATAAATAAATTAATTAATTAATTAAGTTAATAAATAAAAAATGTAATAGATCAATTAAATGGTAATAAATTAATAAAACGGGGATAAATAAGTAAAAGGGGTAATAAATTAAAAAAGGGTATAAATAACTACAAAAAATAAAAGAATAAACAATTAAAGTTTATTTATTATCCATAAATTACATCATAATTTACAGCTTTTTGTACGGCCTCGATGTCCTATTCAAATGGAATGTTGTTAACTAAATACCTAAAAAAATTAACTGACAAATAATTAAACAAACGAATTACTAAATAATAAACAAATTAATAATAATCTGAAAAAATAACTAATAAAATAAGTAAATAAGTGCATAACCATGGAAATACGTAGGGAAGCAATTAATTAAATAAACAAATTATAAATAAACGAAAGAAATGATTAAGTAAGTAAATTAATTAACAAGTTATTAAATAAATTAATAAAATTAACAAAATAAATAAGTTAATAAACGTAAAAATACTTAATTAAACAATCAAATAAGTAACGAAACAAATAAATAAACTAATAAATAAATAAACTAATAAATAAATAAACTAATAGATAATTAAACAAATTAATAATTAAATAAATAAATAGATAGAAATCAAAAAAATAAAGAACCAAACGAGCCAACAAATGAATAAAAAACAAAGAAATAAATAACTACAAAAGTAAATAAACAAATAAATAAGGAAATAAATAACTATAAAAAAAAGGAATAAATAATTTAAAAACTTTTATTTTTCATCAATTACATCTATTCGAATAGAATTTCATTTTCTTAGGTCGTGTCTTGTTATGCTCAGGCAGCAGTCATTCCGATGTAAGCGCTATTGCTATTGTTGTTGTTATCATATAAGTTAGCCCCTTTTCTTTAAGCAGTGATTCTTTCAAGCTCACAATGGAAAGACGTGTTGTACGACGTATCCCGAATTTTACGTTTCGCGAATATGCCGACATTGTTTTATGTATGGTCGAACTAATGGAAATGCTGTTGTGGCTGCTCGTATGTACCGTGAGCGATTTCCAAATCGGCGTCATCCAGATTGGCAAACTTTCATTCGAACGTATAGACGTTTACGCGAAAATGGAAATGTTGCCCCGCGACGTGCGGATGCTGGCCCTGCTCGTCGAGTTCTTCGACCAGCAATGGAGGAGCGGATCGAGAGGATTTTCGAAGAAAACCCTAGTACAAGTTGTCGTGCAGTGAGCCGTCAAGTGAGTGTATCTCACAATCGCATCCACGTCAGCATACGGGGAACGGGAAGGCACTCGTACCATTTTACTAGAGTGCAGGAGCTTGTTTCAAGAGACTTTGCTGCCCGGGTTTATTTTTGCGCTGGCCTCTTGGCTCAAGTTCGTGTAAACCCGGACTTTCTGAATAACATCTTTTGGACGGATGAGAGTACATTTACTCGAGATGGCACAGTCAACCAGCACAACAGTCACTACTGGTCCGTAGAAAATCCTCGAGTCACTAGGCAAACGAAGCATCAGTACACGTGGTCTATCAACGTCTGGGCTGGAATAAAAGACGGCCAAATCGTAAGTACATAAATTCTCAATTTAATTTAGTACTTTACTTCATTAGTTTTTGATTCCACGCGATCCTTTTAGAATCAATCTCAATAATCAATTGAATAATATTAATGAAATAGCTTCCCCCGTAATGCACTTGCTACGCATTTGCATAATAGGCACGACCGCTTTATATTCAACGAAAAAGTGCTCGTATTTCCAGCCAATGCACAGGATCGGAAAACAAAAAAAAACCGCTGCCAATTCATTGGCACGTAGCTTCCTGCAACTAAATTTGTAGTTCCAATAATTAAAATTTTGTTTGAATATACAGTATATTAATTCTTTTATTACTGTTTCAAATATCATATAAAATATTATAAAAAGTCATGATACATGTTCTAAACACCTGATCAAGAAATTTTATTAAATATCACAATACCTACTTATGCTAAATTTATGAATTTTATTATTTTTTAAATGTAGGTAATTTAATGCTCGCTCAGGTGCACTATTGATCATTTCATTACATTCACTATATCATTAAAAAAAAATTTGCAAAAATTAAAAAAATGTCTAAAAAATGGCTAAAAAATCGTTAAAATAAAAAAAAATTTCCGGAATTCAGAATTGTTTTAGTAAATAAAACTATTAATATTATTTATAACATAAAATAGCTGAGTGAAGAATCGTGGCACATTAGGATTTGAATGAACAACGCTAGTTAAGATAAATGAAAGCACACTTTATTTAATAATATATTTAATAGCATATCGGCGTTAAAAAACCCCAGTTGAAGTGGGGAAAAAGCCTTGATATACTATTAAGTTTAACATTACAATAGTTTAAATTCGCGTTTATACAAAGGTAGAGAGTGACTTAAAATACGCGGTTCGTGATTTAAAATACAAAAAAATCGACTTAAACTATCGCCAATATCGACTTACGCAGTTCGCCTTTCGGATGATCATCCACCGAGTTTGTCGCGTAACCCTTTCCTGAACGCCTGTCGACTCCGGTGAGTGCTGCTGGATGGTCCTTTAGCAGTCCTCTGTCTGCTCGGAGCTCGGCGTGATCACGGCCGACTTTCCGAGAGAAGTAGTGCCGGGTCAGTTGTCCCTGCGTAAGACTTGACACCCTCACGGTCAATCGTCTAGCAGGCAAATTCCACGCGACACTGGCTCACAGAAGGCTCCTCCAATGTCGCCTCTCAAGAAGAGATTTGCTGTCCGAGTTATTGTCTTAAACCCCGGCAGCCACGGTTACGCGTTGCAGCGTCTACGGCGGAACGCAAGACCACCCACGCCAGCACAGAGTCGAACCGTCACCGAAACAAACACCCGATAACGCTCGAGACAATAGTTCGGACAAAATCGAGAAGGTACACGCTGTAGCCGTAGTTCGGATTATTCGAAGGTTGGAAAAGGACTGCCCTCTCAGCCACCTACGAGTGACATCGGTCATGGGCATGTCCTCGGGAGGGGATAGGGTTTTTTCTCATTATATTTTGCTTACACTACTAGACGGTATTTATTATATGCAGACCAGATGTGTCGACTGCATTGTTGAAAGGTTTTTCCTTAAGCGCTTTTATTATAACTACAGAAGGGAGATGTGCTACCTCCA
This sequence comes from Theocolax elegans, assembly GCA_026168455.1. Classification (NCBI taxonomy): domain Eukaryota; kingdom Metazoa; phylum Arthropoda; class Insecta; order Hymenoptera; family Cerocephalidae; genus Theocolax; species Theocolax elegans. Next base: position 44,419,998 of record CM047426.1, on the reverse strand, counting down.
TAAGGTCTTTTCGGTCGGGAAATCCCGGTTGGTTAAGTGTCGATTGATTTATTACCGGGCATTCATCGGGACTTGAAAACGACAGAACAAATGCTTGGTCTAGGCCCTTTTATTGATGCATTTTATTAGGGGTATGCCGTTATTTGGAGCTCGCTAGAGCGAACAAGAATCATAAAATATAGATGCATGTAAAATTTGATGCCGATCTAAAAACACAGGATTCGAAATCCAAACACCTCAAAACACATTTCTATGAAGTTTTAGTTGTGTGAGACGAGAATCTCTGTAAAATTTGAGCCTGATTGGTTGAATAGGAAGCGAGTTATCGCGAAGAAGAGATTTTTTGATACCGAAAATATATGTATGACTCTTCCGCTACGCGGTCGTGCCTAAGAAAGTTATTCCTCTATTATGTAAACAATCACCTATTTTATAAATAAAAACCTTTGTGTCTGTGCGTGATATTAGTTTTGCTCATGAAATTCTTGGAAACATTTTGAATCGAAAATAAAAAAATAGTTTTCCGCATAAAAATAGTACAAAAGTTTTAAATCTAAAAAATTATTGGTCTCGTGTTTATTTTTCAGATCGGTCCTGTTTATCTGCCGCCTTGCCTGAACGGACAAGCATATTTGGACTTCTTAATGGAAACGTTGCCAGGATTACTGGAAACGCTTCCATTACATAGACGTCTAAATATGCTTTACCAACATGATGGGGCTCCTGCACACTTTTCGAATGCTGTGAGGGATTTTCTTAATCGCACATACCCGGACCGGTGGATTGGTAGGAATGGACCAATTTTATGGCCACCACGATCTCCTGATCTGGCCCCATTAGATTATTTCTTATGGGGTTGTATCAAAGAGATCGTTTACCGAACCCCTGTCCGGGAAGAACAACAATGTCGCGACAGAATCCAAGCAGCATTCGAACATGTCAGGAACAACGAAGACATGGTGCGGAGAGCTGTTTTAAGCCTACAGCGGCGAGCAGAGCTTGCTCTGGAGGTGGAAGGTCGTCATTTCGAGCATTTTTTACCTTTATTATTTAATAACTTTATTAATTACATATCTATGATCTATTACCTTTTTTATTTTTAACTTTATTAATTAAATAATGTATTTATTTATTAATTAATTTATTTATTAAATAATGCATTTATTTATTTATTTATTTATGCTTTTATTTATTAACATTATTAATTTATTTATTTATTTAATGCGCTCGCTGCCCACATGCGCCTTATTCGCATGTGCAAGGTGCTACCATATTTCGGTGGTCGGTGGAAACCGACCATTATTTCCCCTCTCTACTGACTGACGAAAATTAGCCCCGCCCATCGCCGCTTATCACCGCCCATCCGGGCCTTCTCGCGCGCTGATTGGTCGGTTTATAATTAACAATAGCTCCTTTCCTATTGGTCAGATCGAAAAAGGGAAGAGAGCTTTTTTTCTTAAAATTTTGCGCTCTATCCGATGGTATGTTTATGTGTACGAATTACAATACAACCTGTATAATATACATACGTAGTAATATTTCATGTACAAATGTTTTTACAAACAAAAAGACAGAGTATTATAAGTATTAAAATTAAATAATGGTTAGCTACTAATAACGAATTATATATCCTGTTTGTCACATACTTTGTGCCAAAAAGGAAATTTGATGTTTTTAATTTTCTTTTCTGTAGGCCAGATGGTCAAGCTGTGTTTAAAGAATTGGAAAGAAAAATAGATTGTTCCTCCAGTATTTCGTTATTTCATTTATGCATTCGTATTAATTTTTTTTTTCAACTTTGCGACGTTACCAAATTTTTGGTTAAAACTCTTAACCGTTTCCCGGTGGAAACGTCGAAAATATTAATTGAAATAAAATAAAACCCTGCACGGCCGACTCTTTCAGAGGAGATTCCGTCGAATTTACAGTGGACCGGTTTCCACTGTAATCTACAGTAAATTTTAATCGGCGTTAATTAATTAATAAGCGGATTCCTTACGGAATCCACTGTCACCACTACCACGAGAAAGATTTTTGGAAATTATTGGTTATTAATAACGCGCGAAAAACCCAACGTAACGCGACGTAATTATTAAACAAACCCCACGAACCCAACGATCGAAAAATCACTCTCGAATACCCGCGACCACGTTTGACCAACAGTAAATTAATAGATATATTAGACGTCACAATAATAATTGAATTACTTACCAATTTAGTATATCAATTCAAATATTATATATAAAAAATAGCAATCCAATATATCTATCTATATATATCTCAATCTATGATCACAGAAATAGCTGCTCAAAAAATATGGCTGTTGATAATAAACTCTCTCAAAATATATATCTCCTCATAATGACTATTGATACTAGACTCTCTGAAAAACACACTCTCTCTATCACTAAGGATGCTAGACTAACTCTTTTAGACTTACTCTTAGTAACTAAACTTAGTCAATGAAATCAAAATACTACAAAAATAAAAACATAAAAATAATAGAGTAAAACAAAATAAAAGAAAAATAAAAGAAAAATAAAAGAAAACTCACACTGCTTCCTCTTCACTCTTCTTTCTTCACTGACACTGAAAATTCCTACCATAATATGGTAGGATGGCCCTACTATCTACCCATCTACCGAATCACCCCACTAATATCTATAACTCTTTACCCTAACGACCCCACAAACCCCAAACCCTAACTACCCCCAAGCCTACAAATGGGTTTTTCCGAATACGGACCGGAGAACCATATCCCTTATATCCTCCGGAACGTCTCGTAATTCATCCAACAATCTAAGGGTAGCATTCAGGGTAGGTGGACCCTCCTCCGCAATTTCCCTTACGGGCACAGACCTCGACGGCCGAACGACACCCCTCGGTGTCCGGATAGGACCTCCTCCACTTCTAAAATCACGTTGATCCGACCCTGTCTCGGTCGGCTGGAGTCTCACCCCCGCTACGCGGGGTACGCTGGGGACCGACCTATCCAACTGCCCATATTTCAACCGGATATATTCGCGGTGCACCCTAGCACATCGTGGGCAATTGGAAAGGTCGACCCCCTCCGTCCTCAATTTCGACAACACACAAACTCCACTGCTTTCGGACAAGGCAGTTGCCCGTGACCCTTTTGCCAACAATTAAAACATGCCCGTTGGGGAGGGTCCACCTCCGGATTGGTGGGAATTGGATCCAAACCCCCAAACATGGCTCGACTCCGACGCACGGGTAGGGTATGAGACCCTACCGTGGTCTCAGGCAGCGGCTGTGGGGTCCACTGTACTGCCGATACGACTGCACGGGACGAACCATCAAGTTCGTCCGGTCCAGTCCTCCTAGTCTGTCCAACTGACCGATGGTCCCTACTAAATTCCAATGCGCTTTCATTTCTACGGGTAGGGGGCCCCGGCGGGGTTGGCGAGCGCGACCGAACCAAATGCACCGTCTCGTAATCGTCCATTTGGAGTTGGCGCCGTGGATTGTACTTTTTGTTCTTCCTGGATTTCTTTTTCTTCTTTTCCAGCCCCCGGATCGTCACCTCCTCCTGGACTAGATCCGGCAATTTCGACGGACCCGCTTCCACCAAGTCTCGAGAGGACACCCCACCGCCCGACACCCCATTCCACATGGGAATCTGAGGATTTAACATCGGGGAGGGAGATGGATGTCCTAACAACCAGTCATCCAGCTCTCTCACATATTCCGAATTGTCCAGCAGATCCACCTCTAACCTCGTCGCCGCAGCGACGGACTCAACTACATTTGGCGGTACTGATACCACCGACGCTATTTTAATGGTTGCTGAAGGTGGAGGTGGTGTCAGCTCCACCTCCATCTCAGCCCCTTCGGAGACCATCTCTGGCTGAGCCTGATCCGGTTTTGGAGGGTTGAGACTCAGGTGGCGCACTCGGCGCTCCTCCTCCGCCAACCACTCTTCTTCAGTCTCTCGGTCATCCACCCAGTTAAACCAAGGCAACGGCCGGACTCGCGAAGAAACCGAGGAGACCGGTGCCGAATAACCGGAGGCAGACTCGGAACGCCCAGTACTCCCTCCGACCTCCAACCCCTCCGACCGGCTCTGGCAATCCTCCTGATTGTCCCCACTGGTTCCTGGGTTCCTTGATTCAGCCATTCTTAAAAAAGAATTTTGAATTAACCTACGTTCCCTACTACTACGTGGTGGAATATACCTCTTTAAATCCGACACATGCACTTTATTAACACGACTCTTCGATTTCGAACTCATGTCCAATATATACGTATTAGGGGATTTAACCTCTATAATGGTGAAAGGACCTTCAATTTTGGGAGCCATCTTTGCTGAGAACCTATTCCCTCCATGTGATTGGAAATGCGTCGTAACTAAAACTTTATCTCCCACTAAAAATCTGGTATCCTTCCGACCCTGGTTATATACCCTAGCTTGTTTCTCTCTCGATTTTTCTAAATTCTTAGCTACTATATCCCTCATTATGTCTAACCTTTACTGGTCTAAACTCTTTACTGGTTTTGGGTGTCTCCCGTAATTTAAAAACGCTGGTGACACCCGGGTCGACGATTGAATTGCCGTATTTAAAGCGTGTCGGAATTCATGAAGATGTTGATCCCAAGTCCGATGATCGGCTTCGACAAACGTTGCAATCATCGTTTTAAGCGTGCGATTGCTACGTTCGACAGGATTCGCTTGCGGATGGTAAGGAGGTGTAGTGATATGCTTCACCCCATATTCTACTAAAATATCGTTCAGATGTTTATTCTCAAACTCCTTACCATTATCCGTAAGCAAATATTCTGGAGTTTTCCAACGAAATAAAACTAACTCCTCGAACGCTCTCGCTACCGCTTTCCCATCAGCAGATCTCAATGGTTTCAACTCTATCCAGCGAGTAAATAAATCTTGAAATACCAGCAGATATTTGCATTGATTTTTACTGGCCGTAAACTCCATCATATCCGCCGCAACGACAACCCACGATTTCTCTACTACTCTACTACTCATTAGTCCCTGAGGCCCTGATTGAGAAACCTTGTACTTTTGACAAGTTTCACACCCTACTACAAATTTATGAATGTCGTACCACATTCCTCTCCAGAAATACTCCCTAGCGACCTTATCATATGTCTTTTCAACCCCTACATGACCTGCGGAGGTAACGCAATGGGCATCACTATGACCCGATCACGTTGCTCTTCCGGAACTACCAATTTCCAGGACTCTTCTCTATTGGTCACTGGGTCTAACAGTGGTTCGTTCCGGAATCTATACAGCATTCCATCTTCCACTTTCCACTGCTGATACCTATCAGTGAACTGCTGAACATTGCTCAGCATGTTGAGGTACCACGGATCTCCAATCTCTTTAAAGGCAGCTACTACATTTTCTTCAGACTCGTACATCCTGGAGAGAGCATCTGGGACTTGATTCAAGGCTCCTTTCCTATGAATTATCTGAAAATCCCATTGCTGCATCTCCAGGGCCCAACGAGCAAGTCTACCCGTCGGCTCTTTCAAATTTCTCAGCCACCTAAGAGCACTGTGATCCGTAATCGCCGTAAACTTATAACCCTCAAGATACGGCCTCAACTTCTTGATTGCCCAGAGCAATGCCAAACACTCCTTTTCAGTGGTTGTGTAATTTCGCTCCGCAGCAGTCAGGACCCTACTAATATAGACGATGGAATGTTCTCCGTCCTCCTGATCCTGTGTCAGCACAGCCCCCAAGGCAAAGTTGCTAGCGTCGCACCTTGAAAGGCCTGCCGAAATCAGGTCTAGCAAGAACAGGAGCGGCAGTCAAGGCTTGTTTCAATTCATTGAAAGCAGCTTGCTGCTCCTCTCCCCATGTCCATTCCTGTCCCTTACGCAATAGCCACACTAACGGTATCTTTATTCTAGCCTTGTCCTCAATGAACCTCGAGTACCACGCTACCATACCAAAGATCCTTCGTAATTCCTTAATCGTTGTAGGTACTGGATAGTTAACCACCGGAGCTAACTTATCTGGATCTGTCCTAAGTCCATCCTTATCTAAGATAAATCCTAAATATGTGACCCTACTACAACAAAATTCGCATTTGTCCCTATTCATAGTCAATCCAGCATCTAAAAACTTTTTAAGTACTAGTTCTAGGTATTTCAAATGATCCTCGAACGATTCAGTCACCACTATGATATCGTCAAGATACCCAAACACGAATGGTTCAAACTCAGGCCCAAATATTGCATCGATTAACCGTTGGAAGGTCACTGGAGCATTGGTGAGACCAAACGGCATCCTTCTAAATTGCCATAGACCCGATCCTGGCACGGAAAACCCAGTATACCTTCGACTAGCAGACGCCATCTTAACTTGGAAGTAAGCCTGCTTCAAGTCGATCTTACTTATGAATTTCGCTCTCCGTATCTTATCCATGATCGAATCTATTTGAGGCAAAGGATATGCATCTCGTTTGGTTACCGCATTCAGGTCCCGATAGTCAATACAGAATCGAATGGAACCGGATTTGCGGACAAGAACTGGTGCACTACTCCAATCACTGGCTGATCTCTCAATAACACCTAACCTCAACATCTTCTTAACTTCTTCCTGAGCCACCTCCAGCATCTTGGGAGACATCCTCCTCGTGCGATGCTTGACTGGAGAGGCATTCTGCACGTCAATAGAATGCTCCGTCCATCCGTCATGCCTAACTTCTCTGGGTTATACTCAGGAATCAGCCTTTGCACCAATTCTTGTACTCGGGCCCTCTGATTATCCTGCAATTCGGATATTCCAGAGCACTCACCATGGATATTCGACGACTGCCTTTCAGCATTATCATCGAATGTTCTCCATTTCCCTTCGCTAACTCTCCATTGATTCCGTCCCAGTTGAACATCGAAATCAAAGGCCTTGCCAAAATCTATCCCAAGTAACATGTCAGTGTCTAAATCACTGACTACGTTGCAATGAATTTGGCCCACCTGACCGTCAACTTCTAACATGATGTCGATTTTCCCCACTGCACTAACTGTACCACCACTAAAATTTCTAAGTACCGAATTATTAGTTCTAATTCTACTATTGTATCGCTGCGCAATTTTAGACCCAACTAAAGACAAAGTAGACCCGGAATCGACCATAGCCCTATACGTAATTCCTCCTAATTCGACGTTAAGAAATTTCCGATTATCTGCATTGATCATGGAGATTCCCTATCTAGTTCCCTCCTCAATTGATGGATCTGGTGTCTCTTTGTCACGAGAAAAGATTTTCGAATTCGTAACATTAGATTCCGTTGATTCTAACCCCAATAGAATATCAACCCCCTGATTAATTATATTTAATCTTGCATAATCCAAATTCTCTTCCCGATTACTAAATCTTTTCTCGTTAACCTGAGTCCCGCCACCATCAATTGATTTCCTAGTTGGCCTAACCTTCTCTGAAACTCGCACCATAGAGTCTGACTTCCCTACGTCTACCTCACTATTAGGATTAGGAACAGATGAATCCGAATCGCGATCTAATCTAACTACCTCAGGGAGCACCCCCTCCGTACTAACCTGAGTTTCCCTATCACCCTCCGTACTAACATGCTTTTGTTTATTATCCTCCGCACTACGATCAGTCACGTCCCTAATAATTTTCTCGACTAACTTCACCCGATTAGACACATCCCTAATAACTTGATCTATGTCGGTCCGTTTTAATGTTTGTCGAGAGTCAGAGAACCTGTCTGTGCTCTCGCTTGCCCGTTTCCCAAAAAAATTCCGGAATTCTTTACAATTCGGACAATTTTTAAATGTGACGCCCACCTTGTCACAGACTTGACAGTGAATGTCTGGCACCTTCATCAACGGGCAATCCTTTATATGATGGCCCGTTTCCCGGCACCGAAAACATTTCCTATCCGGGCATTGCGCACTCCGATGTCCAACTCTCTGACAATTAAAACATGGACCATGGAATTCCCTACTACTATTGCCTACCGGTTTCGAATTGTCCCTACGAAAACTTTTCTTTACGTCACTATATTTCTTTTGAGACGGAGGAGAAGCCGCTACAGTGGCATAAGTTACCTGTCTATCAGCTAACTTTTCCGCCTTCCTCTCCTGCGTAGCCATTACCACTGATAACGGTTTTACCTCCGATCCACTTTTCTTGGGAGGCGACTCCCGATCCCTATCGGACCCTAGAGTCGCATCTTTCGCTTTCCGGTTGGATTTCATATTCCCAAATTCCGGACTCTTCACCTCCGCCGTTGCCACTTTACCCTTCGTAATGGCTCCCTTAAATGCAGCTTCTGGAATCCACATTTTCTCTTTCAACGGTGGTGGGACATAGCGACTATCTAACTCCTTCCGTCTCTCGAATTTACGTCCCCATTTCTCAATATCATCTAATGTGTCTAAGTACTCGTTTTCCATTGCTCTCCGATAATCAGGTAATAGATTCCGAAAGATCATCGGAACCAATTGACTATCGGAAAGCGGTTTCCTCAAGTGCCCTACTATTAATCGTATACACGATAAATATTCCGCAATCCCTTCGCCTTTTGCTTGAGTACGCCGTCTTAGTTCCATTAGAATGTCCTCACGGTCCAGAATTCACAGGAAACGATGTCTAAACGTCTTTCTAAACTATTTCCAGGAATTAATCTGGTCCTTTACTGACCGGTACCACCGCACAGCCATCTTAGACAAAGTACAAGGAATCGCACTCAAAAACTCGCGATCCGAGTAAGCCGTACTCTCGAAGCAATCCTACAGTTGCGCGAGATATTCTTCAGGTCCCTCCTTCCCCTCACCAGAAAACTGAATGCGCCAGCCTTGAAGCAGTTTGATACATTCTGTACTCCTTCTTGTGTAAACTACCTCTTTCCGGCCCGTTCGGTTCTTGGTTACCCTACGACTGGGGGAATCATCCGATTCTCGCGCACCGGAATCGGAATCTTCGTCCCTTCTCCCTACTCGCTCTACTGCAGCCTTTCTGGTATTTTGTCCATATTTACTCCTGGATTTACACAATTCTTCCTCTGAACTGGAATCGGTATCTGAAACTCCATTTTTCTTCCCCCCGTTCCTCTTTGGCCGATTTCCTTTGCTAAACCCTAATTGAACGGGTTGTAACAATGTTTGGTTTTGAGGATTCTCGTTTTGTGAACCAGGAGTAATTTCTGTCCACAACTTACCCTGATCTCCCAATTTCCGAATTGTGATCATTGATTCTCTTCGCTTACGCGACTGTTCTAACAACGAGTCGCGCATTTCATGATAATTACGAACTTCCAGTTCGTTCTCATCACTTTCTACCCTACACTCCCTATTTTCTCTAGAATCCCTACTCGTTTCTCCGCCCGACGGTCCCGACTTTTGCGCTACATTTAAATTAGCTAACTTTTGGTCTATGATAGCCGATAACGAGATCTTTAGCTGTTCCCCAAGGATCTCTCGAACATCCGTAATCAAATGCTTCATCCTAGTCAAGTCATCATCTTCACTCTGCACTGGAGTCGGATCTCATGGCCGAACAAATTCACCAGACACAGATGGGATCGGCTGATTCGACGGATTGGATGATTCCCCGACCACGGACATCGTCGCTCGAGAATCCTTTGGTGAAGTAACACTGGTCTTCGTTGACTTACTGACCCTGACAAATTTTTCGATCAACTTCGACTTGTTCGTTACTTTCTTGGGTCTACCTACCCTCTTGCTCGTATCAGTCGCCGAACCTTCGTCAGAAGCCTCCGTGATGGACTGGATTGCACTCGGGCCGGGATTATTATCCTGTGACTCACGGGGACTCTCCTCATCTTCCGCAAACCAGGGAATTCCTGCTTCTGGTGCTAATTTCCTCACATCAGCTCTCAATAATCGCTCTTTTAAAATACCCAAAGTCCCAACTACACTAAGTCCCCTCGACTTTAATTCGTCTGTTACCGCCTTTTGAGACATCGCATTGATTGTGATGTTTATTTTCTGCATTTCCCGATTTTCCCCTAATAACCTCTTCATTGCTTCTTTGTACGAGTTCATCGCAAAAAATTGTTAAAAGAAACAAAAATAACAAATAACCCTACTAAATAAGAAACCTCAGCAAAGCTAGTTTGGGAAAATATAAAAAAAAATGCAAAAGCTGTAACGCGAACCGTGTACACATGTCGGACATAAAGGGACCCGAATTTCACTCGTGCCAAATAAGGGGATATAATGATTAATAAATAAAAATAAAATATTAATATTATATTATTCTGGAGATTACCTTGTTGAATCTTCCTACAGAAGGAAAAAAAACAATATGGGAAAATATATATCCGAAACGTTATCACCTCCGATTGCTCAATTTGGCCCTTTGCCAATATGGATGCTTGGAAAGAATAAATAAATTCCCTTATGTTTCTCCGCTACTGAATACTCTGTTCAAACCTGAAAACGCGAATCCCGAAATCAACCCGAATTTCAGATAAAAAAAACTACACCACCCAAAACAAAAATAAATTATAGTCCCCACTGAAATAAAAAATAAACACACGCACAAAATAATAAATAAAATAAATAAAATAATAAAATAATAATTTATATAATTGGGGATGTACTCGGCACGAGTGAAACCACAACACACACTAAATATAACTGCCGCAGTGATTGAGGATTGTCTTTACAATCCTGACTCAAAGCCACAAAAATTGACAGCAGCCCACAAAAAGCGTTTGTCGTCATAATAAAAATAGTGAAAATAACATACATTTATTAAATAAATAAATAAATGATCACACACAAAGTCCTCACTAACACGTTGGTCAAACGGACACTACTATCAAAAAATTTCGATTTCCAGTCACAAAATGGCCACCAAAACCGACGCCAACTAAAATTAAAATGGCGAATCCGTGCGTCTTCTCCAAGAAAAACCCACTCAACACGAAATTCACTTTTCCCGAATAAACCCTACGAACACAATTAATGGAACTAATGAATTTTAAAATAGATAAAAATTCAACAGAGCCCCACGTTGGGCGCCAATGCGACGCTACCAAATTTTCGGTTAAAACTCTTAACCGTTTCCCGGTGGCAACGTCGAAAATATTAATTGAAATAAAATAAAACCCTGCACTGCCGACTCTCTCAGAGAAGATTCCGTCGAATTTACAGTGGACCGGTTTCCACTGTAATCTACAGTAAATTTTAATCGGCGTTAATATATTAATAAGCGGATTCCTTACGGAATCCACTGTCACCAATACCACGAGAGAGATTTTTAGAAATTATTGGTTATTAATAACGCGCGAAAAACCCAACGTAACGCGACGTAATTATTAAACAAACCCCACGAACCCAACGATCGAAAAATCACTCTCGAATACCCGCGACCACGTTTGACCAACAGTAAATTAATAGATATATTAAACGCCACAATAATAATTGAATTACTTACCAATTTAGTATATCAATTCAAATATTATATATAAAAAATAGTAATCCAATATATCTATATATATATATATATACATATATATATATATATATATATATATATATATATAAATATATCTATATATATCTCAATCTATGATCACAGAAATAGCTGCTCAAAAAATATGGCTGTTGATAATAAACTCTCTCAAAATATATATCTCCTCATAATGACTATTGATACTAGACTCTCTGAAAAACACACTCTCTCTATCACTAAGGATGCTAGACTAACTCTTTTCCGGAAACTACCCTCCGTAACCGAAAATTTAAATACTCTATCCTTCTCTCACTTGTTGTCCCGTTTCCTTATCTCTCTCGTGTCACCTGCGGGAGATAAGTCATTATTTGACTTATCTTCATGTAATTACATGTCACAGGTGTCCCCCCGCTACCGTATAGTCCGTACTAATATTAAAATTGACAACTCATTTGCATAAGTTATCATTGTCCCAACTATTACAGTAAATATACGTGTATTACGGAATTACTGTCATAATACTATTTTATACAGTAATTCCATACGCGACACATCGTCTTTACTATGAAACATTTAGTAATATATCACTAAAATCTCATTAGCGCGAGATTTGAATCTCTTATGTGTTTCTATATATTATACACGTATAATATATATACCCGAACGATCCCCACTACACGTGTTTCGAAACTCCCTACGTATCGATACATAAACCCTACGTCGATAAAAGCGCGGACCTCCTAGTTACTATGCGCGCGCGTGACTCTCGACCGATTCAAGATGGACGCAACTGAATTTAAACCGGCACGAAAACAACGTGCTTCGCGACCGGTTCACCGCGTGCGCACAATCCCCACCGACGGGGACGACGATAAACCGTACCGCGGGTGTAGTGCGCGTGTGTAATGTGTGTTCGCGTACGTATACTCGCGGGTATACACCGTGCGCGAAGACGGCGACGAGTTCTCCTCACCAACGCTCCACGAGGTACTACGAACAACAAGAATGGTAATGTTTACATCATTGTTTATTGCATATTTACAATAAACAATGATGCAAAGCTCCTGAAATAGGTAAGTATTAACATAACCTTTTACCAAATCGCTTCGTTACTGCTTTTCAACGTCCATGTTCCCCTATAATTAATCAAATAAATAATAACCTTAATTATTTCAATCCATTTAATTAATTCTATTTAATCAACAATGGTTTGTTCATTCCTTCAATGAATGAACAAGCCACTATTTACTTAAGTTAATTTACCTATCAATCATAATAGTAACCCTCAGATATGTGTCAATAAATGTAGCGTTATTGACACGTACTCACCCAATACTTGTACCCTCACTAATATATATATATTCACATACTAAAATATTTTCCCTTTACAGATGCAGTGGTCAAGGGGCAGGTGTCCACCACGGAAACCTCATCTTCCTGTAGATGAGAACCCCGGAGCGGACAACCCTAACACCTCCAACACCACACTATCAACGTCCTGACCCTACGCTTCTGGCTAATCACCGAACCAGCTAAGTATTAACCTCTAATTAATTCCCATAACTAGATAATATTGTATTAATATTTCCTATTTCTTTTCAGGTACCCCATTTTTATGATGACACCATCACAACTTCGCTCTTTTTATGTTCCCAAGTCGGTGCTCATCAGCGACGGAGGTCATCGATGTCTTGGTGAAGAAATCACTTGTTGAAAATACATTCGCCAGTGGTGCTTGTATCAATCGGTCGGGGCCGGGAATCGAACCTGGGACCTCCAGATTACGAGCCCGACGCCCTACCGACCGAACCATCGCAGACCTCTCATACGTTTTAATAAGTACAACGATGTATAAAGATTAATTTGAATAGATGAATTATTAAAAAAAAACTTACTGTTTTTTTTAATATATGTACAGCATACTTTTTTCCCGTACATTACTTCGATTTCTTCGTTTTCCTCCTTTTCTTTAGAGAAACAATCTGCGTGACCAGAGTTTTCATTTTGCTCGTTAACCAATTAAGTCCCAACCGACCATTTCACAGTCGATTTGTTTTTCGCTTAGAAAAAATAGAGAATAGACTAGAATAAAAAAGGAAATGACTATTTATTATGTAAAATTACCTGCTCTATCTGAATTCAGCATCAGATTTTTGATATTTTCCACGGAAAATTCAATATAGCCGCTCAAAGTAAAAAAAAATTCCATTTTTTGCAAATCGACTGTGAGCCTTTATTTTCTAATTTTGACGACAAAATCAAATGCACATAATAAAACGACCATTTGAAAAAAATGAAAATCTGATGCTGAATTCAGATAGATCAGGTAATTTTACATAAGAAACAGTCATTTCCTTTTTTATTCTAGTCTATTCTCTATTTTTTCTAAGCGAAAAACAAATCGACTGTGAAATGGTCGGTTGGGACTTAATGGGTTAAAAGAAAAAGTAAATAATATATATATATATATATATATATATATATATATAATACATATTATTAATTACGTTCTTCCGAGTTCGTACACGGAGAGAAATGTATGATTAAATATTCCTATAATCTTCAGTAAAAATTGCTATACTGTATTTTAATGGAGACATAAACTCAATTTATACTAAATTTTAGTATATGGTATCGTAAATTTTCGAATCATCAAATTTTACTATACCGTATATTAAATATTATGTATATTGTATATTAAATTTTTTAAAATTAATAATGTTATTGATATTGAAATATAACTCGATATAAAGAGCACAACTCACACTACTTCATTTATTATTTATTTTTTTTTATTTACTAGTTTTCGTGCTATTTTTCTGGCACTTCCTGCCGTTTGTCCCCGCCTGGAGAACTTCAACGGCGTTTACCCACGACCTCTGTGTGGGTGCTTTTTCCCCACCTTTTTTAATCCCCAACTACCCGAGATGGTCCGGTGTCTTCGAAATATTCTGTTTGAGTGTCAAAGTCACATTGCGTAGGCCATGACACCGAAACAGAACGTTCCACAACTCCCGCTCGCGTTGTGGAATGTGAAAAAATACCTAACCGATCAGGAAAGCCGCACGAGAATGGTCTCCCATCCAAGTACTAACCGCGCTCAGCGCTGCTTAACTTTTGCGATCGGCCAAGGTGCGTTTCCATCACTCCACCACCGCGTCGGTCACTATACTTCGTTTAATATTTTGGGCTTAAGGAAAGAGAGGAAGAGAGGCATATATACACAAAAACTTTAACGCATTCATACTCTTGCCGCATCTCTTACCTCTGATTCCATCTCTTTGATGTTTGTAACAAAAAAGAATGTATTTGTTGTACCTTTTTAAATGTATTGTATGTGGCAACGGTTTCTTTTCAATTAACAAACTTAACCTATCATTTGAGCTTTTTGTTGTTGACGCATTTTGCTTACTTTATGTATTAAGTTTGTAGTAATAAACATTATTACAAAAATAATTAATACTTACTATTGTTATCGTTGAAACAGGGTAATTAGCGGTCTTAACCAGTCGCATTGTCTTTACGCTTTCTTCATAATTTTTACTCACTTATCTGGATGTATTTGACAGTAATTTTTCTAAATTTCGATAACGAAGTCGATCCCGCCCGTGTAACCACGACGAACCGAGCCGAGCCGAATCTCGCCGGCTCGAACAGATGCGAACATTATGATACTGTTCGCTCGTGTTGCTCGAATTCGTCAAACGGCAAGGTAAACAGTACCTTACCGTTACAATATATAATGTTGTGATAAGCGAATACGAGTGGTCGCAAGTTCTGAACTTATGTATAACATATTTAAACAAATTTATTTGTTGACAAAAAAATTATAATATCAAAAGTCATTTTAAAATACATAAAATGTGTACAGTTTTAAAGTTTAATTGAAAAAAAGTTGGCGGAAACACATTTGCATACGCATTGGAGGTGTAGCAACCCTTGCAGACGGGGTTAGAGTTTCAAATTTTTTCTGGTAATTAGAAGTCATTTTATTATGTCTGCAATTGAATGTTATAATTTATTTTGATGATTTACCTGTGCAAAAAAATTTGCAGACGACTTGAACGTGTTTTAGAACTTTTTTAAATATAGAAAGTTGTATTTTGATTTTAATTATTTTTAGTCATGTTAATACGTCTGCAATTAAGAGTTTTAGTGAATTTAGAAGAAAAATTATGATAAATAATTTTGCAGACGATTCAGAGGTGAAGTTAATCTTGCAGACGAGGTTATAGTAGCAAATTTTTCTGTAGTATTTGAAAGTCATTTTATTTCGTCTGCAATTGAAGTTAATGATATAATTAAATGCAAATTTTGATGAGAAAATAATTGCAGACGGTTTGGTTGTGCACAAGTAATTTATTTAAATTAATTAAGTTACAAAATTGTTTAGTATGCTTAAACTTATTTTATTTTGTCTGTAACTAAGAGTAATGATTAAGTTTGATATATGAATAATAAAAAAATTACTTGCAGACGGTTTGGATGATCACAAGTAATTTATTTATTTATTATTTCTTCACATCCTCTCGAAAAATTTTTCTCTAAATTAGAAGTAATTCTATTTTGTCTGCAATCAAAGGGAATTATTCATTTAAATGCGATATCCTTAAAGAAAAAAATATTATTAGAAATAATATATCACATAATCGATGTGCTATTGGATATTTGCCTAAGTCAATCATGAAGCATACCGCTGATAGATAATGTTGCTTGATAACCATCTTGAAAGAAGAATAGAAAGTAATTGTACGTACAGCTATATTATAAATATGCATTAAGAACTTTCATGTAAAGAAACCATTATTATATCCGTTCGGTAGATAAAACTGGATTAGTTAGAAGCTAATTTGTAGAGTAGACTTATATATTAGAAAAATGAGTCTTTAGTTAGAATTGCAAACACCTTACGTTTCTTTAAGCATGGAAACATAGTTTAATCCGTACTCGCAGTATTCGATACAACTACGCCTTCTATTTTGAAATTTATTCGATTCATGTTTCTAATTAACGTATTTACATTTTATATTATAACCGCTTTTATGATTTGTCGTTTTAAAAAATTAGAATACAGACAAAGCAAAATGAAGTAAAAAGATTTCTGAGTAATTGTCAGAATTCACAGAAATACACAAATTAATTTGTGAATTATATATCAAGAAAGAAATGCTGAAGTAAATAATTTAGAAAATCTATAATATAATGAAGACACTCATTGCTGGGGTATAATTTGGGATTGACAAAGAAAGATAGATAAATAAACAACACACTCACGATCACTTCGAACTTTGAAGTAGTTTATTTATCATGCTTATAATATAAAAGAATAAATAAATAAAACATAAAGTATTATAAAAGTATACTTACAAAAAATTTTTTCTTATACTAGGCCGATTTTTCAATATTTTATGAAGTGTTCTATGGTAAGACTCTATGTTCTATGGTATTACTGGTACGATCCGTAGCATTAAATACCGGAAATACCTTAGGAGTTACGTTCACCATCCATTGACTTTGAAAATAAGTCTTAATAAAATCCACCCATTTTTTGTGTTTAGCGCTGTCGTTATGGAACCTTCCATTGATTAGATTAATTACAATTTCTATTGCCTCTTCGAGTTTAGATGTAGATAATAATGCAATTGTAAGAATCATTTTTAAAATATAATGTCCGTCAGGGTTGCTCTTTGCATTGTTTTTAACATAAAGATGATATTTTTTTGACTTTGTTTTTCTTACAATCGCCTGAAATAAAAGCAATTAATTATTTATAAGTATACATTAACTTTTATAATCGTTTCATTTGCTAAAGGTGTAACAAGAGAAACAAATTGAAATTATGTAGCTCATTGTGCGCTTCCTCATATTTGAGGAAGGGAGTACCTTGTACGTTTTTGAGATAAATAGGAAAAAGTTATATGTAACATCTTCGAGCAAAGAGACACAGCCCTGCTAAAGAACATCTTATGTACATTGTAATTTTGATAAAAAGGTTATTTAATTACTTTGCGACGGAATGATATAAATTTGTATTTACAGTGTATATTGATAAAAATTTGAGCTGTAGATTAAATTCAACAATAAAAGTTAGAACTACTTAATAGTTAGAACTTAAAATTACTTTTGGTCATGTGGTTTTGAGATATTGTTTTATGGGTTTTGTGGTTTAAGAATTTGAAGTTACTGTTATGTGGAGAGTTACAGACTCACAGTTTTAGGATGTAAATCATTTCGTAATTTCTTTAATTAACTGATTTGCTCAATTATGTCTAATCTTACTTGCGAAAAGCGGAAGTAGCACCGGCGGACCTCAACGCCTTCAAATGAATTGCGGATTGATTTATGTAGAGCTTTTTCGTAATCGCTCATTACACGGAAAGGTTTAAACGCAGGAAACAGTTCTATCAATTTATTCCAAATGCAGGTGGATGCTACACTTGTCCGTCTGGACATAAGGACCCAAAGGCAAGGTACAATCTATAATACGTGAAGAGGAGAGTTTAGGAAATGGGAAATATAAATCGAAAGTTTATGTGAGTACGTGATAATGGATGAATAGGATCAAAGTCATAAATTATGTGGAACTTATTTAGACTTGCTGCTTTTAATTTTGGACAGATGCTGAAAGACACGCTATACTACAAAATCAATTAAATCATGAAAACTATTTGGAATTAAAGTATTCACAGTGGGAATATATCGACGGCTGAGAGGAACAAAAGCCTATCTCGGCAGTCGCTTCGAGAAGAGCCTATCTCGGCGACGGCTTGAAGAAAGAGCTATCTCGGTTGCCGCTTCGAGAAGAGCCTATCTCGGAGGCGGCTTGACGAAAGACCTATATCTCAAGTCAGATTTTTTATTTTCAAATTTTGCAGTGGTAGCACTGCGCAATTTTAAATTGCGGGCTTAAAATGCTGGTAAAAAATTATGAAAAAAATCATGATTTGTTTTTCAATATTGCCAGTATTATTACTATTAGTAAAATAACATCCAAGAGGTGGTTTAATATATTTATTTATATTTAAAACTGAGATTTTGGTCAGCTATCGTTTCCAAGGAAACAAAACAAAATGGAACGCCGAATTCAGATTTTCTGTACCGAGGGGTATAAATAAAATAAAATTATATAGATAAAATAAAAAATAAATCATCAATAAATTATCAATAAAAGTATGTAAATAAAATTCTTAATTTTCTTCAAAATCTCGTTTACCAGATGTAAACAAGAAAATTAAATTAATAAAATATTACTTATGTCAACTGTAGTATAACTAAATTAATTAATAATAATTAATTAGATTGGTGCGTTTAGAGGTGTTATTGACCGTGTCGTTAAACTGTCACACGGTGATTTTAGAAAAGTAAATTTGGATTTAGTTAAAAAAACTTTTGTTAATAATAATTATCCGATAGATTTGATTAATAGAGTGATTGAAGAGAGAATGAAACAAATTTATAATAGTAAATTGAAAGTTTGAGTTGATATTAAAAATGATGCGTTTGTTGTTATACCGTATGTTAGAGGTATATCTGAAAGAATAAGAAAAAAATTTAAAAAACTAGATATTCAAGTTTTCTTTAGAAATATTAATAATTTAAGTTTTTTGTTTAATAATTGTAAGGATAGAGATAGAAAGGATGATAAATCTGGAGTTATTTATAAAATAAATTGTATTGATTGTGATAAGTGTTACATTGGTCAAACTAGTAGATATTTGAAAAAGAGAATTTATGAACATAAATATAGTTTAAGGAGTGTATCTGTCGCATCGGGTTTGAAACAGCATTGTTTAGATTTTGTTCATTTATTTGATTTTAGTAATGTAGAAATTTTAGAACAAAATATTATGAATAAATTTAAAAGAGAAAGTCTTGAGAATATTCATATATTTAGGAATGATAAGAATCTTAATTTAATGTTAGAGTCAAATAAATTTAATAAGATTTATCATCCTATCTTAACTTAACTTAGTTTATTGGTGTGAATTTGTTTGGGTGTGGGTCCTTGGAGTGGGGAGGCCTTTTTTGAGGGTATAAATATCGGTGTAGAATAGTTTTTCATTTCAGTCCCTGATGAGGAGCAGCAGCGAGCTCGAAACGTCGAACAACATATTTGGGGTGAGTAGATTTTTGGTACAGGGGGGCAGTCAGATTGCTTTATTAATAATTTATTTTATTTTCAGTTAGAGTTATTAATTTTTTTATTTTATTTTTATTTTTATTTTTATAGATTCTTCGGGGTGATTATAAGTAGGGGCAATCTGACTGCCCATATATATAATTTGTTATTGACTGTAAGACCGATAAAAATATTAATTAAGACAATTAAAATAAGTGTTTCTTATATATTATATTTGAAAAAAAATGTTTTATTAATTATTAATAATTTTTTGCGTAATACGTTTTAATATTTCGTAATCACTTTAAACATAGTGTATTATTCTAAATTTGTATCAAAATTTTTTTGTCCTGAGGCCGCAAAATGCTGTTTTGCTCCCTGTATACAGGTCGCAAAATGATGTATTCTCAGCCTCTCGCACACCGAGCGGAAAATAGAAAGAGCCTGGTTCAGTGTAAGAGAAGCCGAGAATACATCATTTTGCGACCTGTATACAGGGAGCAAAACAGCATTTTGCGGCCTCAGGACAAAAATATAGTGTATGTACCTCGGGTGCAAAGGAACATTCTCGCTCGTGCGTCTGTGGCGGCCTATTAGTACATAATATACTATTTTTAGCCAATTTATTCGCCACATAAGTACGTCAATCAATGTGTCTCCACATATACTGTGATTTTTAACAATATGCTTTTACTAAAGGATATCTCGGGAACTATTTCAAATACTGTATCATATAATTAAAAAATTATAAAAATAAATTAACAAGAAATTAAACTACAAGTTTCTTTATAATATATTGTAAGACATATTTAATTACAAAATTGGGTTAGTATAACTTATTTTATTCTAATCAATCTATGTAATTTTTATAAATAATTATTAAATTTTATAAATTTATAAATTATTTTTAGTAATTTTTGTATAGAAAGAGCTGAACGTCACAATTTTTGTAAAAGATTTCTATTTTAGCGTTAAATATTATTTAAATAGATCTTAAATTTATGGTACTATTTTTATAGTCAAATTTCGCCTGTTAAATTGCACTTTACACTTTATATAAGCCTCGTAAAATTATTTTTCAGACCTGAATGATATTTCCCATTGGGAAGTAGCTAGAGTCGCCGCATTCTAATTATTTCCCAATTTGGAACAATTTTTCATTTAACACGTTGGCGCGACACTAAATTTATCGATATATTTATTTATGTATATATTTTATAGTATACTTATTAATTACCAGGTCAAAAGCATGTGCAATAATAAAAAACAAATCATGATTTTTCTCATAATTTTTTACCAGCATTTTAAGCCCGCAATTTAAAATTGCGCAGTGCTACCACTACAAAATTTCAAAACAAAAAATCTGACTTTAGATAGGTCTTTCTTCAAACCGCCTCCGAGATAAGCTCTTCTCGAAGCGGCAGCCGAAATAGTTCTTTTTTCAAGCCGTCGCCGAGATAGGCTCTTCTCGAAGCGACAACCGAGATAGCTCTTTCTTCAAGCCGTCGCCGAGATAGGCTCTTCTCGAAGCGACAACCGAGATAGACTCGTCTCGAAGTGACTGCCGAGATAGGCTTTTGTTCCTCTCAGCCGTCGATATTATGTAAATACGAAAGCATCAAAGAAAATCAAGTTAAGTATTAAAAAAGTAAACAATAAATAAATATTTAAAAATTAGACACCAACCTACGTAGAAAATATCACGTAACGACCTCAAACTTAAGTATATGTAGGATTTAACAAACGTTATTCAATATATATTCTCGGTTCCATAAAATAATAGAATGAATAGGTAAAGGTACTTAGTTGCAAAATATTTGACGATTAATAAAACTAAAAAAATACGCTCAAAAATAATAAAAATAAATGTCAGATATTTATAAGTTTTGATTAACTCATGTTGCAAAAGAGTTGCATCAGACTGTTGTTAGCATACCCTGTGATTTTCATTCTAGTTGCACAATGGTGAACAAAAAATGGGACCATGTAAATGATAAATGATAATAGATACGATTTCGAACAATTCAATTTGTTACCAGCATTAATCAATGTTTATTTATTATTTTTTTTTTTATTCTTGATTTTGTGCACTCTTTTTCCTGGCACTTCCTACCGTTTATCCCCCTGGGGACTTTAACGGTGTCCACCTACCACCTATGTGTGGGTGCTTTTATCCCTCGCTTAAAAACCCCACCATCTCGCATTCGCGCGGGGTTATGCCCGTGGATGAGGGAAACCTGTGAAGCAGGGAAAACCTCACCCGAGATGGCCGGTGTATTCGAAACATTCTTTTTGGGTGTCAAAGTCACATTGCGTAGGCCTTGACACCGAAACCGAATGTTTCACACCTCCCGCTCACGTTGTGAAGTGTGGAAAAACACCTAACCGATCCCGAAAGCCGCACAAGAATGGTGTCACCCATCCAAGTACGAACCGCACTCAGTGCTGCTTAACTTTCGTGATCGGCCGAGGTGCGTCTCCGCCACCGCGTCGGTATTAATCAATGTTTATATTTTCCCTCATTTTTTCTGTTCGTCATTTTTGTAATTAATTCGTATATCATGTGAAAGAAGGATCATCGAAGGACGTATGAACAAAATGTATTGTATTTAATAACTTTTCCTTAACTATAATTCTAAAGCAGCATCACAAACTATAATGTTATAACTTTTAAGTAATTTATACAGCCTGAAAAATATAAAACAAACTTATATAACTATTTTATAGGTAGAAAATGCCGAATCCCAATAGACCATATTAAATGTTCTATATTTAGGTACCAAAAAACGTTACACTTGTAGGAATAAAATAGCTATTTTTTATACCTATAATATTGGTAGTACGATATAAAAAATTCCTATTTTATCGGTAAAAAATTGTTTGTATTTCCACCAGGGATGTGGAATGTAAAAATTAAATAATTTACTTATTGCTAAATGAAAGTAACCTATTTTGTAATTTAACGCAATATTTATATATTTATGATAATGGTTAAATCAATTAAATGTATTGTATTAATTCAATAAGTCAAGTTCTTCAAATTTAGTGGAAGAAATAATTTATTTGATTCAAAGAAAATTTGTTTTGATTTTATTAAATTTTTTTTCCGTGTAGATATAAATATAGCTACAATTACAACTATTAATAACAGGTTTTATAACCGTACTTTCCTGACAATGCACGTGTAAATACAATTGTAAATACAGCTGTTAATACATCTATTAATAACCGGTTCTGCAGCGGTACTTTTTTAACAATATAAATATGAATGCAGGTGCTAATGCAGCTATTAGTAAACGCTTTATACATGCATTTATTTGATGACATATGTGCGTAAATATAGCTATACACATACAGCGATAATTCATGTACACCTATATATCATACTTTTATATACAAATTATGAAAATATTCAAATACAACTATAAATGCAGGTTGTTATATTTGTATTTTTAGCTATTTTTTATATATACATTATTGCCTATTTTTAATATATATATATATATATATATATATGAAGAAAATAGTAAATTGAAGAATTTTAGGATAAAAAAACAATAAATTTTTTATAATAAATTTTAGTTATAATTTTTTCAATTTCTTATTTTCTTCATAACTTTGCTCAAAATTAAGCAATTTCGGCTTATTTTTTTTAAACCATATCTACAAACTTCCTTTTGGTTTCTGGTACGAGTGTCTATCACTATTAACTTTTGAGTTATAAGCGATCAAAGTGGAAGTAATTTTTATCACAATGGAATCGACAAGTACTTTATTACTTTATTTGCTTTTTTTATTCGAACAAATGTATAAACATATAATCCAATTGTTAAATATCGAAAAACACCTTCTGCGTAGGTGTAAAAATTCGCAATAGGGTGTAATTTCAATCACACTGTTACAATATATTTAATAATCTTATTTTAACGCACATCTTTTTTCTACTTAAATCAATAACTTGATTTCTTTCTATTCTCTAACAACTTCTGCAATAGGAATCGATAAGTGTATTTCCGTTGTTAAGTGATTTTTCAGATAAGTTTACTACATAAAATTTATTTTATGTTTTACAGTAATAAATAAACAAATTAATTAATATTTTTATCGGTCTTACAGTCAATTATATGGGCAATCAGATTGCCCCTACTTATAATCACCCCCGAAGAATCTATAAAAATAAAAATAAAAAATATAAAATATAAAAACACTAACTAAACATAAAAACAAATTATTAATAAAGCAATCTGACTGCCCCCCTGCACCAAAAATCTACTAACCCCAAATATGATGTCCGACGTTTCGAGCTCGCTGCTGCTCCTCATCAGGGACTGAAATGAAAATCTATTCCACACGATATTTAAACCCTCAAAAAAGCCTCCCCACTCTACGGACCCACCCTAAATAAATTCACACCAATAAACTAAGCTAAGTTAAGATAGGATGATAAATCTTATTTAATTTACTTGACTCTAACATTAAATTAACATTCTTATCATTCTTAAATATATGAATATTCTCAAGACTTTCTCTTTTAAATTTATTCATAATATTTTGTTCTAAAATTTCTACATTTTTAAAATCAAATGAATGAACAAAATCTAAACAATGCTCTTTCAAACCTGATGTGACAGATACACTCCTCAAACTATATTTATGTTCATAAATTCTCTTTTTCAAATATCTACTAGTTTGACCAATGTAACATTTATCACAATCAATACAATTTATTTTATAAACAACTCCAGATTTATCATCCTTTCTATCTAT
The DNA here is from genome assembly GCA_026168455.1 of Theocolax elegans. NCBI lineage: Eukaryota > Metazoa > Arthropoda > Insecta > Hymenoptera > Cerocephalidae > Theocolax > Theocolax elegans. Next base: position 44,395,672 of record CM047426.1, on the reverse strand, counting down.
ATCCTTACAATTATTAAACAAAAAACTTAAATTATTAATATTTCTAAAGAAAACTTGAATATCTAGTTTTTTAAATTCTTTTCTTATTCTTTCAGATAAACCTCTAACATACGGTATAACAACAAATGCATCAATTTTAATATCTACGCTTACTTTTAATTTATATTATAAATTTGATTCACTCTCTCTTCAATCACTCTATTAATCAAATCTATATATTAGTTTATTGGTGTGAATTTATTTAGGGTGGGTCCGTAGAGTGGGGAGGCTTTTTTGAGGGTTTAAATATCGTGTGGAATAGATTTTCATTTCAGTCCCTGATGAGGAGCAGCAGCGAGCTCGAAACGTCGGACATCATATTTGGGGTTAGTAGATTTTTGGTGCAGGGGGGCAGTCAGATTGCTTTATTAATAATTTGTTTTTATGTTTAGTTAGTGTTTTTATATTTTATATTTTTTATTTTTATTTTTATAGATTCTTCGGGGGTGATTATAAGTAGGGGCAATCTGATTGCCCATATAATTGACTGTAAGAAAGAAGGTGTCAAAACCCGCAAGTATTTTGTGTTAACACCTATTTTATATGTAACTTATATCAAAAACACCTTCCAAGAAGGTGTCAAAATCCGCAAGTATTTTGTGTTGACACCTTTTTTATATGTAACTTATATTTAACATTATGTATATATATATACAGTTTCTGCAATTTTATTGAAAGTACTGAAATCAAAGCGGTATAATCGACAAGTATTTTGTATATATTACCGTAAATTTGTGATTAATTAAACATTTACATATATTTCTTAAACTCCAGAAAAAGTTCTGCAATAGAAAGTACTGAAATCAAAGCGGAATCAACAAGTATTTATTTTTAAAAATACAAATATCTATTAAATTGAAAACAAACATTTTTTCAGAAAAGCATCCTACAAATTTACATTTCAATTCTAGTCCTGTCATGTCCTACAAGCAATAAATAAATAATTTTTTAATAATTTTATTAATTTCTGCAAAACTGATAAAAAATAAATTTCTGGCTTTTTTATTCTCTTTAAATACACAATGTCTATCCTTCCCGTGTCTTACAGCAATAGATAAACAATTTTATATAATAATAATAATAATATTCATTTGTGCAAAATTAATTCCTGCAAAACTAATAAAAAAGTAATTTCTCTCTTTTTTATTCTCTTTAATTAAAATAATACTTGCACCACCGTTGGTTAAGTATTTCAAAATTTTTTTATGATTTACTAATAAGGTAAAAGTACCAATTACTGAACACCTAAGGATATTAGACATTATGTTTAATGTATAGTTTGTTGAAAAATATACACAAAATTAAAAACTATTAGTTCTAATAAAAAGTATTTGCTTTATAGCGTGTGTTGCATTGCAAACGCACTAATCTTCATGTTTAATTTTCATAATATAAATGAAAATACAATTGATGACATTGAACCAATATCTGGACTAACAAAACGTGATTGTACCTCTGTCCGAATGCATACGTCCCAATAACTGTACATAACTTTACCATGCTGTAAATGATAATTTAAAAAGCAACTGCACCATAATAAATAATTAATAAATACGTAAAATCTGTGCAGAGAATATAATTATTTATTAATTAATGTATAAAGTTTTTTACGAAGGAAAGTATATAAAGTAATAAGTAAAGGTTAAATAAGAAACTTATATTAAATACGTTTATTACAAAATTTTAACAAATTTAACAATGTATGAATGTTTCTGATTAATATTTACACACTTATATTAATATTAAATGAATAAACTGAAACAGTTATTTTAATATGCAGTATTTAATTATACAATTTGTAGGTTAACTTTGTCTTATTCTAAATTTACTAATTTTTCTTACGTACAATGTATTAAATTAATATGAAAAACAACTACATACATTATAGTATAAATAAATATAACTGTAAAATAGTTAATACTTACTCAATTCTTTAATGAGTAAATAATAATTTAGAACAAAAGTCGAGATCATGAGAAATTATTACACTGGTCAGTTACTAGGACAAACCTCGATGGAACGTAACAAATAATATAAACTAGATTATAGTACATTAAAAATTATGTTTATGCATTTTTTAAATGTTATAACTAATAAATATATCCCAAATCGCCTTAAGCGTGCACGCGAATTTCTTAGCAAATCGTTCAGAAAATCCGTTATTTTAGTATTGTGAACATCATTAGTCAAATATTGATTTTTTATATAAATTAAAACAAAACCGACATAAAACTTTTTTTCGCTTAAGCTAACGAATGTTCAAAGTATTTAAATATATTAAATACGTTTATATGTCTGCTCTCATAATTTTGCAAAACGTAATTTTCCATTCGTGTCCAGCATCTGGGACTTGTCCAGTCATTGGTACTTTTACCTTATCCTCTTGTATACTGATGATAGTTTAAAAAAAGTTGAAATAAAGCAATCTAATGTTTAAAACCTAATATTTCTAAATTGGAATTGAACGTGTCTATTCTTTTTCTAATCATAAATAGTTGTCAAGTGCGGGTGCTTTGTTTAACTGTTGAAGTCAAATAAAAATTAATCGCTGATACGATATATACAGGTCTCATGAGAAACATTAAGTCATATATATACTTAATCTTACCTTAAAATATTTATAAGCCCTTGATAGAAACATGCATATGCAGTGTGTTATGCAGTTAGAATTAGACTTAACATACAAGAGAAAGAAAGCAATTCAACGAGTGGTGCAAGTATTATTTTATTTAAAGAGAATAAAAAAGAGAGAAATTACTTTTTTATTAGTTTTGCAGAAATTAATTTTGCACAAATGAATATTATTATTATTATTATATAAAATTGTTTATCTATTGCTGTAAGACACGGGAAGGATAGACATTGTGTATTTAAAGAGAATAAAAAAGTCAGAAATTTATTTTTTATCAGTTTTGCAGAAATTAATAAAATTATTAAAAAATTATTTATTTATTGCTTGTAGGACATGACAGGACTAGAATTGAAATGTAAATTTGTAGGATGCTTTTCTGAAAAAATGTTTGTTTTCAATTTAATAGATATTTGTATTTTTAAAAATAAATACTTGTTGATTCCGCTTTGATTTCAGTACTTTCTATTGCAGAAACTGTATATATATATACATAATGTTAAATATAAGTTACATATAAAAAAGGTGTCAACACAAAATACTTGCGGATTTTGACACCTTCTTGGAAGGTGTTTTTGATATAAGTTACATATAAAATAGGTGTTAACACAAAATACTTGCGGGTTTTGACACCTTCTTGGAAGGTGTTTTTGATAAGTAATTTGTATTCAAATGGCAATTACATGAATGTACAACAAAATAAAAACAATTAAAAATGGTAATTTTTTGTCCAAAAATGAAAACAAAATTTGTGGCCTCCAATGACCTCCTCCCCCCATTCAGTCCCCAGACTATTTGTATGTAGCACAATTCCCATTGATTTTTTTGTTATACATGTTAAATCCAAAAAGAACGTTTGCAAATTTATTTTAAAGTTCATTGTGTTAAAATGCTGTATTTCACTCAAGTATAGCTCTCTAATTTTTACTTTTCATAAAAGTCCGCATTATTACTTTATTAATTTGTGTAATTTGATAAACATTACTTTTTCTATTTATTTATCTGCAATGTGCAATAAATTTTACTCTAATACATGCATGCATATTTAAAAAATCTATTTTTTTAATCGTTTATAAATTGTCAACTTTTATAATACCTTTATTCTGCAAATTCCATAAAGTTTTCAAAAAAATATTATGAGACATCATTAAGTATGTCAAAATTAGAATTAATAAGATTATACATTATAAAGTTACAAGTGTGCTTCATACGAGTCTTGTTTGTCAATTACTTTTAAGTATTTTGTTCATTATTTATAATTCATTATTATTAAATATATTTTTTAAAATACACTAATTAATTGGTAAAATCATGTAGATTGTTTATAAATACTTACTTAAGTGAAATAATAAATTTCTATTTATTTATCTGCAATGTACAATAAATTTTACTCTAATACATTCATGCATATTTAAGAAATCTAAATATTTAATCATTTATATAAATTGTCAACTTTTATACGTATAATACCTTTATTCTGCAAATTACATAAAGTTTTGAAAAAAATATTATGGGACATCATTAAGTATGTCAAAATTACAATTAACAAGATTATACATTATAAAGTTGCAACTGTGCTTTATACGAGTCTTGTTTGTCAGTTACTTCTAAGTATTTTGTTCATTATTTATAATTCATTATTAATAAATATATCTTTAAAGCACATGAATTAATTGGTAAAATTATGTAGAATCTTTATAAATACATAGTGAAGTGGTATAATAATTATTTTACAGAACTACTAATAAAAACTTTTATTTAAAAAAATAGCGCAAGGCAGTATACTGGGTTCTCTATGTTAGGAACTGTATTAGATTAAAATAATAATTTATATTGTTTCATTGGTGATATAGCATATAATATTTACAAGGTAAAATGTTCCTCACAGCAAATTTGCTTTAATTTTACTTTATACTAATAATTTTTCATTTCAGAGACGTTATTTGCTTAAAATTAATATACTTTAAAAATAACCCTTTCTTATTCAGTGAATTTAATATGATACACTTATAGTTTTAATTAAGCTAAATTTATTTGTAACAAATTAAATTCTATATTATTGGGTTACTATAATAATTAATGACAACAGTACAATTTAATATTATAATTTTAGAACAACACATGAAATTCTATTTAATTACTTAACTATATATGTTAGTTAGTGTCACTATCAAACATTTTATAGGCATGTGAAAGTTACAAAATTATTAAATGCCTTTTACACTTACCAAACAACTGACACATTGATTTTATTTAAATATTAAAAAAGGTATTCAATAAATATATGTAAAGAGAACAATAACTTATCAACATTCTTTTAAATTATTTAAGTCAGTACATATAATACTATTAAGCAATCATTTCACTTAACGTTGGAAAGAATACCATACTACATATGTTATAGTCCATATAATTATTAAATATTATGTACTTGGCAAAGTATCGAACACATATATTGGCTTTATATAGAAAATAAAATGATTATTCAGTAATTTTAATTAGGATAGAGAACGATCAAGCATCCACTTAATTAAAATCTATTGTTTTTTAAATTATTTTGGTCAATGGAAAACATTGAGATATCATGAGGGATTCATTATAAAAATACAAGCATAAGTCCCTTCAAATAATATAAACTTAAAGCAAACACATCAAATTATACAAATAAAATGAATTAATAATATAATAAATATAATTAAAATAATGTAATAATATACATTTATTTTTTGTGCAATTCTTATTAATATTATACTTTAAGATTAAAAAAAGTTATACCATCGCTTGCATGGAAATGAAAACATTGTTTTCATGGTTAGAATTTTATCAATGTTTGTCTTTCTCTCTCTCTCTCTCTCTCTCTCTCACTCTTTCTCTCGTCGAGATGTCAAAGGTCGACATACTAGTATAGGATATGGGCGAATATGAAATCTTCACATTGCAATAGTATCTGCATTGCACTACAATAAAAAATACCGAAACGGAATAATGTGAGGTATTGGAAATAATTACGTAAATTAATAATTTTAATTCATAACTTTTCACACAAAATCAGCCAGATGATTCAACTGTGACAAAAGTATTCACCTGAAACTAGCTCCCTCTCGTGGCCACGTTTGAACTTCTTCTATAAGTTTTTACTTCTGTACGCGCTCTCTCACGAGCTGGAAAGCATTGTTTCTCTTTCTATCTCATGCCTTTCCTATACTATCTCTATCTCATTTTGTTTGAAGTTGACTATATATATATGAAAAGGGAGAAGACGAAAATTGAGGAAAGGAAATCAGCAAGCAATATCTTTGGCATTGATTTTCTTGATTGTGCGTAAATGAATTCGTGTAAAACTTGTTGTACAGTAAAGATTAATAAATAAGGAATGTAATGCGTGGTCAATAGCACACATACATAATGTAATAATGCAGCGGTTAGAAAAGTAAAAATCTGGGGGGCTAGTTAGCTGTATATAATGGCTCTCGCGCCTATACTTGCGTCAGGCGCTATCGCGCCTTTTGACCGATAAAAATATTAATTAATTTAGTTATACTACAGTCGACATAAGTAATATTTTATTAATAAATAAACAATAATATTTATAATAATATTTACGTGAAATAATATGTAAAATATTACGTGTAATTCCGTTCCAAATAAATGTGTGTTAAATAAACACATTAACAAAACACGTAAAATTATAAATACGTGAAAAATACACGTAGAAGAAGCGCAAAAATTTTGTATGAAACCCGTGAAATAATCACGTAAAATAAAAGTACTTAAATAGTATATGTGGATGTCAATATGACAAAATGACTTTTTTTCGCTTCATTTACGTGTATCTTTCACGTGTTTGTTTTACACATATATATATTTGGAACGGAATTACACGTAATATTTTACGTATTGTTTTACGTGTATATATCACGTGTTTTTTTTCAACAGGGTGTACACTGTTACAACGGTTAATATTAAAATATATTTCTGTTCAATTAGATCAAGTGCCAAAACTTTCTTATTACGTTATATGATGTGAATAGATAAGATCAATTCAAAATCGTATATGATTAGTAAATCAGAATGTATACTACCGAAACGCATAATCAATTCGGTGGTGCGAGCATTATTTTATTTAAAAATAATAAAAAAAGAGAAATTTCTGTTTCATTAGTTTTGGAGAAATTAATTTCGTACGGCATGACAAGGCTAAAAATTATAAAATAAATTATGTGTCGATCATTTATCAACAGAACAGAATATTACGTCAATATTACGGAAATATTTCATATTAAGATTCGGAATATTACAATCATATTACAATGAAAGATTACTGAAATATTGTTATGTCCGCCAATTTCTTACTTTGTAATATTCCATGAAATATTACATTAATATTAATATAATATTTTAGTGTAATATTTTAAGAAATATTTATGAAAAATTGATGAAATTTTTCAAATACACACTTGCATAGGACCACTGAAATATTACCTTAATGTTTCTAGAATATTTTAATGAAATTTTTAAGAAATATTTCTGAAATATTGATGAAATATTTCAAATACTTACTTTAATAGGTCTAGTAAAATATTACAGTAATATTTTTGCAAAATATAACAGAAATATTACATGAAATGTTCCAAGTAATTGAATTTTTTAACTTAATTATTTATAAATCCAAGAACCTTGCTATTGATTTATATTTATTAAGTATTAATACACATTATTTTTTACACATATTTATCCCAGAAAAATTTTTTACATATGTCCTAATCTGGATTCGAACCCAGTACGCACGCATCAAATACAAACGCTTTATCCACTACGCTATTCGCAACGCTTATCGATTATGTTTAAAACTTGTACATGATGACCTGCTATTTGATTTGGTATCTAATGTGTTTTTAATACTTATACAATTTCAATGAAATTGAAAAGATTTTACTATGATTTGGAAACAAATTCTTGTTAATTAAAAATCTTACATCTTTGTTATCATAAAAATATCGTTGAAATATTTTATTGATATGTTTCTATAATAGTTTTTCTACGATAGAAAGCAAAATCTTTCTGCATTATTGATATGTAAGTTTTCTGAAACCTTGTACTGTAACGAATTAATATAATAGTCAATTATATTATATTGCTCGTTACATTCTCTCTCTCTCTCTCTCTCTCTCTCTCTCTCTCGCTGTCTGTCTAGCCTGTGTATTAATATTTACAACTGATGCAGGTCGACGTTTAATGATTTTCGGCGATTCTCGCGGAACTTCGTAAAGGTAAAAGTAGGGAAAGAGAGAGAGAGAGTTTTCCGTTTGTAAGTGCGAGAGCACTTAGACTTATTTCAACCGACGAGAGACTTATTGCAACCAGCGAGAGACTTATTTCAACCGGCGAGAGACTCGTTTCAACATTCGAAAGAGTTATTTTTCGGTTATTCGTTTCGCGTGTCTATATTGACAACAGCTCACGATACGTTCATCTGGGTGCTTTGTGGGTGTTTAAATTGCTTACAAGGAGAGTATCCTAGGTTCGGATCACGGATCTTGTCCTAACTCTAGGATAAGTTTTGTTATATAAAAATATGAAGAAAGCCAGAGTTATAGACCCTAACGCTCCATATTACGGAAGTTATACACTGTTAATGCTATTTTTTAAAAAAAAGAACCTTTACTTCAAATGCTTATATCTTTTAAACAATAAATTATCAACCCTCAAATATACATTCATTTAAAAGCTGAAATAAAATAGATACAGTTTAAAAAAAAATAAGCTCAAATCCGTTGCAATGGAGCAAAGTTATAGCAGAAATAAAAATTTGTAGAAATTTAGCTTAACAAATCACAGTGCTTAATTTTCGTCAAAATTTCTACAAATTTTTATTTCTGCTATAACTTTGCTCCATTGCAACGGATTTGAGCTTATTTTTTTTTTGAACTGTATCTATTTTATCTCAGCTTTTAAATGAATTTATATTTGAGGGCTGATAGTTTATTGTTTAAAAGTTATAAGCATTTGAAGTAAAGGTTCTTTTTTTTTAAAAAATAGCATCAACAGTGTATAACTTCCGTAATATCGAGCGATAGGGTCTATAACTCTGGATTTCTTCATATTTTTATATAACAAAACTTATCCTAGAGTTAGGACAAGATCCGTGATCCGGACCTGGGATACTCTCCTTGTTAGTGCAATTAATCATCCTCCACCTCTTCTTATTGGTTTTGATTGGCGACCCCACACACCTGTATACGAGAAGGAAGGGCGACTACGCGGATTCTTTCTCTCTTTATTATTTTCGTGTATCGACCTGCGATCTCGCGTGTATTATCTCTTTTTTTTATAATAGACTATTGCCTTTATTTTAAAGTAAATATCGTGTTTTCACTCTTGTTATTTGCCCTTTATTTTCTTTCGCGTTCGCTAAGTAAAGGATACCGCCGTCTACGCCTATACGTGTCTTATGGACTTGTATTATTACTGAGCGGCTGATCGCATAATGAGACTATTGTTATTGTTTTATCATTATTAAAAATAGCAAATCCGTTACAGTACAAAATAAAAATAAGATATAAGACGACGATTTTTCGATTTTGGCGATTAAACCAAAAGATGTTAAATAATTGTGAATCTTAATATGAACTATTTCCATAATGTTGCACAAAATATTACACTGGAACATTCCGGTAATATTAATGTAATATTTCACTGGTCCTATTGAAGTAGGTATTTGAAATATTTTATCAATATTTCTCGAAATATTACACTGCAACAATCGATTTCGATAAATAAACCAAGATGTTAATTAATGGCGACGTTTCGATGAATTGCCATCCTTCTTTGGTTATTCTACTCGTCAATGGTTAGTATAGCCTGAGGAGGATAGCAAAAAATTTGAGCTAACATTTAAACCAAATAGAAGAATATTACAGAACGTTTTTTTTCTAAATAAAGGACTGTAAACTGTATATGCGATATCCTTTTCAATTCTGATATTATATTATTAATTAGAAAAATTTTTTACAACATTTAAAAAATTTGTATACTTATACGTTTAGAAATTGGTTTAATTATCCTAAAAAATTGTGTTTAATTCTTCATTTAATGTGATTTTTTATTCTTGTTCAGAAATAATTATTTACTATAAGGTAATAAGTACCTTTTCGCGGGATAAAATAACATAATTCGTACACTGAGAAAAAAATTTTTTTGATTCAAAAACAGTTTCATTAATTCAAAGACATGCATTTCATTTTGAAATATTTAATTGAACCGAGGAAATATATGTTTAAGTAGAAGGAATATTTTTATACTTCAAAGAAATATTTCTTTTCAGGATAATTGTCAAATCTTATATTCTTCCAAAATAATATTTGATTGTTTCAACACAATCTTCTTTAAATATAAGAAACCATTTCATTAATTTATAGAATTTATAGAAATAATTCCTTTGGAACTGTTCATCAAATATTTTATTAAATGAAGAGAACATTTCTTTAAGTTTACATTTCATTTTGTTGATTTAAGAAAATATGTTTTCAAACAATATAATATATAAAATAAAAAAAATATTTTGTTGACTTGAACTCATGCATAGTTAAATTATTAACACGGTTTTTATAAAAACATTAATGAAATGTCAAAAAACTGACCATTAGTTACAACTAAATATTTAATTGATTCAATTACTTGTAAAGGTAAGCTACATACTCTTATGCGTATGAAGCTATACCTTATAACGAGCGCGAGTGACGATCGGAAAAGCTCGTAGGTGATCGGGAAAGCCCGCGCGTAAGCCGCGTAAAGACTAATAATGGTCCGACGCGCAAGCTGACTGAGGAGAGTAGATAGAGAGTTTATGCGAGTCATCGTACATAGACACGTCGCCGGTAACGCCTTCCTTGCTAATTCGTGGCAAGAGAAAAATAATCGTTATCGCGGATTCTTGCTCGGGTTCTGGGTTTCGCGCCGTGAAGAGTGAGTGATTCGGTGAAGTGTGCGTGCTGGTGTTAAGTGCACAGCTCCAGCGACTCCCAGGAACCTGCGAGGACGGCGAAGTTGCCGCGCGCGGGAGCCCGACGGAGAGAAGGGAAACAGGCGAAGTCGAAGGCATCGACGGGGAGAATCGAAATTCAAGGTACGTGGTGCACCACTCGCGAGCCGCCGAAGCCGTAAAGACTCTCTCTCTCTACGGCTATAACTTTAAGTTAGGGATCGGCGGATCTCTCCCGCGCGCGACGGCGAGGAAGCTAACGGGCGACCGCGTACGCGTGCTAGAAAGAGAGAAAGTGCGAGTGTAACCCTGGTGGTTACACCTCGTCGCGAGACCTCACGCGGCCTATATACGGCTTTTGTCATTTCCTTATTCTATGTTAAACTTTATTTATATTTCTTTTATCCCGTTATCCCGAATACCGCCCTCTCCGTTTTAGGAGAGGCCGAGGTAAACTTACCGCGAATTTATCCCTTTTATTTGCGGTCCTTTTCAGCTTACAACGTTTTAGCTGTAAAAAGACGCGAGATGGGCAAGTGATCTCGCGGTTGTTAACGGACATCGCAACGGTAGGTCGTGCGCGGGGTTCACTGATTTGAATCCGCCGCGTACTCTCGGAGCACCGCCTAGGGAGTATAACTAGGCAGTGCCGTAACAGCCGGTCCCTTTACCCCTACCGACGCGAGAGATTGTACCCCGTTACATACTTTAATTTTTTAATTGAATAAAATATTTATTTATTTCAAAAATATTTGTATCTTTGATTCAACCACAGAAAAATATCCGATCAATATAATGGTTTCATGAAGCCAACAAAATAATTATTTGTTTGTATTAAATAAATCATTTCATTGATTCACAAAATCAATTTCATTAATTGACTAACGAAATAATTGTCTCAATAAAATGGTTTCATTAAAAAAATTTATGAAAAATGCATGAATTCAACCATATGTGTAATTGATTCAATTACTTTAGTTTGTTAATTGAATAAAATATTTATTTATTTCAAAAATATTTTTATCTTTGATTCAACGACAGAAAAGTATTCGATCAATATAATGGTTTCATTAAGTCAACAAAATAATTATTTGTTTGTATTAAAATGATTTTTGTTGTATTAAATAAATCATTTCATTGCAACCTCCATTTTTTTTTTTTTAAATTTGTTTCATTTACAAAATAGATCCTTTTATCTGTTTCGCGTCGTCTTATGAATTCTTTAAAATCATAATAATATAAAAATTAAGCCATGCAAATAAACTAAATAAATGCAACCTCGTAACCAAGCAGGAACAAGCAGCAAAAGTGTTTTAAAATAAAGAAAAAGCAAAAAATTTTATTGCATGCATTAATAATTTTACTTTTATGTATTATCGAGGCGAAATGGTCGACGACGACGATGAACGCTCGGAAGGACCTCGAGCAAATCTTCCAACGTGTGGGTTCGTTTGGTTGCAACAAAAATTAAAATAAAATATAAATTTAAGAATCCATAAGCGTAATATAGAACCCGCATAAGGAGAGGAAATATCAGGGAAAGTCAACCAGAAATTACAAAACATAATTTAATTTTGGCCAATGACATCTTTCATCTTTATTCAGTTACATTTAACAAAAATACATAAACATAATTATAATTCTCTTTTCGCGGACAACTCGAAATTATAAAATGATTAATTACGCAATCACGGATCGATTCCATGATTACTCGGGGCTTGTCACCCGGTGGCTATCCAGCCCCTTTATTTTGACGCAAACTAATATTAAACGCGAATAATTAATTATATAAACTAAAAATTTAACCGACGCGGAAGCCCGATCACCAAAAGGAAGTCCATAAAAGCTGTAAAACGCGCGATTGGGTAACCGTTTGGTTCACCCGGATCTAGCCTCAGGCATCGATCGCGCCTGGCCTTTTCAAGCCAAGGGGTACACAAACGGAGGACAAACCCGTACTCACTCGGGACTTGTCTCCTGTTGGCTACCCAGCCCCTGGGTTATACTTACTATTGTTAGTCGAAATAAGAAAAAAAAAATCCTCGAAAGTTCTCCGGAAGAGAATGGACGCCTCTCTGCCGATCCGAAATTTTGAAAAAAGAAAGTAATCGTCTGAGTTGGAAACCGTAATAATCGTTAATTGACTGCGCTAGCCCTTTTAAGGACTAAGGTATCTCGTTATCTCAAAGATTATCTAATGCGCGGTCGATGAATATTGATTTAACGCTATAGATACACGCGCATGATTTCTATGACGATTTTAATTATTTCTTTTTTTTGTTAATTATTATTTAATAATTAATTTACTTATTTTACGTAATTTAAACTCTTAAATTAATCGTTTAAGTTTAATATATCGTTTATCAACGTTATTAAATGCATGACTAAATTTCTAACGCGAAAAGCCCGTTTTACAGTAACTAATTGATTATTTAATTTTAATTTTATTAATTTGTTATTTCAATACGACAATGAAAGAAACTAATTTGTCGGATCTCCGGGACATATTCAGGTTAAATTTACTAATAATTACGTTAATTACATAAAAGAAAATATGCTTCATTAAATTAAAATACAGTGTAAACCGGCCTTGTCTTAATTACGCAGTTAAATAGCTTGTAGGCCGCGGTACGTGGGCTGAGACGCGCGCCTCTCCAAACTAGCCCGCGCGGTGACGGGAGAGTGTTCGCGTACCGCGCATCAATCTTACCGAAAGTTACTGAACCGTTTCCGCGCGAGATTCAAAATCGAAAATTCTTTCATATTTATTTATTTAATTAATCGGTCGATAAATTGGGTAGGTTGCATCATTGATTCACAAAATCAATTTCATTGATATGACTAACGAAATAATTGACTTAATAAAATGGTTTCATTAAATAAATTTATGAAAAATGCATGAATTCAACCAAATGTTTAATTGATTCAATTACTTTACTTTGTTAATTGAAGAAAATATTTATTTATTTCAAAAATATTTTTATCTTTGATTCAACGACAGAAAAATATCCGATCAATATAATGGTTTCATTAAGTCAACAAAATAATTATTTGTTTGTATTAAAATGATTTTTGTTGTATTAAATAAATCATTTCATTGATTCACAAAAGCAAATTCATTGATATGACTAACAAAATAATTGTCTGAATAAAATGGTTTCATTAAATAAATTTAATGTAACTGATGACCGACAGATGGCGTCAACAATATTTCACCATTGGTAATAATATTGTATCGCAATATAAACCTGCAAGTGCACAATATATCCTTCGATTCGTATACAAGTGCGCTTAAGGAGTACAAGTGTATATAGTATTGCGTTTGTACTATATACACATATACATGTAATGCGTGCGGTAAATGTTTTAATGCGTTCAATGTGCGATCAGGATTATCAAGCAATTAGGAAAATGGCTCAGTTAAAATAAATGATAAAATTTCGATACTAGAATTTGAAATCTGAGTACACAGTATATTCCTTTAATGTAATTTAAATATATTAATAAAAAAGCATTTATAATAATTTAAGTATAAAAAAAATTCTTTGCACAGAAAAAATCGTTTTATATTTTAATGAAATATTTTTTAGACTAGAAAAAACATTGTTTTACCCAAAGAGATTATGTTATTATTAAATTTATGTTTAAAATCGAAAAATTCTGGTGTGTGAAACTATTTTTTCTATCGAAAGAAATACTCAATAATACAATAATCTATTTTTTTAAAATTAAAAAACGATATATTAATTGAAAAGATAATAATCTTCGTTGAAGGAAGCATTTCTTTAATCATATTGACTTCATCATTATGAAAATAAAAATTTTCTGCACATAGATGTAAACTTTTTTTAATATAATAAAATATTTCTTAGGCTAGAAAAATTTTTTTTCAGTTGTAAGATTTTAGAATTATATTGAAAATTGAAAAACATATTAAAATATTTTTTTAAATTAAAAAATTCAGTTTCCTGCTACACAAATATTTCTATATTCCAAATAAACAGTTGTGTGATTCAAATGAATATGTTTTGACCCAAAAGTTTATTTAGTCAAATCAATAGCTAATCTTATCCATTTAAAGAAATATTGTTATAATTTAATAAAATATAACGTCACATGAAACATTATTGAAGTTGCTTAAAGATCAAATTTTGTTGACTTTAAAAAATATATGTGTGAAATAAATAATATGTTTTTTAGACCAATAAAATGTAGTTACAACTTAATTATATGCAATATATAATGAAAGATATATTAATTTTTTTAAATACAATATTTTATCGAATTTGTTAAACATGTCATCAATGTTAAGAAATATAATTTTTATTACAAGAATTACTTTCTATGCCGCAAAAAAATATTTTACCGATTACCCGCAATGACATAATTTCTTTAATTCGATGTATTTTTTTTTGTTTTTAAGAAATTTTTTTCTCAGTGCAGTTGGATATATTTTTTTTAAGTCTATAAAGAGCAAACTGCAGAAAAAGATTTCGTTTAAAACACTATTTCGGAAATAGTACTACTTAATTGTGCACTATATATTTTTATTTACAATTGTAAAGTTCAAAAATAGAGCACGGGTATCTAAATTCGGACAATCGTATCCAAAAGTAGCTTCTTTCGCGGGAGAGAAAAATCTACGAATATATGGTTAAAAAATTACTAAGTCCAAATTTTATAAATTCAACAGTTCTTTATAGCCTGGTAGTAACTCTTAATAACAAAATAGAAAAATTGCTCATAGTAGTAAAGAGTCAGCGTTCGAATCTAAAGATTGAAGGTTCGAGTCCCAGAGACAGCAAATATTTTTTAAAATTTTTTCTTTTAATTTATGAGCTATGGCCAACATATTGGCAACAGTTTAAAAATTGTAAGATAGTAACTATTGGCAATATGTTTGCAATAATTGTTGCCCATCACTTTGTAATACAGTGGCAATAGTTTATATTTTTACGTACGTACGATATATTTTAGTAAGTAGATTCTGCTTAAAAATAAAATGTTTTAAGTCTGTTATTATACAGGGTGTCCCAAAAGTATGGACACACCTGAATATCTCGGAAAATAAGGGTGCTAAGAAAAAAACTTTCAATATAAAAGCTTTAGAAAATCAAACGATGCATCTGATGGTGACCTTCAATTTGACCTTAAGCTTGACCTTCAAGGTTATTTGAAGGTCAAAGAGATTTTTTTAAATGGGAACCCCTATTTTTGACACCAGATTCAGAAAGAGCGAAAAATTTTACGTCCAAAGCGATGGTTTTCAATTCGTTAGAATGACCTTCAAAAGGTAAAATGAAGGTTAAATATTGAAAAATCGTAAACAAGCTATTTTCTTTGAACTTTTTCGGATTTGTGGGCGAATAAATGTCAGAGTAGATTTTGGGATTAACAACCTTGAGTATCTCGACCTTGGAGTTAATTTTCAAGGTCATTCAAAGGTCAAAGTAAATTTTTTATGGACAGCCTGTTTATAAACACTTAGAAACTATTGTCGTAAATTTACTAACCTTACTTTTAGCGCTACCCAGAAACAACGACGTGGACGTAGTAAGTTCTGTTTCCTTTGGGGTGGTTGATTAACGTGAGTCCCCTTGCCTCTCACGATGGGGAGCTTGCTTAACGTGAGTCCCCTTGCCTCTCACGATTGACGTGATGTCTAGCCGGTGAAGGCAAGACAGGCTGATGTCCGGCCGGTGAAGGCAAGACAGGCTGGTGTCCGGCCGTTAAAGACAAGACAGGCTGGTGTCTGGCCTGTGAAGGCAAGATGAAAATTCTTTCAGAAATCGTCAGTTACCATTTAAAGTTCTTGCTCGAAATGCCCTCCATTTTTTAGTTGACAATGCCCCATGCGATCATAAAATGATGAAACTGCTCTTTGAATCATTTCATTTGGGATTGCCTGTATCGTGTCAATAATACGTTGTCGTAATTCCTCCAAGTTTGCAGGTTTAGCAGCATACACTTTGTTTTTGACGTAGCCCCATAAAAAATAATCTAGTGGCGACATGTCAGGGGAACGAGGTGGCCACTCAATAGTTCCTCTACGCCCAATTACTCGTCCTGGAAATGTTTCATCTAAATAATTACGCACGTTTATTGCATAATGAGGGGCCGCCCCATCTTGTTGAAAGTAAGTGGTGTTAAATTTGTCACCGACAATCTCATTAACCGCAGGTACGATTTCATTCCTTAACATGTTTAGATACTTTTTTCCTGTCAAATTACCTTCTATAAAAAACGGCCCTACTATGCTATTGTTTATGATACCTGCCCAAACAGGTTTTTGTGGATGTTGTGTATGTGATTCCAAAAACCAGTGTGGATTCTCTGATGTCCAGAACCTACAATTGTGACGATTAACGTTGCCATCTAACTGAAAAGTACATTCATCGGAAAATACTATTTCGTTTAAAAAATTTTGCCGCGCATCTATACGGTTCATCATTAATTCGGCAAATTCCAGTCTTCGATCAAAATCATCCTCATTTAATTCTTGTACCAATTTGATTTTATATGGATGAAATTTCAACAGTTTCATAATTCTATGAACGGAAGTCCTACAAACATTTGTTTCCCGAGATACTTGCCTGATAGAGGTTCCAGGATTTTCAATGAATGATAATGCCACATTCAAAGAAGTTTCTTCATCAGTCGCAATCTTAGGCCTCCCACTTTTGGGGCAATCTTTGACACTACCAGTTTGCTCAAAACGAGAAATAGTTTTTCCAACTGTTTTTTGTGAAATTCCTGGTTGCAACGGTAAACGGTATTCTGCATTAAATAAAGCCGCAACTCGACGATATGACCTGACCATGTTACCCCATCCTCTCATCATGAGAATGGTTATTCGTTCACGTTCTGAAAGACGATTCATATTCAAATGAATAAAAGAAATGAAGAATAAGTTGAGAATTGTAAAACAAAACTAATAATTGAAAACAGAATGAATGCTTTAATAGACCAAATTCAAACTTGTTCGTTGAAATTTTCAGAGTCACTGAAAACACTACCCACGAGGTTTTCGGGGTTGTTGTACACGAATATGGGCTCAGAATTTTAACTGGGTACCCCCGGTGTAACTCTTAAATGTTTGAATATCTGCACATTATTGCATATTTAAACATTTTCTCAAATTTGCAATCTTGCTATTTTTTTATAAATTTGCTAGAATTAGTCGTGTTTATTTATTCCTTAAAACTGACGAAATCATATTCAGTTATACTCTTATTATAATAATGACACTAACATTCAAAAAAGTGGTCTATTCTGGGAACGAGACCTATGTATTCTTATGTATTTGACGTGCTGAATCCGAATCCAACGTAGCTTTTACTCAGGCATCCCCAAAAATTTTTTAAAGTTATAAAAAACCGTGAAAAAGGTGAATAAAATCCATATTAAAATGGTAAGATTCGGAGTAAAACAGTTTTTTATGAGTGTACGTGGTTTTTGTGTATTTTGACTTGCTAAACCCAAATCCAGGGCTTATTTTACCCGGTTGGATCAGACTGTCTTGCCTTCACCGGCAGGACACCAGCCTGTCTTGCATTGTTGCAAATTTTTCATTTTTGCAAATTTTCCAATTTTGCAAATTTTTTATTTTTGCAAATTTTCCAATTTTGCAAATTTTTTATTTTTGCAAATTTTCCAATTTTGCAAATTTTTTATTTTTGCAAATTTTCCAATTTTGCAAATTTATTATTTTTGCAAATTTTTTATTTTTGCAAATTTTCCAATTTTGCAAATTTTTTATTTTTGCAAATTTTTCAATTTTGCAAATTTTTTATTTTTGCAAATTTTCCAATTTTGCAAATTTTTTATTTTTGCAAATTTTCCAATTTTGCAAATTTTTTATTTTTGCAAATTTTTTATTTTTGCAAATTTTCCAATTTTGCAAATTTTTTATTTTTGCAAATTTTTTATTTTTGCAAATTTTTCAATTTTGCAAATTTTTTATTTTTGCAAATTTTCCAATTTTGCAAATTTTTTATTTTTGCAAATTTTCCAATTTTGCAAATTTTTTATTTTTGCAAATTTTCCAATTTTGCAAATTTTTTATTTTTGCAAATTTTTTATTTTTGCAAATTTTCCAATTTTGCAAATTTTTTATTTTTGCAAATTTTTTATTTTTGCAAATTTTTTATTTTTGCAAATTTTCCAATTTTGCAAATTTTTTTTTTGCAAATTTTCCAATTTTGCAAATTTTTTATTTTTGCAAATTTTCCAATTTTGCAAATTTTCCAATTTTGCAAATTTTCCAATTTTGCAAATTTTTTATTTTTGCAAATTTTCCAATTTTGCAAATTTTTTATTTTTGCAAATTTTCCAATTTTGTAAATTTTTTAGTGTTACTTTTTTACTTAAGCATTCCATCGTGAGAGACAAAGGAGAATCACGTTAAGCAAGCATCCCATCGTGAGAAGCAAGGCGACTCATTTCCGGCATTACGTTTTCCGCTCTCTTTGAATCCGGTGTCAGAAATAAGGCTGTCCATAAAAAATTTACTTTGACCTTTGAATGACCTTGAAAATTAACTCCAAGGTCGAGATACTCAAGGTTGTTAATCCCAAAATCTACTCTGACATTTATTCGCCCACAAATCCGAAAAAGTTCAAAGAAAATAGCTTGTTTACGATTTTTCAATATTTAACCTTCATTTTACCTTTTGAAGGTCATTCTAACAAATTGAAAACCATCGCTTTGGACGTAAAATTTTTCGCTCTTTCTGAATCCGGTGTCAAAAATAGGGGTTCCCATTTAAAAAAATCTCTTTGACCTTCAAATAACCTTGAAGGTCAAGCTTAAGGTCAAATTGAAGGTCACCATCAGATGCATCGTTTGATTTCCTAAAGCTTTTATATTGAAAGTTTTTTTCCTAGCACCCTTATTTTCCGAGATATTCAGGTGTGTCCATACTTTTGGGACACCCTGTATACATGCTGTCAGATTAAATTTAATATGTTAACTGTTAATATCCATCATATTCGCATATATTAACATTACATATTTTATTAGTTACACTATTGTTACACTATTATTACCTTTAAAACATTATTGGTATTTTCTCACGAGGGAAATACTTGACCTTCGGAAAGGGATATATTTTGGAATATAATAATATGAAGAAAGCCAAGTCATTACTTGCCAATTGCCACTTTTACGAAAGTTATTCGACATCTGACAATAATATTTCCAATGAAAATTACTTTCACTTTGATTACTTATGACTAGAAAACGAATATTGATAAGAAATTAATCCAAAAACTTAGTTGAGTTCAAGTAGATATGGTTAATAAAAAGAAGCTTAAATTGTTCAATTAAGAGCAAAGTTACGAAAAAAGTTAGAAATTGAAGAATTTTATAATATTACTGCAATATGTTTTGCATTATTTTAGGTTGTATTTCTTTGTAAAATTCCATATTGTGTGGAGGGCAATGCCGGATGTTAAATACGTTTCGTTCCGAAATTCTATTACACGCGAGGCTTGCGATGTTTCGGTCAGTAGGGCATCGGGCTTGAAATATAGAGGTCCTAGATTCGATTGCCGCCCCGACCGAATGATACAAGCACCATTGGGGAAATTTTCAACAAGAGCTTTCTTAACATAGACATCGTATGGTCGCCTCAAACGAAGAAAAGCACAACTCAGGTTTTCCCATTTAAAATAACATTACAAAATCTGAGTTGTACTTTTCTTCGCACGAGGCGCCGGTATGATCTCCGTCGCTGACCAACACCGATTTGGAAGCATAAAAAGAGCCATGTAAAATAATAATAAAAAAAAGTCTATTACAGGCAATGATGGCATATGGGTAAACGTTACAAGATATGTTAGAGAAAAAATTGTAATAGTTAACAATTCTTTAAAATTTTTTTCAAATATTCAAAAAAAAATATTTTGCAAATATTTCTGGAATATTCCAAAATTATCTAAAATCAATCAATTCTATATCATTACTTTAATATTAATGTAATATATATATATAATATTTCTAAGAATATTACGTGAAATATTTCAGTGTAATATTGCATTAATATTTCGCGAAATATTTCAAGTTCTGCTTTAGAAACATTACATAAAATACTTTATAACACGTATGGAATATTTCTATGAAATATTTTTTTGTACTATTTACTAACTATATTCATGTAATATTAATTTGACATATTACGCATGTAATATTTTTTGTAAAATTTCGTGCTGTGTGGAATTTTATCAATAGTACATGAAACGTGCCTATATTATTTCCGTATTATTTCGTAAAACTAAAACAATATTTTATCTAATGTTTGCGCAATATTTCGTAAACAATACTGACATATTTCACATAATATTACGCTGCTATATTTCAATAATGTTACAATAAATATTACAAAGAACCTTTTCATAATGTAATATTTCGTAAGACTGAAAAACATTATATAATCGAGTCTCCGGGAATATTCCTCAAACATTGTTGAAATATTTCACGTAATATTACACTGTAATGTATCGACAATGTTACATGAAATATTGTGATGAATGTCTGTGCAATATTTTTGTAATATTCCAAATGATTATTTCTGTTTTAACATGTATTGATATTATAACAATATTTCATGAAATATTGTATACAATATTTATGGAATATTACACGAAAGATTACATGAAAGTACATTTCAGTAATTTTGTTGTAATATGTTGTGAAATAGTCTACTTTCTATTAGTAGAAATATCCCTATTGAAAATAAATACGTAATTTTGTTACGTAACAAAAGCACGTACCAAAATTACGTACCAAAAGTACGTATTGTTACATGCTAAATTCGAACATTTTGTTACGTGCATATTGGCGCGTAGATTTGGCACGTAATTTTATTACGTACTTTTGGTACATAACTTTTCTTTTGTTTTTCTTTTGCTTAACGTCGCTCTCACACTGATGCGTATCATCAGCGACCACAGAGGTATGTGCGATATCTTTTGTAAAAGCATACTTATTGAAAACACAATAATCAATCGGCAGACGCAGTAAGGGCACACGAGCCGGCATCTCCGGATTAAGCTTTACGGACCAAGCGTAACAGTTAAAAGATGTTTTTTTAATATTTTTATTGAGTTACGTACCTGAAGTACGTAATTGAGTTACGTACCTGCAGTACGTAAATGAGTTACGTATCTGAAGTACGTAATAGTATTACGTGCAGAAGTATCATCAGTGTGTGAGCGACGTTAAGCAAAAAAAAAAAAAAACGAAAAGTTCTGTACCAAAAGTACGTAATAAAATTACGTGCCAAAACTACGCGCCAATATGTACGTATCAAAATGTAATACATACTTTTGGTACGTGCTTTTGTTACGTAACAAAATTACGTGTATATTTTCATTACTCATTACCAAATATATTATTGATAAATGTTGTCATCAAGACACATAAATTAGTTGGTAAAATAGTGTAGATTGTTTATATGTACTTGGTGAAGTGGTATTACAATTAATTTACAATATTACTATGAAAAAATTGTGTTTAAATAAATAGCGTAAGCTGTATATTGGGTTTGATATACTGGGAACTTGAGTAGATTGGAATGATGATGTGATCTTTACTATCGGTGATACAGCTTACTTAAATATAGTTTGTATCAGTAAAGCTACTATATTTTTATTATTTTTGTCACAGATAATTTCTGAATTTCCTTTAATATATGGTAAGGTTTAATAAATTCAACCCATCAAATATAATAAATTAGTACTAACCCTGTTGAAAAAACCTCATATAAAACTATAAAAAAAAATTTTTTATCGTACTTCATGTGGCTTTTGCACCCGGAGTTTGCGATAGAATGCTATACATTATTTAATACGAATCGGAAAGAATAAGCTTATAACTATAGACTTCATAATGAACACCTCATAAAATGCGATAAAAATAAATTTGTTTATAAGGTTTTATAAGAATAAACGTGTAACATAAAAGAGCGTAAAATAGTTTATCGGAGTATATCGGGTACACATTTATATTTAAATATTTTGTATTTATATTTACCGGGCATTATAAGGATTTGCCATCTTACACGTACTTATATATCAATGCTTTTTCAATCTAAAGCTTATAGTATTTTATAATGAAAAACCCGAACATGAATGAATTATCTATAGTTCTATTTCAGGTAATACAAAATGATATATTCTTAACAAGTGGATTTCTATCGGGATTTTAACAGTTATTGTCTTATAGAGCATACAAAAATATAAGGTTAAATAGGGCGTTTCACAATAACGCCAAGTAACGGCTATATGACCTTACCAGCATATTTCAATATTATATAACAACTTACCTGGTACCTTTATAGGGATTTATGACGATCGACGCATGAAATGGGCGGCTTGCCTAACGCATCGTACCTGGCTTTGTCAGTCAAAAAGTAACCGCTATTGAATCGCTTATCGCATTTTATGAGGTATTGCTGTATTTACTATTTACAACGAATAGGCATGTATCTGCATTACAAATAATTAATGATTTTTCATTATTGAAATTTATCGGGTTGAAAAGGACATTTCACTAGAAAGTCGAGCATTATTTATCCGAATCTACCGGTATATTCTAATATTGTCAAGCAACCTATGTGGTTCGTTTATAGGGTTTAATCAGTATTGTCACATAAATCAGCGGTTTGATTACAGGATCTTATCGGTTACGCCTGTCGTAGAAGCAACCGCTATTGAATCGTTTATCGTATTTTATGAGGTATTGCTGTATTTACTATTTACAACGAATAGGCATGTATCTGGATTACAAATAATTAAAGATTTTTCATGATTGCAATTTATCGGGTTGAATAGGACATTTCACTATAAAGTCGAGCATTATTTATCCGAATCTACCGGTATATTCTAATATTGTCAAGCAACCTATGTGGTTCGTTTATAGGGTTTAATCAGTATTGTCACATAAATCAGCGGTTTGATTACAGGATCTTATCGGTTACGCCCACGTAAAAAAAATTTATAAAGTTTTTATAAAAATTGTATAAAATGGATTGTATACAATTTGTATAAAAAAATGGTCTTATAGAAACTTTATAAAATTTTTATAAAAAGATTGGCTTTCATAAAAAATATATTTTTATTAAATTTTTAAATAAATACCACGCTTTAAAGCACATTTTAAAGGAATTTACATACAAAAACGCGGTCACTTTAGGCTCAATATAAATTGAAACATTTTAAAATAGAAAAAGATAAATAATAAAGTAATTAAAAACGTTCGAGATAAGTTTTAAAAATTTTTTACGGTATTTTATAGGGTGGGAAAAGTTTGTGAACTTTGGGAAACGTATTGCGCAACTTGGGAAAAGTTTGTGAAAATTGGGAAAAATTTTGCAAAACTTAAATCTTAAAATTTTGGGAATAAACATATATAACCTTAAAAACAGGACTGCAAAATTCATCAGCTGGCAGCGGTGGCGATGGGTAACTCGTACCGACGCTTCTACGCACGGAGAAGCTGTTGATCGTACCTTTAAAATCGTCTAACCTGCAACAAAAATATTACAAAAACACAAAGTATCTAATGTACTCAATCGCTAAGTTTTTAAAAATCAAGAGAAAGGAGGACTTATCTGATCAAAAGTGTAGACGGAGTTGAATCTTCAGGTCTCAATATTCCGGCTCTCCCCTCACCGAGACTGAATTTTAAATTCTCAAAATCGATAATATTCCATGCTGTCAATTGACGCACTACATATATCTAGGTTAAAAGTACGACTTCCGCGACGAATTTAGTGGTAAACTGCTTGTTTAAGTAAAATACGACGGCAAACGTCTCGCGCTGCACGAAGCTCACGGGAATAAGACATCAAACTGAAGTTGGTTAGATGTCAAACTGAAGTTGGCTTTTTTCTCTATCGTCAATTCATTTTATACAATTTTTATAAAAACTTTATAAATTTTTTTCACGTGGGCGCCTGTCGTTGAAGCAACCGCTATTGAATCGTTTATCATATTTTATATGAGGTATTGCTGTATTTTCTATTTACAACGAATAGGCATGTATCTGGATTTCAAATAATTAATGATTTTTCATGATTGCAATTTATCGGGTTGAATAGGACATTTCACTATAAAGTCGAGCATTATTTATCCGAATCTACCGGTATATTCTAATATTGTCAAACAACCTATGTGGTTCGTTTATAGGGTTTAATCAGTATTGTCACATAAATGAGCGGTTTAGTATTACAATAAACACGGAATAATCGATTACATTTTTGGCGCGAAATTTGTATTTCTCAAGTGGCTTTGGTGTTACTAAGAACACATAGAAATATTGGACAATTGAAATATTTTTTCTAAAAATAGGTTAATATGTTTTCATATTAGAAAAATAATAAAGTATAAACTTTATTACAAGAGAATGCTAAATAAAGAATACATACGAATTCCGTAACAAATTCTGAATTATTTTAAATGTTAACATGAATCATCGAATCATATAAAAGATTAACAAAATTGGATTACTTTATTGAAAATTAAATTTAATATTTCTTTCCCTAGCGGAAATAATCATATGCGAATAATGTTTATAAATACTTAATAAAAGTTATTAGCTTTTATTAGATTTTCATAACACTTTATAAAGTGCGGATTTTGGACTGTAGTAATAGTTTAAAAAATTTGATGAAGTTTATAAGATTTTTTTAGTTGTTTTTAAAATTTCGTAAATATTTCTAAGCTTTATTAGGTTTTATTAGATTTTTGTATTTCGAAAATATCGTGAAAAACGATAAAATGACACTAATAGTAACTGTTGCATTTTCCTATATTTAACTGTTTTTAGCTGTTTCTAAGTGATGTATGCAAAAAGACTAAAGCTATTAATAAAAGATTGCTATTGGTAAATATTCATAAAGATTCTAAATACTTATTTACTGTATATAATAATTTAAAAAAGTTATTAGTAGTTATTAGCTTTTTTAAACTCGCACATTTCTTTTACTTTTGAAAAAAACCTAAAAGCTATTAAAATCTAGCAAAAGCTAAGAAGAGCTAATAAAAGTTATAAATTCTAACTAACTATTAACAGAGTCCAAAATCTGCGTATTATAAATTGATTATAAAATTTATTAGCTTTTCTTAGCTCTTTCTGGGAAAATAAATTTCCGTCTGGGTTCGTGTTTATTACTAGCTCACTGTAGAAAACCACTATCTTTACTTTCATGAAGAATAACATTGAAAAATATTTATAATTAAAGGGCACAAAATTAAGAATACCTGCAAGTGTCACTCGAGTCTGACAGTTATTTCTATAACCATTACTAAAGTAGTTAAATATATAGGAATATTGAATATTGAGATATTTGTTCTAAAAGTTCAGTTAATATTTTTTTTATTTTTAAAAAATAATGAAGAATAAACTCTTATACAAGACTATACTAATGAAAGAATAAATATAAGTGCCGTTACACATTCTGAATTATTTTACAGAGTTTACTTGAATCAGTGAATCGTATAAGAATTATTATATTGGATAAGTTTATATAAAATAAATTTAATAATTCTTTGATTTTCATTAGTAGCTTTATAATAGAAAACTTTTACCTTTACTTGCATGAAAATTAACAATAAAAAATATTTATAACTAAATAATTCAAGATTAAGATTACACGCAACTGTATCAGATATATATATATATGGGGTATTCCACGTGAAGTGGTCCGATCAAAATTTTAAAATGCACCAAATTTTGGGTACACTTTGCAAATGTTTTTCAGAATACAGAAAAAAATTTTTAGGTACTGGAATCTATTTGCTCAAAAGTTATTCTAACCTCAAAAAGTGAATTTTTCCATATTTTTTTCAACACCAGCTGGGTTTACCGCTATATAACTCAAAATCTATCAACTTTTACTATAGAACATTATATGTAACATTCGTTGCTAATTATATCTAGAATTTATTCTTCTGGGTTAGAATTTCTAATCTCAAGGTCAATGTTACATAAACTACATGTCAATATTCAACTTGAAAAAAGTGCAATTGCGCCACCTTTGATTTTTTCATCCAAAAGTCTAAAAGAAAGCTTGGAGCAATACTTTTCAAATGGTCTGTAGCATTTTTATGGCCTCCAATTCTTGAAAAAGTTATGACAATTTAAAGAAACACGAAATTTTTTTAAAAATTTAAATGGGAATGAATATGTTAATTTTTGTGAATTTTTTGTCTTTCTTTAAATTGTCATAACTTTTTACAGAATTAGAGGCCATAAAAATGCTACAGACCATTTGAAAGGTATTGCTCCAAGCTTTCTTTTAGACTTTTGGATGAAAAAATCAAAGGTGGCGCACTTGCACTTTTTTCAAGTTTAATATTGACATGTAGTTTATGTAACATTGACCTTGAGATTAGAAATTCTAACCCAGAAGAATAAATTCTAGATATAATTAGCAACGAATGTTACATATAATGTTCTATAGTAAAAGTTGATAGATTTTGAGTTATATAGCGGTAAACCGAGCTGGTGTTGGAAAAAATATGGAAAAATTCACTTTTTGAGGTTAGAATAACTTTTGAGCAAATAGATTCCAGTACCTAAAAATTTTTTTCTGTATTCTGAAAAACATTTGCAAAGTGTACCCAAAATTTGGTGCATTTTAAAATTTTGATCGGACCACTTCACGTGGAATACCCCATATATATATATATATATATATATATGAGTATATGTAAAATATTACACACTCAGAGCTATTAATTATTGCTATTAATTATAGTTTTATAATTTAGAGCACGTTCAAATTGAATTAAAATTATTTGTTTTCCAGATCTGTTTTATCCTTGGAGGAAGAATATTCTTTGTATTTGAAAATATACTGAAAATTAACATGTAATTGAGTTCGATTTGATGCCTGAAAATAAAAGAATTATTATATTGGATAAGTTTATATAAAGTAAATTTAATATTTCTTTCATGTTTATTAGTAGTATATCATAGAAACTTCTATCTTTATATGCATGAAGAATAACAATGAAAAACATTTATAACTAAAGGTTACAAAACTAAGAATACATGAAAGTGTCACACGAGTATCGCTGCAGCATTAATAAATTAAGTATACTTATGTAATTCGTATTATTGTTGGCGCAGCCGTTACAACCCGATAGGCCGTCTGTCCCTTACATGCGTCGAACCTCGTAAAACCTTATAAAGACGTCAAACTTTCGAAAACCGGATACATGCCTATTTGTTATAAATAATAAATATGGAATTGCCTGGTAGAATGCGATTAGCGATTTGATTAAGATTTGTTATTGCTGGCGCAGCCGTTAGTACCCGATAGGTCGTATGCCTAATACATGCGTCGATCCTCGTAGAACCTTATAAAAGAACTGTATTGGTTGGTTTAAAATTATGGAATTTAACGGTAGACACCGATAGCTGTTAGTGGACAATATAGTGAAAAGCCTTATAGAACCTTATTAATTCAATGCACACGAATACGTCAAATACTCGAAAACCCGATACATGCCTATTTGTTATAAATAATAAATATGGAATTGCCTGGTAGAATGCGATTAGCGATTTAATTAAGATTTGTTATTGCTGGCGCAGCCGTTAGTACCCGATAGGTCGTATGCCTAATACATGCGTCGATCCTCGTAGAACTTTATAAAACAACTGTATTGGTTGGTTTAAAATTATGGAATTTAACGGTAGACACCGATAGTTGTTAGTGGACAATATAGTGAAAAGCCTTATAAAACCTTATTAATTCAATGCACACGAATACGTCAAATACTCGAAAACCCGATACATGCCTATTTGTTATAAATAATAAATATGGAATTGCCTGGTAGAATGCGATTAGCGATTTGATTAAGATTGTATTTATGGATGTCTCAGCTCATACGATCCGGTAAACGAATCGCCCATTTATTTTGTTGATCATCATATTGTACTATAAAATGTTTTTTTCTTTTGTGAGGTTTATCTTATAAAATACTATAAGCATTTATTGTATAGTATGGTATGAGGTTTTTGCACCCGGAATTCCTTATAGAATCGAATTATAAACCTACTATTAGAAAGCAAAAAAAGATATAAACATATACAGTATTTCCATGATAAGAGCTTATTAAATTTTTTATCGGGAAATGTGTATGAACTATAATCTTTTCATAGTCATTTCTTTTACTATAGAACCCGATTAATATTTTCTTGGATGCACTTGTGTAATTTTTTTCGGCTCATAATTTTTCAATCAATTTATTACGATATATGCCGATTCTGAATTCATATTGGTAAAGCGAATAGATTTCTATAAATAATTAAATGAGCATATCTCTATAAAAGCCTATAAATTTATTAGTCTCATAGAAACTGATATGTCTTTTACCAGGTAAAACTTATAAAAACTAAATTTCGGAACTTGTGATTCGTAGCTGTGAGGATTTCATTATAGGTACCGATAAAAAAGAAATCGCCCGATATATTACTATAAAATTTTTATCGGCACCCCGATTCAATGTGCCATTATTTTATCGGATTTTATAAGGTCTTTTCAACAGGGAATATTAATTAAAACTCTTACCAACACTTACTTTTTGTCAAATTTAATTATATTTATCACTGATAAATCAATTCACATCATTATTTAAATGTACTCAAGCTCTCAGTATATCCAATAACTCAGTATACACCTTACGCTATTTATTTAAACACAACTTTTTCATAGTAATTTTGTAAACTAATTATTATTTCACTTCACCAAGTATATATAAACAATCTACACTATTTTACCAACTAATTTATGTGTCTTAAAGACAATATTTATCAATATTTTATTCGACAATGAGTAAAACACTATAAATTGTTTGCCAAGACTCGAATAAGCCAACTTGTCAGCCTATAATGTGTAATCTTGATAATGTAATACTATCGTATATTTTATCAATTTTTTTTACTTTTAAATTGGTAATGAAAATATAGTTAAAAATTGTCATTCACTAGGATATAGTGGATATTTCACAACGAATAATATGTGATATTCAATATGTCATTGTATATTGATTTATTCTACAATTTTTGTAATGTCTTTAATTGTTGATCCATACTCAAACTGACACGTTGTAAATAGTGTATTTTGAAGCTGGTTCCATAACTTTTCCTCATAAAGTAGCTTGAAGCTAAAATACTTTTTATACATTATCATGATATAATAAACAATTTTGTATTAAAAGCTAAGTAGCAATAATATTGAAATAAGGATTTGTAACATTCAGCGGGCTCAGAATTATTAAAAGTTCCATACAATGTAACAATGAAAAATTAAACTTTTTAATCAATTATTTGCTTGTAACGGCATGTACAACTGGGTATTAGTTATTAACTAGATATAATGAATACTACAATAAATTATGATTAGAAAAATTTCATTTAATAATAATTCATTATCTTTGTCTATATTTTATGGAAGTATTATATGGTGTGGCAGGAAACATTGATAGAAATATTGTCTAATTTTTTTCTTCGATTATTATTAAATGAATTAGTCAAAAATGATCAATTTATTAATTTTTTATATGAACATTAATTCAAAAAATACAAAGAAATAATCTTACCCTTAGTACGACGATGCTGCGTAAAAATGTGGTGTATTATCTATGTGCGTATTTACATCTATATCTATAATTACAAAACAGCAACAACAACCGAAACTATAAAACTATAAAAACGACTGTAACAATTAAACTATGTATAGTTTAAATAAATAAAATACATGAAAATGAGTGATTTTATGAGGTTTATGGGGTATAACTTACACCAAAGGTCTTGGCCAATAATCTAACCACCGCCATTCGAAAGCTCTCGAAAAATGTGATCTTTTGAGCGGTGTTAGATCAAAATCGATTGTGGCGTGGTCGCCTTTTTTTGATATTCAATATTTCCGGGTGTCCTATCTCTTCGAGAGTTTAAAATTAAGAATTGTAACCCAGGTAGATAAGTTCTAAAGATTATTTTGAACAAAAGTTGTTTTTAATGTTTTT
The DNA here is from genome assembly GCA_026168455.1 of Theocolax elegans. Taxonomy (NCBI): domain Eukaryota; kingdom Metazoa; phylum Arthropoda; class Insecta; order Hymenoptera; family Cerocephalidae; genus Theocolax; species Theocolax elegans. The sequence continues at coordinate 44,364,987 of CM047426.1, read as the reverse complement.
TCAAAAAAATCAATAGATTTTGAGATAAATGGCTTTGAAAATAGAAATTTTTCTAAAAAATTGAAAAATTTCCATTTTTCATGGTGGAATAACTCTTAGGCAAATTATTTTTAACACCTAAAAATTTTTTTCTATCTTCTGAAAGATATTTCCAGCCTGTTTTCAAGTTTTGGAGCGATTTAAAATTTTCATCGTACCACTTGACGTGAAATAGCCCATATATATGTTGAATTCTGAATTCTTAGACACGGCGGCGGCGGCGAAATATTTATATATTATAGAGAGATATATATATAATGAATTTTCGGTGGAAATTATGCTGACGTCGGCATAATTCCCCCCAAAGTAAGCACAATTCCCATTTCTCGTAAGAATTTGTCGGCATAAGTACCGATTCATCAATTTATATATATATGGGTGGTTCTCTGTGACATCGAAGATGAAAAAAATAAATATTGCTATAACTGTCGGAATATGTTTTAGAGGTATCCAGTAGTTCTCCTGAATTTTTTCAGATTTTTTCTGGGCCATTATTTTAAGTTACAGAGAGTCAAAGTTGACAGTTTAGCACTTTTTTGCATTATATGCCCATTTTCATGAATTTTTAGCTCCCAGGGGATGCATTTTTTACTAAAAACATAAGTATGACTTTTTTTGTAAAATTTTCCGAACTTTTCATTAAAAATACTTTTAAAGATACAAATGTATGCTGTCACACTCTTGTAAGCCTTTTAAATCTTAAATAGTGAAATCAGCGATTCTGCTCCGGACTCTGGAAACCTACTGCTGTCTAAAAGATGTCTTCTTATAGTCAGAAACTGCCTATAAATTTCCAGAGTGGGTCTGAATCATTAAGATCACTTAGTCAAGATATCTGAGAAAAGTGTCAGAAATATTAATAGAAATGTATATTTGTTGCCTTATAACGATGAATCTATTAGCATGATCATTGCAAAAAAATTTGTGCATTTACCTTGGAGTGGTAGAAAAGTATCTCCATTTGCTATATCCATCTAATCCCCTGTATGCTGCTAAATATACAAATATTATTATAAAATTATAAAAAATTATTTGTTAAACATTTATATTGCTGGATTTTTAGTTTTACATCCCTTACAAGAATTATAATACTAATCTGAAGGATTACTATAAAAGTATCAACATTATTATTATTATTATTCAGCAATACATTGTTTAGATTTCACAAACTTGTCACTGTCACGTTATCATATTATTCATTATAATTATATATCCGATTTATTTATATATCTTTTGTATTAAATACGTATATTCAGTTACTGTAATAATCTCTCTATAATATATAAATATTTCGCCGCCGCCGCCGCCGCCGCCGTGTCTAAGAATTCAGAATTCAACATATATATATATATATATATATGTTTTATATATATGTCATATATATATGTTATATCTCTCTATAATATATAAATATTTCGCCGCCGCCGCCGCCTCCGCCGTGTCTAAGAATTCAGAATTCAACATATATATATATATATATGTCATATATATATGTTATATATATATATGTTATATATATGTCATATATATATATAAGTGTGTGTGTGTGTGTGTGTGTGTGTGTGTGTTTTTTTTTTTTTTTTTTTTTTTTTTTTTTTTTTTTTTTTTTTTTTTTTTTTTCCGAAGAGGTGGAGAAATGCTTAATGCACCATGACTGGAGCCATGCGAGACTCCCCGTGTGTGGGACTCTCCTACCGAAGGATGTCGATAGGCATACCCACTAAAACTCCACCTCTTTTGTTACCTTTATTCCCCCGCGGAAACCGCCGCAAGGCATTACTTCGCGGGGGGAGGCACGGCTAGATTAGCCCACTACTGTTGCTATCGCAACTCCTCTCTCCTCTTCTCTTCTGATGAGACCCAGCCTGTCCACTACGTACAGAGGGTCACTACCGCGTTCCATCCCTCCTGGGAGTCAAGCAGGCACGCCCCGATGCCCTCAGGGGTGAGGGGACCGCTCCAAGTGACTTGAAACTGGTCCCGTTCCTCCCTAAAACGAGGACACCATAGAAGGACGTGTTCCACGTCTTCGTCCACCCCTGCACAAGCCGGGCACTCTGCGCTGCCGTAGACCCCTATACGAAATAGGTAGCTACGGAAGCATCCGTGCCCGGTCAGCACCTGGGTAAGCTGGAAACTGACGAAGCCGTGTTTCCTGCTCGCCCACTTCTGGATCCGCGGGATGATGCGGTAGGTCCAGCGGCCGTCCCTGGCTGAGTCCCATCTCCGCTGCCACTCCTCTACGGTCCGCAATGACCATCGGTTATGGCAGCGATTCTCTTCTACGTGTCGCCCACCCTCACGGTGTCTTTCAGCTCTCTCGGCTGCCAGGAGGTCGAAGGGGGCGGTCCCCGCGATCACCGAGAGCGCAATGTCAGATACGGTTCGGTACGCCCGGGCCACCCTTAGCGCAGCTATCCTGCAGGCTCTCTGACACGGAGCACCAAAGCTCTTGTGCCTGTTCAAGGCATCAGCCCAGATAGGAGCTCCGTATAAAATTACGGAGCTCATCACCGAGGCAAGGAGAGACCTTCGCGGTTGCTGGGGTCCCCCGATGTTGGGCATGATGCCCGCCAGCGCACGGGCCACCTTTGCCGCCTTTGAGCCTGCGTTCGCGAGATGGTGTTTGAACGACAGCCGCGCGTCTAGTGTGACCCCTAAATACTTCAACGTTTTCACCGACCGTATCCGTTCTTTACCTACCGTGAAGGTGGCGGTCCTCTCCTTTTTTGTGCGAGAGATGAGCACCGCCTCCGTTTTTTCCGCCGCCAGACTAAGTCCGTGGTCTCTCAACCAAGTGGCGACCACTTCTATAGAGACGTCTCCGAGATATTCGATCTCTTCGACACTCTTTGCGACCACCACTAGCGCCACGTCGTCCGCGAAAGCCACCATCGAGACACCCTCCGGAAGTTGCTGCCTAAGCAGGCCGTCATAGACAACGTTCCAGAGTAGGGGCCCAATGACCGAACCCTGCGGCACGCCTCCCGTGATGTTGTGGGAGTGCACACCGTCGTCGGTGTCGTAGAGCAGAGTACGGTCAGTCAGGTAACTCGAGGTGACCTCCCTGAGATAGAGTGGCACTTGGAAGTGCTGCAGGGACAGCATGATGTCGTCCCATCTGGCCGAGTTGAAGGCATTCCGGATGTCCAAGGTGATGATGGCACACATCCGCCTTGCACTCCGACCAGCATTGATGGCGTTTGTGGCTATGCCAACAACTCTGCCTACAGCATCCATGGTCGATCGACCCTTTCGGAAGCCGAACTGGTTGTCGGAGAGGTCTCCGGTCCGACCGATGGCCTCTGCAAGCCTGGCGCAGATCACCCGCTCCAGGAGCTTCCCAACTATATCCAGTAGACAGAGCGGGCGGTAAGATGATGGCTCCTCCGGGGGTTTGTTTCCCTTTGGTAGGAGTTCCAGCCTCTGCGTCTTCCACTGGGCCGGGAAGCAACCTCCTCTTATGCATGCGTTGAATGCGTCCAGGAACAAGCCCGGAGCACTCATCGCCGCTGTCTTGACGGCCAGGCCAGGTATTCCGTCAGGCCCTGGGGCTTTACGTACGGAGATACCCTTAGCGGCCATCCTCAGTTCGGCTTCACTAATGTTTGGCGACTCGGCTGCACCAATGGTGGCCATCAGGCCCGTCTCTGCTGCCCTTTTCCGATGTTCTGGAAACAGGTGGCCGACGACTCCGTCCAGAAAAACGGGGTCGGTGGGTGCAACAGCTCCCCCGGGGTTGATCTTATTCATAACCGTTTTATACGGTCTGCCCCAGGGGTCGTGGTCCACCTCCTCACAGAGCTCCCGCCAACACCTTCTCTTGGCAGCCTTGATGGCCACTTTGAGATCCCTCCGCTTTTGTTCGTATTCTGCGGAACGATCTTGGAACCGTGGTGTTCCCCTCGCTCTTTGGTGCAGCCTTCTGGCACGCAGGCACTCACGTCTCTTTTCTGCGATGTCCTCATTCCACCAGATTATCGGTGGGCGGCCGCGAGGGTTAAACTTCACGGCCATAGAGGCATCGCAAGCCGCTGTTAGGGCATTCGTGAGGCCTCGTGCTTTTTCTTCGGCGGTTCCCTCCACTTTCGCCCCCTCAAGGGAGCAGAGGAACGTCTCACGATCAAACGTGGCTGGTGCCCATCTCTCTCTTGCTCCTCTTCCTGCTCTCTTTGTCCTCCCGCTGGTCAGCTGGAGCTGGTACACGAGTGCTTGGTGGTCACTACCCGTGTAACGATCGCTAACTTTCCAGTCGAGTCCCCCTCTCCCCATCAATCTACGATCGACGAAGGTGAGGTCGACTATGGACGACTTGCCGGCTTTTGTAAAAGTCGGGGTTGTCCCTGTGTTAGCGATCTCCAGCCCCAGTAGAGTGAACGCCTCGAGAAGTTCGCGACCACGCGCGTTGGTCTTGGCGCTACCCCAGTCCGTCGCCCAAGCATTAAAGTCCCCACCGATTGTGACCGGTAGCCGTGAGGACCGAGCACTGGTGACGACTGCATCCAGAGATCTCGCAAAGTCCTCGGTGGAATCGCTGGGCGGGAAGTAGCAGCTGTACATGCGTACCCCCGCCACCTCCACCCAGGTGAAGCTGGGAAGGGGGGCGACCATCTTTCTGGAGATGTGTATATTTCCACATACCCAGATGGCCGCCTTGCCCGTGGCATCCCTTACCCAGTTCGTCTTCTCGAGATCCCGGAACTCCTCGCTGATGATCGCTACGTCCGCTCTCTCCTCTCTGACCAGCTGGGACAGCAGGTCCTGGGCCACAGCGCAGTGGTTGAGGTTTATTTGGAGCACCTTAATCATTTTTGATGTGTGCTCCTTCCTCATGCGAGGTCTTGGCTTTGGCCTCGCAATCCACTGCTTTGTGGCCCTCTTGGCCGCACCGATAGCATTGCGCTGACCGGTCGACTGCGCTCTTGCACTCCCTCGCGATGTGTCCCGATTCGTGGCATCGGTAGCAGCGCGAGGATACCTCTCGCAGTCGAACTCTGCAATTGACCCATCCGATCCGGAGCTTCCCGTCTTGCAGCAGTTTTTTGGCAGCTACTGCCGGAAGCTGGATGGTCGCAGCTAGGGTGCCACTGTAGGACCCCCTGGTTTTAATATTATCCGGGGATACCACGTTTGGCCCGATCTTTGCTGCAATCGCTGCGGCCACCTCCGTTGTTGTCGTGGACTCGTCCATGTCCCTGATGGTGATAGATACTTTGTGAGTCAGCAGCTGGACCTCTGCTGACCCACTCAGGGTGGACGAGACCACTGTCGTTAGCTCCGCCGTTTCCGTTCCGGGTCGCCCCAGTTCGAGGAGGAGCTCCCCAGCCCTGGTGCGCCTGATACGCGTGACCCGTTCTCCTAGGGTCTTTAATTCCGGTGCAGCCTTGACCTTCCGGAGAATGTCAGCGTAGGAAGAGCCCCCGCTAGATGTCTTGATCTTGATGGCATCTGGGCGTGGGGGTCTTACTCCGGCCTTAGGCTCTGCCGTGCCTTTGACCGGTTTGCTGGCACGTTTCTGCTGTTCTTGCTGCTTCGGCTGGCTGTCCTTCATCTTCTTCTTCTTTTTGCCCTTCTTCACTACCGTGGCCCAGTCAGGGACCTTTGACTGGTTCCCACCGGTCTCAGGAACGGATAGCGAAGCATCTGTTGGCCCACCTTTGTTAGTGGGCTGCTTTGACCCCTTCTTCCTTTTCTCCGGGGGTTGCTGTGGTGGTGAGGGCTTTTCCCTTTCCACCGGCCTCCTTTGTCGCTCTTCAGCGCGGAAGATGGGCGACGTTTGGCACGTACCATCCCTACGCGCATCCGCCATTTTAGTTTTCGGCGCTGTCGAACACACAGCACCGATCACCCGCGCGTATTCATTGAGAGCTCTGCTGGTTGCTCTCGCCATACTCTTCAGCTCTTTGTGGATGTTGTTCTTATTAAGAACAAACTCCACCAGGGTATCTACCTTCTCACGCAGACGGAGAAAAGCTCTGTCAGCGTCACTCGACATCCCAGTCGAGGGCAGGTCACACGTAGCATTAGATGCTACAGAGGCCGAGTGACCAACCTCCGCAGCATTTACCATTTTAACGGTGTGAGTTTGGTTCCCCCCAAAATCCTTGGGATCAGCACTGACCACCGGCTGTGAAACAGGCTGTGTCTGTGTGTGTGTACGTGCGTTTTTTTTTTTTTTTTTTTTTTTTTTTTTTTTTTTTTTTTTTTTTTTTTCCGAAGAGGTGGAGAAATGCTTAATGCACCATGACTGGAGCCATGCGAGACTCCCCGTGTGTGGGACTCTCCTACCGAAGGATGTCGATAGGGATACCCACTAAAACTCCACCTCTTTTGTTGCCTTTATTCCCCCGCGGAAACCGCCGCAAGGCATTACTTCGCGGGGGGAGGCACGGCTAGATTAGCCCACTACTGTTGCTATCGCAACTCCTCTCTCCTCTTCTCTTCTGATGAGACCCAGCCTGTCCACTACGGACGTACAGAGGGTCACTACCGCGTTCCATCCCTCCTGGGAGTCAAGCAGGCACGCCCCGATGCCCTCAGGGGTGAGGGGACCGCTCCAAGTGACTTGAAACTGGTCCCGTTCCTCCCTAAAACGAGGACACCATAGGCGGACGCGTTCCACGTCTTTGTCCACCCCTGGACAAGCCGGGCACTCTGCGCTGCCGTAGACCCCTATACGAAATAGGTAGCTACGGAAGCATCCGTGCCCGGTCAGCACCTGGGTAAGCTGGAAACTGACGAAGCCGTGTTTCCTGCTCGCCCACTTCTGGATCCGCGGGATGATGCGGTAGGTCCAGCGGCCGTCCCTGGCTGAGTCCCATCTCCGCTGCCACTCCTCTACGGTCCGCAATGACCATCGGTTATGGCAGCGATTCTCTTCTACGTGTCGCCCACCCTCACGGTGTCTTTCAGCTCTCTCGGCTGCCAGGAGGTCGAAGGGGGCGGTCCCCGCGATCACCGAGAGCGCAATGTCAGATACGGTTCTGTACGCCCGGGCCACCCTTAGCGCAGCTATCCTGCAGGCTCTCTGACACGGAGCACCAAAGCTCTTGTGCCTGTTCAAGGCATCAGCCCAGATAGGAGCTCCGTATAAAATTACGGAGCTCACCACCGAGGCAAGGAGAGACCTTCGCGGTTGCTGGGGTCCCCCGATGTTGGGCATGATGCCCGCCAGCGCACGGGCCACCTTTGCCGCCTTTGAGCCTGCGTTCGCGAGATGGTGTTTGAACGACAGCCGCGCGTCTAGTGTGACCCCTAAATACTTCAACGTTTTCACCGACCGTATCCGTTCTTTACCTACCGTGAAGGTGGCGGTCCTCTCCTTTTTTGTGCGAGAGATGAGCACCGCCTCCGTTTTTTCCGCCGCCAGACTAAGTCCGTGGTCTCTCAACCAAGTGGCGACCACTTCTATAGAGACGTCTCCGAGATATTCGATCTCTTCGACACTCTTTGCGACCACCACTAGCGCCACGTCGTCCGCGAAAGCCACCATCGAGACACCCTCCGGAAGTTGCTGCCTAAGCAGGCCGTCATAGACAACGTTCCAGAGTAGGGGCCCAATGACCGAACCCTGCGGCACGCCTCCCGTGATGTTGTGGGAGTGCACACCGTCGTCGGTGTCGTAGAGCAGAGTACGGTCATTCAGGTAACTCGAGGTGACCTCCCTGAGATAGAGTGGCACTTGGAAGTGCTGCAGGGACAGCATGATGTCGTCCCATCTGGCCGAGTTGAAGGCATTCCGGATGTCCAAGGTGATGATGGCACACATCCGCCTTGCACTCCGACCAGCATTGATGGCGTTTGTGGCTATGCCAACAACTCTGCCTACAGCATCCATGGTCGATCGACCCTTTCGGAAGCCGAACTGGTTGTCGGAGAGGTCTCCGGTCCGACCGATGGCCTCTGCAAGCCTGGCGCAGATCACCCGCTCCAGGAGCTTCCCAAATATATCCAGTAGACAGAGCGGGCGGTAAGATGATGGCTCCTCCGGGGGTTTGTTTCCCTTTGGTAGGAGTACCAGCCTCTGCGTCTTCCACTGGGCCGGGAAGCAACCTCTTCTTATGCATGCGTTGAATGCGTCCAGGAACAAGCCCGGAGCACTCATCGCCGCTGTCTTGACGGCCAGGCCAGGTATTCCGTCAGGCCCTGGGGCTTTACGTACGGAGATACCCTTAGCGGCCATCCTCAGTTCGGCTTCACTAATGTCTGGCGACTCAGCTGCACCAATGGTGGCCATCAGGCCCGTCTCTGCTGCCCTTTTCCGATGTTCTGGAAACAGGTGGCCGACGACTCCGTCCAGAAAAACGGGGTCGGTGGGTGCAACAGCTCCCCCGGTGTTGATCTTATTCATAACCGTTTTATACGGTCTGCCCCAGGGGTCGTGGTCCACCTCCTCACAGAGCTCCCGCCAACACCTTCTCTTGGCAGCCTTGATGGCCACTTTGAGATCCCTCCGCTTTTGTTCGTATTCTGCGGAACGATCTTGGAACCGTGGTGTTCCCCTCGCTCTTTGGTGCAGCCTTCTGGCACGCAGGCACTCACGTCTCTTTTCTGCGATGTCCTCATTCCACCAGATTATCGGTGGGCGGCCGCGAGGGTTAAACTTCACGGCCATAGAGGCATCGCAAGCCGCTGTTAGGGCATTCGTGAGGCCTCGTGCTTTTTCTTCGGCGGTTCCCTCCACTTTCGCCCCCTCAAGGGAGCAGAGGAACGTCTCACGATCAAACGTGGCTGGTGCCCATCTCTCTCTTGCTCCTCTTCCTGCTCTCTTTGTCCTCCCGCTGGTCAGCTGGAGCTGGTACACGAGTGCTTGGTGGTCACTACCCGTGTAACGATCGCTAACTTTCCAGTCGAGTCCCCCTCTCCCCATCAATCTACGATCGACGAAGGTGAGGTCGACTATGGACGACTTGCCGGCTTTTGTAAAAGTCGGGGTTGTCCCTGTGTTAGCGATCTCCAGCCCCAGTAGAGTGAACGCCTCGAGAAGTGCGCGACCACGCGCGTTGGTCTTGGCGCTACCCCAGTCCGTCGCCCAAGCATTAAAGTCCCCACCGATTGTGACCGGTAGCCGTGAGGACCGAGCACTGGTGACGACTGCATCCAGAGATCTCGCAAAGTCCTCGGTGGAATCGCTGGGCGGGAAGTAGCAGCTGTACATGCGTACCCCCGCCACCTCCACCCAGGTGAAGCTGGGAAGGGGGGCGACCATCTTTCTGGAGATGTGTATATTTCCACATACCCAGATGGCCGCCTTGCCCGTGGCATCCCTTACCCAGTTCGTCTTCTCGAGATCCCGGAACTCCTCGCTGATGATCGCTACGTCCGCTCTCTCCTCTCTGACCAGCTGGGACAGCAGGTCCTGGGCCACAGCGCAGTGGTTGAGGTTTATTTGGAGCACCTTAATCATTTTTGATGTGTGCTCCTTCCTCATGCGAGGTCTTGGCTTTGGCCTCGCAATCCACTGCTTTGTGGCCCTCTTGGCCGCACCGATAGCATTGCGCTGACCGGTCGACTGCGCTCTTGCACTCCCTCGCGATGTGTCCCGATTCGTGGCATCGGTAGCAGCGCGAGGATACCTCTCGCAGTCGAACTCTGCAATTGACCCATCTGATCCGGAGCTTCCCGTCTTGCAGCAGTTTTTTGGCAGCTACTGCCGGAAGCTGGATGGTCGCAGCTAGGGTGCCACTGTAGGACCCCCTGGTTTTAATATTATCCGGGGATACCACGTTTGGCCCGATCTTTGCTGCAATCGCTGCGGCCACCTCCGTTGTTGTCGTGGACTCGTCCATGTCCCTGATGGTGATAGACACTTTGTGAGTCAGCAGCTGGACCTCTGCTGACCCACTCAGGGTGGACGAGACCACTGTCGTTAGCTCCGCCGTTTCCGTTCCGGGTCGCCCCAGTTCGAGGAGGAGCTCCCCAGCCCTGGTGCGCCTGATACGCGTGACCCGTTCTCCTAGGGTCTTTAATTCCGGTGCAGCCTTGACCTTCCGGAGAATGTCAGCGTAGGAAGAGCCCCCGCTAGATGTCTTGATCTTGATGGCATCTGGGCGTGGGGGTCTTACTCCGGCCTTAGGCTCTGCCGTGCCTTTGACCGGTTTGCTGGCACGTTTCTGCTGTTCTTGCTGCTTCGGCTGGCTGTCCTTCATCTTCTTCTTCTTTTTGCCCTTCTTCACTACCGTGGCCCAGTCAGGGACCTTTGACTGGTTCCCACCGGTCTCAGGAACGGATAGCGAAGCATCTGTTGGCCCACCTTTGTTAGTGGGCTGCTTTGACCCCTTCTTCCTTTTCTCCGGGGGTTGCTGTGGTGGTGAGGGCTTTTCCCTTTCCACCGGCCTCCTTTGTCGCTCTTCAGCGCGGAAGATGGGCGACGTTTGGCACGTACCATCCCTACGCGCATCCGCCATTTTAGTTTTCGGCGCTGTCGAACACACAGCACCGATCACCCGCGCGTATTCATTGAGAGCTCTGCTGGTTGCTCTCGCCATACTCTTCAGCTCTTTGTGGATGTTGTTCTTATTAAGAACAAACTCCACCAGGGTATCTACCTTCTCACGCAGACGGAGAAAAGCTCTGTCAGCGTCACTCGACATCCCAGTCGAGGGCAGGTCACACGTAGCATTAGATGCTACAGAGGCCGAGTGACCAACCTCCGCAGCATTTACCATTTTAACGGTGTGAGTTTGGTCCCCCCCAAAATCCTTGGGACTGTGTGTACGTGCGTGTGTGTGTGTGTGTGTATGTGAGTGTGTGTGTGTGTGTGTGTGTGTGTGTGTGTGTGTGTGTGTGTGTGTGTGTGTGTGTGTGTGTGTGTGAGTGTGTGTGTGTGTGTGAGTGTGTGTGTGAGTGTGTGTGTGTGAACATACACTTTTCCAAATATCCATATGAGATATATACAATGGGTTAAAAATTAAATACATTAATTAATGCATTTTTAAAATAATTCTATTATAAATAGTAATGGAAAAAGAAAATTCAAAATTTAACAGTGACAAAATTAATACAAAAATTTATTTATTTAAGAAGAAAGTTTTATTACTCTTAAAGTACAAAATATTAATGACATAGAACTTTTGGCGATGATCGTTCGTCATTAAATAAATTAATTTTAGGAGGTGAAGTTCTATTTATAACCGTTTCAAATAATCCAAAATTTTAATAAGTTGTTAACTAAAATACTACAATTTAGTAAGTATATGTACTTTACTATTTTTGGTAAGTTAATTTTTCATTAACATTTATAATTATTAAAATATAAATATAAGCTTTATAAGAATTCATATAGTTTAAAATTTACAGTTAACATTTAATATGTCTCTATTTTTTTTATTATTTTTATTCTGATTTCATTACTCTAAATTTTGGTAAACTTTTATTTATAAATTATAATAACTATAGCAATACCTTCAAGGTGTTGTGTGAATCTGTTTAATTTTTAAGGTGTCCATGGTAGTGAAAAAATAATACAATTTAAAACATTATTTTAAATAATTTAATTACGAAAAACCTTTTTCGAAATTAAAAATAGGGGGTTGGCGCGCGAAGCGCGCGGGGGGGTGAAGCCCCCCTAGTATATATATATATGTGTGTGTGATTCTATCCCGGTTGTCGAAGATGCGCGTGCGTAGTAATTAAACCATACGCGCACACGTGTGCTACCAGCTGATGCTGTAACTATACATATTTTATTTGTGTGTGTGAATGCCACCATGTGTGTGTGTGTGCCTGAAAATAATAACAAATAGATACATTTTCTTTAAATTAATTACGCCCTCGTCATTCATAGAAACCAGGGCTTGGTTCATAACAAAAATATTTTGTAATTTGTGTTACAGTAATATTTCGTTATTTTAATACTGTAATTAAAGTACAGTACTAATTACTAATTTTTTTCGATATTATAATAAAAATTAAAAGGATTTTGTTTCGTTACTTCAATACCGTAATAAAAAACTTAATAGATTTTGTTATGTTATTTCGATACCGTAACAAAACTAAATTGATTTTGTTACGTTATTTTGTACCGTAACAAAAACTCGAACAATTTTGATACGTTATTTCGGTACCATAACAAAAACTCAAAAGACTTTATTACGTTATTTCGGTACCGTAACAAAAACATAATAAATTTTGTTACGTTATGAATAACTATATTTTGTTACATTTTTTTAGCGTACTTCTTGAGAAAAATTGGATTTTATTTATAATTTTTCGATTTTTTCAGCAATTTCGACCCATTACTTTCAGAGACATAACAAATTTTAAAAAATCAGTTTTTCTGATAACTCAAAAATTATTATAGATAATATTAATAACTTAACTAGCCAAGATGCTCGCTTCGCTCGCAGTTAAATAGTATTGTTAACATAATAATTCTTTACCATCAAATTACATGTAATGTAATATTCAAAAAATTACTTTTTAAAAACTATTTAGTAAAATAATTTATAGTACTAGTATGTAAATAAATATTACAATTATATAATTTGTTGGGATAAATCCGTAATAATTAATAAATGAATGATCATTTTTACTATTTATATCATTAACAATTTTTGTTACTCCCAATAATTAATTCGAATATTATTATTTACATTAATACCTGATAAACTTTATATAATTCATAATAGATCGATTCATATTAAGGGGATGCAATACTCAATTAGTTACCTACCGAGCCATATGAGACAATTATATTTAATTAACTAATACATAATTGAATAAAAGGAAATGATGACATCATTGCCCTGTGTACTTGTATAATCTATTTTTCTGCAAAAAGTCAAACAGATATTTTAATTCGTATTAAAATGGTATTGGAAGGAAATTTTCACATAGCGGATATTAGGTTATAAAATTTCCTTCCAATCATTCTCGTTAATTATTGCGCGTACATACTTTGCGCTTTGCTGAATTACAGAAGATACCAATACGGAGGGCAATGATGTCTTGGTTTTACATTTATTCACGTATTTAATGATTGATTAACAAAATGCGTGTGCCATTACTCGGTCGGTAAAAATTGACTATTACATCCCGTTAATAAATTATTAATTATAACATTCCAATTAGAATTTAAAATATCACATGTACTAGGATGACAAATATTAGAAGTTCAAATAGAAATAACGATTTGTTTTTACAATTTTTGATATATTGTTTTGTTATATTATTTTTGATATATTGTTTACTTATATATATATATATATATATATCCCCATTAAAAAATCTCACTGGAGATCTCAGATCATATCCCAGGTAAGATGTCATACCGAAAACTCATTTCAGCAATTTTTCGTTAATTACACGTTTTAAACCTTCTTATGTCGATTGATAACTTGTTTAAGTGGGTATCATACTCAATTACAAATACAAATTTCGCACCAGAAAATAGCAGACGAAAAAACAACTAATTTACTTATAACAATTAAAAAAAACAAATTTACGCAAAAACAGGAGTTAGTATTGCCCTCCGTTATTTAATTATCTATCATTTTACAAAGCTTCAAGTTACTATAACAACATTTCGCCGCAGAAACCTTGAAAAATGCAATATTCTTATAATTTCTTGTATGAAAAATAAAAGTCAACTCTTCAGACATTTCGAAATTTCAATGAAAACAGCTTCAGCCCGGATTTGAACCGGGACCTAGCTCTTACTCTCGCACTCTATTTCTCTAACTTTCGTTTTCTCTCTATCTCTCATTGTCTCTATCTCTCATTCTTACTCGCTCTGTACCTCTCGCTCTCTGTCTCTATCTCTCATACTCTCTCTCATTCTCTCTCTCTCATTCTCTCTCTCTCACTCTCTCTCTCTCTCTCATTCTCTCTCTCATTCTCTCTCTCATTCTATCTTTCAATCTATATCTTCATTTCATTCTCTCTCTCTCCCTCTCTCTATCTGTCTCCCTATCTCTTCCTCTCACTGTCTCTCTCGCTCTGACTCATTCTCTCTCACGCCAAGATGATGTTTGTCGGACGGACGGACGGACGGAGAATGAGAGAATGAGACAGAGCGAGAGAGACAGTGAGAGGAAGAAATAGAGAGAGAGAGAGAGAGGGAGAGAGAAAGAGAGAGAATGAAAGATAAAGAGAGGGAGAGAGAGAGAGAGAGTTGAGTTGAGTTGAGTCTTTATTTGGGTATTCTGGGGAAAACCCCGTATACACATCGGTCTGGCTAGGTATAGATTTTTACAATAAAAATACAAGAATATAAACGCTGTTGCCATCGCAAGTATAAAAACAGTATTTAAAATAAATAACATGATTTAAAAACAATAACAATAAATAAAATTAAAAAGGCACATACAACGATATAAAACTTAACAACTAGATAAAAATATCAAGACAGAAGAGGTAAAATTTGCGCAAATGGTTAAAAGAAAATAAAAATAAAATAATAAATAAAAGTAATAAAAGCACGCAGAATATCCATACGAAGCGGTAAAAGTGACAGTTTAGAAATAAAATAAGAATTAAAAATTAAAATATCCTGTATTAGGCGAATAAAATTGTAACGCTCGCAGTGAAAAATACAAAGTGAAAATAACACAAATTCGCAATACAAAGTATACAATACAATAAAACGAAGTAAATAAATAAATAAATAATTAACATGACAGACAATTTCAATGAACGACTAGACTCAGAGATCAGGCAAGGGAGGGCTTTCCAATCTCTCATTAACCATCCTTAATTCCCAAGCCTGCCGATCGAGCTCAGCAAGGTGCCGTGCCAATGCGGACTTGAAGGAAGGGAAAAGGAGTGGATCAAAGTTAGTAAAAGGTAGAGAGTTAATGAGGCGAGAGGCAGTAATCTGGTAGGAATTGTTAAGGGCTTCTGTTCTAGGAGGTAGGTAGAAAAGGGACGAGGGAGGTAGACGAGATGAAGAACGGGATGGAAAGGAGGAATCACGTAGGACAAAATGGCTAGCGATGTAGGATGGGGAACTATGGGAGATGATGTTGTAGGCACTGCAGCCGATGAATAGAGATCTTCTAAGCCCGACCGACAACCAACCTAACTTAAGGCGGTAAGGCGTTACGTGCTCTCTCCATGGGATGTTTCCCCACACGAATCGAACACACGCGTTTAAAAGTCGGTGTAATTTTAGATTCAAAGTGGCATCAAGGTCGTGGTAGACTGCGCACGCGTAGTCAAAGTGTGGGAAAACAAGCGCTTCTACTAGGTGTTTTCTGTTTTGGCGCGAGAGAGCACGTTTAAAAAATCTTAAGGAGTGTAGGACACCGTGGACCCGCTGCGATATCGACGCGACCTGGCGAGACCAATCCAGGGTAGGGGAAATCCATACACCCAACGATTTGACTTCCGTAGAGTAATCGAGGAATCAGTTTCCTATTTTAATTTTAGGGGCCGAACCCAGGTTAATGCGCGAGACAAAAGCCTGACTCCCCAAGATCATCACTTTCGTTTTGTTTACATTTAAATTTAAGCCATTTGATCTCGCCCAACCATCTACCGCGTTTGCATCTTCTGTAATTCTCTGAACACCTTGGGCGAGATCAGCGGGGAAAAACGAGTGATAGATCTGGGTGTCATCTGCAAAAACCATATGATTTGAGTGCTTTAAAACACTTCCTTGAGGAACTCCCCTGGGCGTGTCAAGCCAAGCCGAACAAGTACCTAGATCGTCCACCACCGCCTGGGAACGGCCCACTAGGTAGTGGAAAAACCAGGTCATGACCGCGTCGGAACAACCCAAAGAACGCAATTTGTATAGTAGGATGTCGTGCGGAACCGAATCGAATGCCTTGGAAAAGTCGAACAGGATGAGGACTGTGATCATGCGCTTATCAATAGCACGTTTAACATCATCAAGAACACCAAGTAAAGCCGTCTGCGTACTGTGCCCCCGGCGAAAGCCCGCTTGTCTCTCCATAATTAGGTTATTTTTATTTAAGTAATCTAAAAGCTGGTCATGTACGATTTTCTCGAGAATCTTGGAGATTTCGCAGAGCTTAGCGATGGGCCTAGATGTCTGAGGAGTCATACTCTGTGAGGAATGTTTCGGAGAAGGCAATAATGTCATGATTATGAGGAAGAACGAGTGACTCGATAGATGAGAAATGAGTTTTCAATCTGTTAATGTTTGCATGGAAAATGGAAAATGAAGAATTAGTGTTAGATGAGGCCTGGCCGGATGATCCCTATTTCGAGGAGGTAGGATTTTGAGATGAAAAGTTATAGATATCCTCTTCCGAGCGGATTGGAAAGAGTTGCCCTCCCTTCGTCAAACGCATATATACAGTGGAGTTTTTTACAAATGGCCTCGCAAAGCCCAATTCGGTGGATCGGCGCATCGCCTTGGAAAGAAGCTCGTGTAGATGTTTGGGCCATAACGCACGTAGGTAAATCGACATAGCTCCGCCCGTACCGAAAAGGGAATCGGCCGAGACCCCCTTAAGAAGGTGCGCTCTCTCCAAAACGAGATCCCTGGAAGAGGGCGATGAAAAACGAATTACAATACCGTTCTTAAGGGTAGAATTTTTGTTGTTAGAGGCTGCGGATGTAGTCGTTAAATCCATATTTCGATCGTCATGATTAGTTTTAATGATCCAGGGCCGAGTATCAACAATCTGGGAGGTAATCCTGGGGAGATTGATGGCATTAAATATTTTTCCTAGAGCATCCCCCTCCATAGTGGCCAGGCTCGTCGGAATGCCACGAACAAGGATCTTGCAAGCATCACCAACGGGAGTCGCGTTAGACCTTGGAACGGCCTCCTTTAAATCTCTGATCTGACCACGAATCTCTTCGTTTGTGCTCTCGAGGACTCCCAGACGATTTGATACACCGGCGAAACGCTCCTCAGTTGCCGCTTCCATCAGCGAAACACGCGAATTCAACTCTCGAATCTCGGTAGCCAGTACCTGCACCGAAGACTCGATGCGTGAAACCGAACTATCGAGCTTCGATTCCAACCGGCCCGCAAGCTCGGTAAACAGAGCGGCCATATCTACGGCGCCGGTCGCTCGCACGGGTAGGCCGGCGCAGCTCTCGGTGGGCGCGGCGCCGCGAGGTTGCTTGGCAACCTGCGACGTTGATGGCGACGGGGGCGAGGCTATACGCTTAGCACTGGAGGGAGACGGAGTGGGCGTGGCCGCGAGCTCGGTAGCGCAGATCTCTCTCGATTGTCGCGGCAACCCAGGCGGTGGCGCCCTCGCATCAGTGGGAGCCGCGACTAGTGCTGTAGCTTGCGCTAACGCGCAACAGCGGCGCTCAGAAGAGCCCGGCGCGACCTCAAAGCAGTGCGCGTGCGTTATTTTATTACAAGTTTGGCAGACCTCTGTATAATCCTTTCTCGTAAGCCTCCCTCCACAAACATAGCAGCTGCGCGAAGACGCCATACTGCCAACACGACGTCCACCGGCGAAGGTCGATGAGTGCGCAGAAAACCCGTGCGAAAATTTTGCAGCCGTTGGAAGCACTGCGAGACTGGACTTGAGCGATGAGTTGTCCTTCCCTCTCGACTCTAACCTCCAAAAAGATGTACGAATATAATGCGAATTAGCGGGACAACTGGCTGCAGCAAAGTAGATCTACTTTATTGAAAGTACGCTGCAATCAGTGGAGGTCCCTCTCTTGTGCACTAGAATAGAGCTCGGAGCAGTTGTGTGAGTAAATATACAAGAAAGAGCGGAGCAGGAATCAAGCTGACTAATACTCACCAGAGAGAGAGAGAGAGAATGAAATTTTATAATACATTAAGAGAGAGAGAGAGAGAGAGAGAATGAAAGATAGAGAGAAAGAGAGAGAAAGAATAAGAGAGAATGAAAGATAAAGAGCGGGAGAGAATGAGAGATAGAGAGAGAGAATGATAAATGGAGAGATAGAGAGAGAGAATGATAAATGGAGAGATAGAGAGAGAGAATGATAAATGGAGAGATAGAGAGAGAGAATGATAAATGGAGAGATAGAGAGAGAGATAATGGAGAGATAGAGAGATGATAAATGGAGAGATAGAGAGAGGGGAACAGAGAAGGAATGAGTGATAGAGAGAGGAAGAGAGAGAGAGAGAGAGAAGAGAGAGAGAATGAAGATAGAGAGAAAGAGAGAGAGAGAATAAGAGAGAATGAAAGATAAAGAGCGGGAGAGAATGAGAGATAGAGAGGAGAATGATAAATGGAGAGATAGAGAGAGAGAATGATAAATGGAGAGATAGAGAGAGAGAATGATAAATGGAGAGATAGAGAGAGAGAATGATAAATGGAGAGATAGAGAGAGATAATGATAAATGGAGAGATAGAGAGAGGGGAACAGAGAAGGAATGAGTGATAGAGAGAGGAAGAGAGAGAGGAAGAGAGAGAGAATGAGTGAGAGAGAGGGGGAGAGAGAGAGAATGAGTGATAGAGAGAGGGGGAGAGAGAGAGAATGAGTGACAGAGGGAGGGGAAGAGAGAGAGAATGTGTGATAGAGAGAAAGAGAGAGAGAATATGAGAGAGAGAATGAAAGATAGAGAGAAAGAGAGAGAATAAGAGAGAGTGAATGAAAGATAGAGAGAAAAAGAGAGAATAAGAGAGAGTGAATTCAAAGATAGAGAAAATAAGAAAGAGTGAATGGGAGATAGAGAGCGAGAGCGAGAATGAGAGAGAAAGTGATAGAGTGAGAGAGTGGGAGCGAGTAAGATAAAGAGAGAGAATGAGAGATAAAGAGATAGAGAGAGAGAGAGAGAGAAAGATAATTTCAATGAATAAAACATCTATCATATTTTGAATAAATTATATTTGAACTTATAAAATTATATTATATAAGGTATAATGTTAATAAGATAATAAATAATCCATTTAACTTTTAATAAATATCGTATAATTATATTTTATTTAATAAACATTGATGTCATATATTTTTAATAACAAACAAATTTTGAATTTATATATAGATATATTAAGGTACTCATTTAATAATTGTGTATAGCGAACAAATAATTTTATTTATAATACATTAAGAAAGCATATATTATTGTATATTAGTTATATTGGTAATTGTAACAAATTAAGTACAAATGTCGTTAGAAATACATATGTTTATATTGACAAAAATAATACGTATAAATTTAGTAGGATTTTTTATAATTATTTGAAAAAAATTTATCTATACTAGTGTATATACTTCTCTATAATGAAAATTTAGTAATAATAATGTTTTGTAAATTAATCGTATGCTTAGTATTGGCAATATATATGAGATAAATTGACATATAAACAAATCATAAAATTTATATTAGTGTAACACAAAATAGAAGATAGATACTCGTCAATTTAAAAATAAAAACTTCAACCTGTCATTAAATTGTCTTTCAAACTGTAAAACAATCATATAAACACATTTAGTATATAATAAATAGATTAAAATATTCATGCTAAAATATGAAAATTTTGTATTTTATTACTTTTTTGCCATTTGTGAAGTATTATCCAGTTTTATAATCGTTGTAGAATTTTTGTACAAACTAGTCTTGTTTAAGTAACGTCCAATAACACAATTTTTTATTTGTAGCACATCACCTACTTTATATTCGAAATTTGTATCTTTATTCCATAACACTAAATTTATCTGAAATGAAATAAAATTATTTATAATCATATAAATTAATAATAATAAGTCTAATAAAATGCATTACAGTTGTCAAAGTTATGTCCATCAAACTTATTTCCAATTTCTTCAATAAATCTCCTGTTTTTGATGTCAGGTCATCTATATTACCTATATGTTTAATGATTCCTTGGACATCTAAAGGAAAAAGAAGAATTTTGTTAAGTACATTATTTTAAATTTATGATTACATAAGTGATATTATTAATACATACTAATGTTCGTCTTTACGTTTAACTTGTCAACATCATTGAGTTTTGTATAATTTATCGTGTATATATATTTGTTTAAAGTATTTTTATCCATTTGATCATTAATTTTCGTAAATGTAGTCTCTTCTGTTACAGCCAATTCATACTCAACGTCGAAATTATTATATAATTTATTAACTGGTTTTATCATGATATTTTGGTTATCATAATACTCATCCACCTATACCATATATATGTATAGATTAATAATTATTGTATTATATGTAAAAAATTAATGAATCGTTATATTTAGAAATTAATAAATCAATTATTTACTTACAATTAAATTGTCATAATGTTTATCATAATCAGAATCATACATAGTGCATCGAATAATTAAGTTGTCTTGTACAACGTCGATATGAAATGATTTTTTACAATATTTGGAGAAGTTCATATCTTTTATGGTCGATTTTTCAATTATTTTTATACGATACTTATAATCAAACATATAAATAATTTTTAGTAATACAATAGTGATTTCATAGTAAATGGTTAGTCATATGATGTACAGTACATATAAATATATACTACATACATGAATGTATTTTTATATAATATAACTAATTATTTGATTCATAGAATAAACAAAAAGAAATTTCTGCAATAGAAAGTAATGAAATCAAAACACCTTCCAAGAAGGTGTCAATATTCGCAAGTATTTTATTCCAATCACACTTTTTAAATTGCAATCTATTAAATAAATATCTTTTTTATATTTAAAAGTAATTACGTAACTTATAACTTATATGCACTTATAAAGTTTCATAAGTGTGTTCCTTTTGACGAATAAAAAATTTGGAACAAAAGGGTCAGTAATAAAAAACAATTAGAAATTAAAAGACTCATCATTTTCTACCTATTGTTATTTTAATTGGACATTTTATATATTTTTCCATATATATTTTTCCATATATATTTTTCCATAAGTAGTTTTTGCAATAGAAAGTATTGAAACAAAGCGGTATAATCGACAAGTATTTTTTACCATACCATAAATTATTTCAATTAAACATTTTTATTTTTATGTGTTACATAAACTCCTCAAAAAGTTTCTACAATTGAAAGTACTGAAATCAAAATGGAATCGCCAAGTATTGTATCTACGCATCAATGTCTGGGAAGAGATTTAAAAATTTTTCGTCGTTTAAATTTGTTGAAACTTCTCTAACTTGTTTCAAGGAGTTCACATTTGAACCGTGATGATTATTTATCAAATTCTCATTATTGCCAAGATATATATTTATTATGTCAAAATCTTCATCCATTTTCATAGTTGGAGAAATAAGTAAACAATTTTATAATATATTTATTTACATAAAATTAACTTCTTCAAAACTAATAAAACAGAAATTTATTTATCTCATTTTATTGCTTTTAAATAAAATAATACTTGCACCACCGTTGGTTAAGTCTACTGATATGTATTTACGAACGCAAAATTTTATGTACAGTCAAGATAAAAAATAATTAGGGAATGCGAAATTTGATCGAGAATATATTTAAAATGCAATAATATAAAAATAATGAAAAAATATTATTGAGGTTAAAGTAGCTGTCTTTTAATTTCAATTTGAAAATATGTATTCATTTTTTGATGTGTTAATTAATTTATTAATGCCTGTAGCTATGTACAGACCTCATGGGAATCATTACAAGTCATTTATACAAATTTTACCTCTTATCTTATACCTTGACCTTTAGAGGGCCGGTGTTATGAAAATTTGGCAATCGCATTATTCTATAAATGTGTATCTATTTATTGATTTATATAAAAAAATTGATTTTTTTTCGCCTTTAAGCTATTACAGGTCCTCTAAAGATTAAAGTATTTATAAAAGCCCTTGATACATATGATAAATATATGCAATATGCATTCTGACATTCTTAAATAAGAACCCAAATCAACGTGTGGTGCAAGTATTATTTTATTTAAAAGCAATAAAATGAGATAAATAAATTTCTGTTTTATTAGTTTTGAAGAAGTTAATTTTATGTAAATAAATATATTATAAAATTGTTTACTTATTTCTCCAACTATGAAAATGGATGAAGATTTTGACATAATAAATATATATCTTGGCAATAATGAGAATTTGATAAATAATTATCACGGTTCAAATGTGAACTCCTTGAAACAAGTTAGAGAAGTTTCAACAAATTTAAACGACGAAAAATTTTTAAATCTCTTCCCAGACATTGATGCGTAGATACAATACTTGGCGATTCCATTTTGATTTCAGTACTTTCAATTGTAGAAACTTTTTGAGGAGTTTATGTAACACATAAAAATAAAAATGTTTAATTGAAATAATTTATGGTATGGTAAAAAATACTTGTCGATTATACCGCTTTGTTTCAATACTTTCTATTGCAAAAACTACTTATGGAAAAATATATACGGAAAAATATATATGGAAAAATATATAAAATGTCCAATTAAAATAACAATAGGTAGAAAATGATGAGTCTTTTAATTTCTAATTGTTTTTTATTACTGACCCTTTTGTTCCAAATTTTTTATTCGTCAAAAGGAACACACTTATGAAACTTTATAAGTGCATATAAGTTATAAGTTACGTAATTACTTTTAAATATAAAAAAGATATTTATTTAATAGATTGCAATTTAAAAAGTGTGATTGGAATAAAATACTTGCGAATATTGACACCTTCTTGGAAGGTGTTTTGATTTCATTACTTTCTATTGCAGAAATTTCTTTTATCGGATATTTACTTAGTTAATTCTTAATAAAAAAAATTAAGCTATTGTGTAAGTAGAAAAAAGAAGGGAATAAGAATTAAAGATAACTTTTGTTCCAAATTTTTTATTCGTCAAAAGGAACACACTTAAGAAACTTTATAAGTGCATATAAGTTATAAGTTACGTAATTACTTTTAAATAAAAAATTTTAAGCTATTGTATAAGTAGAAAAAATATGGGAATAAGAATTAAAGATATTTATTTAATAGATTGCAATTTAAAAAGTGTGATTGGAATAAAATACTTGCGAATATTGACACCTTCTTGGAAGGTGTTTTGATTTCAATATTTTCTATTGCAGAAATTTCTTTTATCGGATATTTACTTAGTTAATTCTTAATAAAAAAAATTAAGCTATTGTGTAAGTAGAAAAAAGAAGGGAATAAGAATTAAAGATAACTTTTGTTCCAAATTTTTTATTCGTCAAAAGGAACACACTTAAGAAACTTTATAAGTGCATATAAGTTATAAGTTACGTAATTACTTTTAAATAAAAAATTTAAGCTATTGTATAAGTAGAAAAAGTATGGGAATAAGAATTAAAGATATTTATTTAATAGATTGCAATTTAAAAAGTGTGATTGGAATAAAATACTTGCGAATATTGACACCTTCTTGGAAGGTGTTTTGATTTCAATACTTTCTATTGCAGAAATTTCTTTTATCGGATATTTACTTAGTAAATTCTTAATAAAAAAAAATTAAGCTATTGTGTAAGTAGAAAAATGAAGGGAATAAGAATTAAAGATAACTTTTGTTCCAAATTTTTTATTCGTCAAAAGGAACACACTTAAGAAACTTTATAAGTGCATATAAGTTATAAGTTACGTAATTACTTTTAAATAAAAAATTTAAGCTATTGTATAAGTAGAAAAAGTATGGGAATAAGAATTAAAGATATTTATTTAATAGATTGCAATTTAAAAAGTGTGATTGGAATAAAATACTTGCGAATATTGACACCTTCTTGGAAGGTGTTTTGATTTCAATACTTTCTATTGCAGAAATTTCTTTTATCGGATATTTACTTAGTAAATTCTTAATAAAAAAAAAATTAAGCTATTGTGTAAGTAGAAAAAAGAAGAACAATTTTTTACCGATAAACTAGGAATTTTTTATACTGTACTACCAATATTCTGGGTATAAAAAATAGCTATTTTATTTCTATATGTGTAACGTTTTTTGGTCCCTAAATAACACATTAAATATGGTCTATTGGGATTCGGCATTTTCTACCTATAAAATAGTTATAAGTTTGTTCTTATATTTTTCAGGCTTATAAATTACTTAAAAGTTATTACGTTATAGTTATAAACAATTTTTTATTAATATAAAATAATTTACCTATCTCATAAATTGAGCAATTAGATTAAAAAGTATTTTTACAAAGTATAAGTACAAATTAAAAAGTATTTATATATACATAACCAAAAAAAAAATTGAAAATAATTTTTCTTTCGCGAACCTTATTATTATTTTTAATTAACTTATAGGTATTTTTATATTGTTTTAGTTTGTATATTTACACTAATTACATATATTTGACGCAGAAAAACGCTGAAAAAATTTTTGCCCTAACCGGGAATCGAACCCCGCAACGCACGCACCAAACGCAAACGCTCTATCCACTAAGCTAACGCAACGCTTACATATATACAAATGTTTGGAACTTGTATATACAGATCATCCCTGTATTAATATCTTAATAATTGTTATTTATTCTTTGATCTATATACATAAGATGTTAGGCAGTAATTAACTAATTTAAATAGTGGTGGTCTTGATCTTGACGATGTCTACCAAAGAGATATCTTCTTCATTTTTTCTATATTATTATAATTTCTTAAAAGCATATGAATACTTTCATAATACTTATTTATACCCTAAAACATAATATATTATTTTGCTACTATATGTAAAAGGGCATTCTTCTAATATAAATTTATTTAAAAATAAATAAATAAATAATACTAATTTTTAAATTCAAACTAATTATTTAAAAATAATATAGAAAGTTTCTAGGTATTTAATAGTTCTATTTTTAAGCTATTATTTATACCTAGTTTCTACCTATTAAAAATAGTGTTTGTATATATAAGAACAAATTTTAACAGTTTATTTAAGTAAATAATTATACATGAAATGTATATTGACAATACATATTTTTAATTTTATGAACTTTAAAAATTAAATTTTAGGTTATTTTTACAAATATTTTTTATAGCTTTTTTATAGATATAAAAACTAGTGTTAAATTTAATAGCATATTTTGTGTCTATTTTTTGGCTATTTAATATAGTATAATTATTTTATACCAATAAAATAGGTATTTAATCGACATTTTCTACAAAATATTATGATTTCTATATTTTATACCTATAAACTACTTTGGTGACTATAAAATATTTTTGAATTTCCACCAGGGAGGGAATAAGAATTAAAGATAACTTTTGTTCCAAATTTTTTTTATATATGTCTACTCAAAAAAGTTGAGACAGAGCTATAGGGGAAAACGAAAGAGTGAGTGAGACACGCGTGATCTAGTTATTTTTACATTATTATCTTAAACGGTCATCTTTTATCTTACACGGTCGTCAATCATCTAATTTGCCGCGAAACGTGCGCGTAGCATCAGAACCTGTCAGTGACAATTATTGGTTATGTTTAATGTTGATAATTTAAAAGTTTGTCAAATTCTTGGTTTTGGACTACAGTTTTCACAGGTACAGTATAATAATTATTTAAATTTTTTATTTTTACTACATTTGTAAGTATCAAGATTTAAATAAAAATAGTAAAAAAAATTTAGGAAATGTTTATTAATTATTTGAATAAATTATTTTAGAGAAGTTAAAAATAATATAATTATTTGTTAATAAAATTATTTATTTAACAATTTAGATTCTGGAGCCCAGTCATCAAATGTATCAAGCAAAAAGTGGAGTTATACATTTGTGGGATCTAAGGTCAGACCATAATGAGCAATTAATACCTGAAGCAGAAGCTTCTATTCAAGACATAGCAGTTGATGCAGTTGGGACTTATATGGCTGCTGTTAACAACAGAGATCATTGTTTTATATGGACACTTACCGGTGGTATCGGTGAAGAACCTACAAAATTAAATCCTAGGCTTAAATTAAATGCACATAGAGGATATGCACTTAGATGTAAGTTTAGTCCTGATAGTACACTTCTTGTTACTACTTCAGCAGATAAGACTGCCAAAGTTTGGAAAACAACAGACTTTTCCAAGGTGCAAGTTCTACAATGAAGCTAAATGATGGGTTTGGGATGTAGCTTTCAGTGCTGATTCGCAATACATTTTTACTGCTTTGTCGGATGGTGTTGCAAGATTATGGAATATAGCAACAGGAACTGTGAAGAGAGAATATCAAGGACACCAAAAAGTAGTTTCTGCTCTTGCCTTCAGAGATGAAGTGCTTCCGACAAGTTAAAAACAAAATAGACTGTGCATTATTAGTTCATTGAAGAATGTTGATGAACAATTTTAATATAATATATTTGTTAAGAAAGTGTAAAGACATTAAAAAATATAATTTATTATTTTTAATAAGAAAAATTTTGTAAATAAATATCCTTATTTCCTTTCTTAGAAGTTAATAAATAATTGTTTATTCAATTATTTTGGATGAAAAATATTACAATGTTATTATGAAAAAAATTATTGTTTATTCAATTATTTTGGATGAAAAATATTAGAATGTTATTGTATATTGTACAAAAATAATGTGCGTGTTTAATTATTGGATGCACATTCCATCATATACTTAATATATTGGTGTTTTGCAACCATAATTAAATAATATTAACAATTTTCAATTTATACAATTTTTTTAATTACGAGAAAGTCTTAGGTTTCTGGTACTACTACTACTGCTATTATGATTATTGGTATTTACAGATTCTCTTCTACTTATTTCACTGATGTCCAAATTATCATTTGCAGTTGGTTGAAATAATTTATTAGTTTGCACATGAAGTGGTGTACTTGTTATGATAGGTTGCTTGATTCGTTTGTTAATTATACTATGTGGTCTTCTAAAGGTATTTATTTTTGTTATTGATTTCCTTTTCATGTCAATAGTCTTATTTAAATTAACTATAGCTTGCTAGCTAATTGCTGTTTTTGCGGTTTACCTTTTGAATTAACTTTATTAATTTCATCTGTTTTATCCATTTCACTATTTGATTCTCCTTTGGATGTGTTGACTTGCTTTAATTGTTCTACGCTTTTTTTATTCACAATATGAATAGTAGCGCTTATTGCACTATTATCACCAGTAACATTTTTTTCATTTGCATTCTTCTCTAATGTAAAGTTTAGTTTTGTTTGTCTCATTGTATCTTGAAGTTTTTTTTTCTTTTTCTTGTTAGTTTTCTGTGTTTGTTTAACATTCATATTTGTTTAAGAATTTCCTTGACTATACTGTTCAGTCGAGCCATCATTTTTACCTTGTGACTTTTTGTTAGTTTGTAATTTATTAACTGTTGCTTTTTTCATTTTAGTATATGAAGGTTTCTTCACCGCTTGTTTTGTTTGTTTCTTTTTTGGAGTGCTCATCTGGCTAATATCATCGTCTGAGCTTTCAAAATCTGATAAATCCTAAAAGAGAAGTAAATGAATAAATAATTTTTTTTCCGTTTTAAAGTCTTTAGTTTAAAAATACTTACACTTAAATTTAATATTGTATCATATTTTTCCAACTTCCATTCCATATAGGTGCATTATCTTGTTCAATTATTTGAATAAATGCTTCTTTTAGTGTTAAAGTTTTAAAACATTCGAAAAAAGATTCTAAATGCTGCTTCATGTTAGTATTGTCAATATCATCAAAGCTATTTAAGTCAAATTTTACTTCAATAGCATTTTCTTTTGTTAAGTTATAAAATACATAAACAATTATGTTAAAGTAGATATTAGTTTCAAAATCTTTGCATTTCAGAAATGTTATAAAACAATAGTATAAGAATAATGCACATCCACAGAACAATTACAAACATCTTCCAAATAAGATTTCAAAACATCATATTGCTTTTTCGTTTGTGATACGTGTCTAAGGGTAACTTAAGATTTCTTACAAATATTGGAGTATTTACAAACAATATTATCCAAAGGTGTTTCTTTAACTACTTGATGCAAATCTATGGCCAATGGAATATCCAAAACTCCAAATGTTCCCTTATTATTTTCATTAAAAATTTGAACAGTATATGTTTTTATATGTTCGTCATCATCATATATTGCAAACTGAAAAATACATTCATCCTTATTAAACTTAATGCAATGAATTCCATTATTACGTTTCTTAACATCTGAGTTTTGTTCGCTAGTTTTTATTTGTTCCATTTGTTCATTGTAATTAAGTTCCATTTCATTAAATATTCTATCTCTCTTCGGACTTTCTCCTTTTTATCGTTTATTTACTCATCTTATTAGTGAGATGCTATTTTTCTTTACACAGAAATACTTGTTTTATCTGTAACACTTTTTGCACGCTGTAATGTACACGCAGGTTGACGTTTGACTTGATTATCTCTCACTTCACTCTATCTCTCTTTCTCTCCCGTGTAAGTAAATGTGATCCCCTGCACCTATGTGTTACGTAATATTTTTTTTGAAGATACGGGAATGTCATATTATATATATATATCCAAAGGCCCCCCGATTAATTTTAGAATTTGAAAATTTAGCAGTACTTAATAAAAAAAATATAACCACAAAACATGACAACTGCAACTGCTGCAAGTAAACTGAGCGCAGTAGCGCCCTCGCGCTGAATTTTTCAGAGTCTGACACGAGGTTTTACATCTGTACGCGCTCTGTCCCGGGCTGGAAACTAATTCTATAGACATATATATATAAAAAGGGAAGAGACAATAAAACACGGAAATAGCAAAAATCGAGTTAAAGGAAATCAACAAGCAATTTCTTTCACTTGATTTTTCTCTAGTATGTGTCGATGAATTTACACAAAATTTAATGTTGAGTGAAGATAATTAAATAGGGAATGTGGGGTTTGATCGATTATACATATATTATTAATGTAATAATCAAAATAATGAATACAAAATCTGAGGGGTTAAATTAGCTGTCTATAATGGCTCTCGCGCTATACTTGCGTCAGGCGCTATCGCGCCTTTTGATATGTAGCATTTAATTTAATTTCTATATAGTAGTAATATTATTTTAAATATTAAAATTTCAAATTTTAAACATTTTTGTCAAATAATATTCTATAAAATACAAACATATAGGCGTACATTATGAGTATGTTTGATACATACAGACACATTGATACACATGTATGTACTGATATGTGCAAACTGTAGATACATTGCACACACTTATTATGTACTGATATATGCGTATACAACATGAAAACATACTCACGCATGTACTGCTATATTAATCAGTGAATGAACATATATAAGAATCTATGTTTGTAATTTATTATAAAATTAAACATTTTATTATTTCATTTTACATTATAAATAATTGTATATAATTATATATTTATTCACATTCGAATAATAATAAATAAAGACAAATTCCAATAATATATATTTTATATATGTGTATCAATTCAATTTTTTTTAAAAAGATAAACAAAAACGTATAAACAATACTTTACTCTTTAATCAGTGCAAATAAATTTTTGAAATTTCCATATTTCCCTTCCATAATGTTAATAGTACATTCGTCTCCCTTTATTTTTTTCGAAACGTGATCCATCGTGAAGTGTATTGTATCTGTAAACGATATTTACTTCTCTATGTCCAGCACACAACTACTGACAATTATTGTACCTTTACCTACTAATATATAATACAAACCATACAGCACGACGTAGACCACACATTGTTTTCTATAAGGTGACATTTAAGCATTGGAATGCAAGAAGAATCTTTTCTACGAATTTATCGTATATGGAAAAACTTTTAAATTATATATGGGAAGGTTCACATGCAATATAGAATATAATCGATAAATATATATAATATATATATATATATATATCTATTTATTTATTTCCGGATGATATGTTATGATGAATTCATATATTTATACATTTTATTGTAAATAACGTCGATTATTTCCTGGAGAATAGGGTTGATTCCTTGTAGAAAAGTTCGCCGTTTATTGCCAGCTGATTTTCGCCATCTTTCATGAACTATATAAAGTGTGTATATATATATATATATATATATATATATATATGGGTGGTTCCCTGTGACATCGAAGATGAAAAAAATAAATATTGCTATAACTGTGGGAATATGTTTTAGAGGTATCCAGTAGTTCTCCTGAATTTTTTCAGATTTTTTCTGGGCCATTATTTTAAGTTACAGAGAGTCAAAGTTGACATTTTAGCACTTTTTTGCATTATATGCCCATTTTCATGAATTTTTAGCTCCCAGGGGATGCATTTTTCACTAAAAACATAAGTATGACTTTTTTTGTAAAATTTTCCGAACTTTTGATTAAAAATACTTTTAAAGACATAAATGTATGCTGTCACACTCTTGTAAGCCATTTAAACCTTAAATAGTGAAAATCAGCAATTCTGCTCCGGACTCTGGTAACCTAATACTGTCTAAAAGATGTCTTTTTATAGTCAGAAACTGCCTAAAAATTTCCAGAGTGGGTCTAAATCATTAAGATCACTTATGGTCAAAATATCCGGGAGAAGTGCCCGAAATATTAATAGAAATGTATATTTGTTGCCTTATAACGATGAATCTAGTAGCATGATCATTGCAAAAAAATTTGTGCACTTACCTTGGAGTGGTAGGAAAGTATCTTCACTTGTTTCAGTATCCATCTAATCCCCTGTAAGCTGCTAAAAATACAAATATTATTATACAAATGTAAAAAATTAATTTTTAATCATTTATAATGCTGAATTTTTAGTTTTACATCTCTTACAATAATTATAATACTACTCTGAAGGATTACTATAAATATATAAACATCATTATTACAATAAC
This sequence comes from Theocolax elegans, assembly GCA_026168455.1. NCBI lineage: Eukaryota > Metazoa > Arthropoda > Insecta > Hymenoptera > Cerocephalidae > Theocolax > Theocolax elegans. The sequence goes on along the minus strand of CM047426.1, from coordinate 44,334,311 downwards.
TGAATATACGTATTTAATACAAAAGATATATAAATAAATCGGATATATAATTATAATGAATAATATGATAACGTGACAGTGACAAGTTTGTGAAATGTATTGCTGAACATAATAATAATAATGTTGATACTTTTATAGTAATCCTTCAGATTAGTATTATAATTCTTGTAAGGGATGTAAAACTAAAAATCCAGCATTATAAATGTTTAAAAATTAATTTTTTACATTTGTATAATAATATTTGTATTTTTAGCAGCTTGCAGGGGATTAGATGGATACTGAAACATGTGAAGATACTTTTCTACCACTCCAAGGTAAGTGCAAAAATTTTTTTGCAATGATCATGCTAATAGATTCATCGTTATAAGGCAACAAATATACATTTCTATTAATATTTCGGGCACTTCTCCCGGATATTTTGACCATAAGTGATCTTAATGATTTAGACCCACTCTGGAAATTTTTAGGCAATTTCTGACTATAAAAAGACATCTTTTAGACAGTATTAGGTTACCAGAGTCCGGAGCCGAATTGCTGATTTTCACTATTTAAGGTTTAAATGGCTTACAAGAGTGTGACAGCATACATTTATGTCTTTAAAAGTATTTTTAATGAAAAGTTCGGAAAATTTTACAAAAAAAGTCATATTTATGTTTTTAGTGAAAAATGCATCCCCTGGGAGCTAAAAATGCATCCCCTGGGAGCTAAAAATTCATGAAAATGGGCATATAATGCAAAAAAGTGCTAAAATGTCAACTTTGACTCTCTGTAACTTAAAATAATGGCCCAGAAAAAATCTGAAATAATTCGGGAGAACTACTGGATACCTCTAAAACAAATTCCCACAGTTATAGCAATATTTATGTTTTTCATCTTCGATGTCACAGAGAACCACCCATATATATATGTAAAATTATAATAATTTATACATTTAAATCATACAAAATTCATATATATTATACAAACCTTCACTATCGTTATATTCTGTTGTATCTGTAGTCACTGATTTACTAGTCGGCATTATAATATTGATATTAAATGGCTTTTGTTCTGCTATATTTTGTTCATTTTTATTTTCGCCATCCATTAAATTTTTTTTAATTGTATTATATTTTTTTTGTATAATCTCTAAACTTTGTTTGTCAACTTCATCTTTTTTATGCATATTATCTTCATTATTTAAATTTAACATTGTCGTAGATTTATTCATTATTTCTTCGCGTAATTTTTTTGTTTCGATAATTTCATTTTCAAGCCATTGTAAATATCTGGTTAATATATGGCTATTTCACGTCAAGTGGTACGATGAAAATTTTAAATCGCTTCAAAATTTGAAAATAGGCTGGAAATATCTTCCAGAAGATAGAAAAAAAAATTTAGGTGTTAAAAATACTTTGCCTGAGAGTTATTCCACCATAAAAAATGGAAATTTTTCAATTTTTTAGGAAAATTTCTATTTTCAAAGCCATTTATCTTAAACTCTATTGATTTTTTTGATAAAACATTACAAACAACTTTTGTTTGAAAATAATCTTTACAACTTATCTATCTGGGTTACAATTCTTAATTTTAAATTCTCAAAGAGATAGAACGCCCTAAAATATTGAATATCAAAAAAAGGCGACCACGCCACAATCGATTTTGAACTAACGCTCAAAAGATCACATTTTTCGAGAGCTTTCGAATGGCTTGGGTTAGATTATTGGCCAAGACCGCTGGTGTAAGTTATGCCCTAAAATACGTGAAAATTAGTGATTTTATGAGGTTTATGAGGCATAACTTACAACAGCGGTCTTGGCCAATAAGCTAACCCAAGCCATTCGAAAGCTCTCGAAAAATGTGATCTTTTGAACGGTGTTAGATCAAAATCGATTGTGGCGTGGTCGCCTTTTTTTTGTTATTCAATATTTCTGGGCGTTCTATCTCTTTGAGATTTTAAAATTAAGAATTGTAGCCCAGGTAGATAAGTTTTAGAGATTATTATGAACAACAGTTGTTTGTAAGGTTTCTTCAAAAAAATCAATAGATTTTGAGATAAATGGTTTTGAAAATAGAAATTTTCCTAAAAAATTGAAAAATTTCCATTTTTTATGGTGGAATAACTCTCAGGCAAATTATTTTTAACGCCTAAAATTTTTTTTCTATCTTCTGGAAGATATTTCCAGCCTATTTTCAAATTTTGGAGCGATTTAAAATTTTCATCGTACCACTTGACGTGAAATAGCCCATATACATTTGTGTATCCTTATTTGCCTATAAAATTAAATATTTGTATGTAGTAATTATATAATCTATACTTATATAAAACAAGTCACATGTCTCTAATATATTATATTTTAATTATAAATTTAAATAATAAAATAAATGTGTAATATATTAATCCAAAATATTTTTTGCAACTTTTAAATAATCGGTAATACAATAATTATAAAAGCAAAAAGTTTAATTAAATTACTTACTTCTCGAGCTACTGGTTTAGAATAAAAATATCCCATGTCGCCTCCAACTGCCGACTTATATTACTCTTTTAATATTTATTTATATTATATCTACAATAAATACTAACTTCACAGATATTCGTTGTCTATACTTAATGATAGTCAATTATACACTGATCTTCGCGGCATATACATTGTTCCTTTTATTACCTCTATTCTTTTTTCCCTCGCGTTGTTACACCTTCTTCTCTTTAGAAAAATATTGTCTATAGTATTATTCTTACTTATGTATATATTCGATGACAGTCAATTGTGTCATAACATTCGTGGCACATATATAATTCTCACTTTTTTCATCATATCGCCATTATACATATTATACATATTATTATTATACAATTGTCAGTAAAATTTTGTGTATTTTGTTAATAGATGGCATATTAAAGAGTATGCTGCACAGGTGTAAAAGAGTATTTATTTGTGCAGGTATTTTATTCAATTTGCCGCGTATGCCAATTGCCGATAAGCTTGCTATCATATATTTTAAGGGGTCAAGCCTGGGTTAACTGCTCAAAAAATCGATTTTTTTTTTATTAACTTTTTTTAAAGTATTTCTTACATAAAACATTATCCCAAAATTTGAAAAAAAAACAAAAAATTTTTTCGCAAGTTATAATTGAAATAAAGTATAAGCATCAATAGACATTATTTCTCTAAAATTATTTTTGCAAAAAAAGACATTTTATTTTAATTTAACTAAAATAATAATTGCGAGGTTTTCGACGTTTACATACAAGTATATTAAACGAAGCAACTATCAAGCGTAGAGTTTGGTAAAGTAGAAATCTACTTTACCATACGATTCAAATTTAATAGTTAATAAATAAATGATTCTTTTTACTCTAATATACTGCACAAATACGTACAGTTCTATTTGAAGTAAATATTGCCTGCATTGATAAAGAATTTACATTATTTTAGTAAATACTCAGTGGATTTTAAATTAAAAGTATATTTTTAACTTTAAATTTTATTAGTTTTAAGAAATTAATTATAAGCTTATACAAAAAACGAGCAGTAAAACAAATGCCAGACTCAAGTAACAGAATACCTGGTACATCTGCTTATAAAAAAATTATCAACATCAGTAAAATCCAACTACGATGCACTTCCATCAACATTGATCCAGATCAAGTAAAAAGTTAAAAACTGATACCATTGAAGAAAGTAGCACAGAAAATAAAATTATAGATATATCACTACTTTTCCCAACATTAGAAGAATTTTTAGTTTGTCAGAATTGTCATGGTACAGTTAAATTTTCTGAAGTTGATGTGAGAGGTTTGGGAAGTAAAATAACAATAACATGTACAAACTGTTTTAAGGTATTTGTTATTGATTCAAGTAGAAAAGTTGGAAAAAAAGTAACGCTTATGAAATAAATAGACGTTAGTGTACACAATGAGAACTCTTGGTCATGGGCATGCTGGTTTAGTTACTTTTTGTGGAAATATGGATTTGCCGAGTCCAGTTTCTCACAGTAATTATGAGATTATTAATACAGAGATAAAAAATGTTTGTAAAGAAGTTGGTAAACAGTCTATGAAAGCAACTGTCAAGCAAGTATATGATTCAACAAGTCAGAATTGCCATATAAGTGTATCAGGTGATGGTTCTTGGAGGAAGCGAGGATTCAATTCTCTTCAAGGTGTTGATACTGCATGAGAATGAAAAAGTAATTGACGTTCCTCCAAAGCAATATTTTTGCAGAGCATGTGAATTGCGACCAGAAGAAGAAACAAAAGAATATAGTGTAGAGGTTCGTTCGGATTTGGACTGCGTGCTGGACAAGCGTCTCTACAATTACCCGCTTGGCGAGGAGTTGGAGATAGAAATTAGTAGACAGATCTAAAATAATTAATAAATTTATTTAGAGTCTACAAAATTATAATGTGCTGCGGCTCGAGTACTGAGCCCGGTTCGGTTTATCTCACGAGTCGACTTATTCGTTCGAGCGACTCGGATTGACTCTCCAGCGCCTCTGCGCTGCTGCCGTGAAACTGGCTGTTTCTCCCGCTCTCTCTCCCTCTCCCCACTACTTGCTACCAACTTCCTGCAAGGAGGCCACAGTACTCCCCCCTGAAATGGTGCTAGGAGATTTTATTTTGCAAACGCTTTTTGCATTACAAATGTTAAATATTTACAATTTATTGACTAGCAACATTGAAATAAAATTGCTTAACTTGAGAGAGAGCGTGTTAACGTCTTTTATAATAATTTTTTACACAATATAATTAGTTTAACAATCATTTTGCATATCGCACTAAAAATCCTAATGACTAGTAGACTTAATCACCGACAAGCAGTTAATTACCTGAATACGTGATTAATTTATCACAGACGCTTAATTGGACTTACGTGAATTAATTATGCGATATCTTTTTTATTCTAGAAAAAAACTAGTGAAACATTACATAGTAAACATACACAATCAATAATTAATACTGGTCTGTCGCTTAAGCGCAATAAGTTTACATTATCTGTAAAAAATCACTGTTCATACAAAATATTTAAGTATCACTCATCAATTGTTAATTACACGTAATGTATTTACTCGCAAAATGATCACAACTAAATTGCATACGTAACACACATGAAAATATTCATTCTTGTTCATATCAGTCTTTTAAGATACCTTTTTTTCTTTCTTTAAAATAATTCACATTTTAAGACTAACATTCATCATACGCAAAAATGCTAAAACTACAAAATGTATAAGTAATCATTCACTAATGAGCCAATTAACCTAGATCTAGTAAACATATTTTACGAAAATTTACGCGATACAACGGCGAGACAGATTAACCGCGAGATTTACGCAAAATATTCGGTACAAATTTAACTCTCTTAGGCACATTTTGTGTCGCATTCGCTGTTGATGTAGACTCATTGTTACTATTTGAACCCGCTGGTTCTGCGTTATGAATTTGCGCTCGTGTAACAATTACATGATTGTCTCTAGGATATGAACAAGGTTCATCGTCATCCTGACTAAATACAGGCGTTAATATTACATCGTTATATAAATTTTGATTCGGACTAGGTTCGTTGTCATTACGAGAACTTAATAGTTCTGCATCGCGATTTGTACTAACGCTACTATCATTACTAACTAAGTCCGGTTGCACTCCCGGTCGCACCCATGAGCTAGTTGAGTTAGAAATGCTTTCATCCCCACTCTCTTCAATAAAATAAGCTGGCTTTAATAACTCTATCGACACGTTTTTCTGATGACCATTTACTTCAATTATGTAATTCCTATTGGAAATTCGATTAACGACTTTAAAAGGACCTAAATATGGTCTACGTAATGGCCTTTTCGGAGTTTTGTCCAATAACCAAACGTGCGTACAAGTTGCCAGATCTTTAAAAATAAATGGAGTTACTCTATTTTTATGCAAAACAGGTACAGGTTGCATTTCCCTCATATACTCGCGAAATTCCTCCAGAAAAATCCGCGGATCAGGCTCAGCCTCCTCGAACGCGCAAAATGCACCCGGAATACGCAAAGGAGTACCAAAAACAAAATCAGCTGGACAAGCATCAGTATCCAGACGAACTCGCGTACGCAATCCCAACAATACTGTAGACAACAAACGCGACCAATTCGGACTCTGAGTTTGACACATAATTGCGGCTTTTACATCACGGTGCCAGCGTTCAACCATTCCATTTGACGCAGGATGGTATGCAGTGGTGCGCAAACGTTCGCAACCTATTAAATTTAGAAGAGATTTAAAAAGTCGGGATTCAAATTGTACCCCCTGATCAGTCGTGACAATCTGACATGCTCCGTATCGCGATACCCAATTATCAAAAAAAGCGCGAGCAACGGTTTCGGCAGTAATATCAAACAACGGAATCGCTTCCGGCCACCGTGAGAACCGGTCTATCATCGTAAGTATATACCTATAACCGTCACTCTCAGGTAATGGACCAACGATATCAATGTGAACATGAGTAAAACGTCCATCTGGAGCAACAAAATGAGCTGGCAATAATTTATTATGCCGCGTTATCTTAGACTGTTGACAAGGAAGGCAATGCTTACACCATAACTTAATCTCTCTAACCATATCAGGCCATACATATTGCTGACGAATTAACCTATCAGTTACTTTTGCATTAGGATGTGATGGAGAATGATGCAGAAGAAATACTTCTTTGCGAAGAGACCTAGGTAGATAAGGCCTAATCGTACTACCTTTAACATCACAATAAAATGCTGTATGCTCAGGCCCCCATGTTAGTAATTGTAACTTAAGTGGGTGGTCTGGATTTTGTAACAATTCCTGTAATTGGGCGTCCTCCTTTTGTTCCTGGGACAGCCTCTTATAATCAAAAAGCAACGGAAGACGAAATGCCTCAATTTTAGCTAAGACTTTACGCAGCTCGGGTTGTTTTGCAACTTCCGGATTGCTCCAATCGAACATACAGGGAATACTAAAAGAATTAATTCTAGATAACGTATCAGCTACAACATTATCTTTACCTGAAATATGGTAAATTTCTAATTGAAATGACGACAAATAATCAAGTTGACGAAGTTTACGCTGACAGGCATGTTCATGGCTCTGCATTAAAGCGTATATAAGAGGTTTATGATCGGTGAACACCCTGAACTGCCGACCTTCTAGAAAATAATTAAAGTATTTTACTGCCTCTACCATAGCGGTCAACTCTCGATCATAAGTGGAATAGCGCATTTGCGCGGGTGAAAATTTTCTTGAAAAGAACGCCAAAGGCCGCCAATCATTAACATGACCCTGTTCAAGGACAGCCCCCATGGTAACATCAGATGCATCGCAGACTACCCGAATTTCAGCGGACTCGTCCGGAAAAGACATAAAAGTTACTTCAGCTAATTCTTTCTTACACCTAGCGAAAGCTTCTTCAGCTTCAGGATTCCACAATACAGGACGTTTATCCTTTTTCCTAGCGTCTCCGATTAAAGCGTTCAAAGGCATTTGAGTTTTTGCAGCATTAGGCAGACATTTCCGATAATAATTTATCATACCTAAAAAGCGCCTAAGTTCATCAATAGTATTGGGCTTAGGAAAATTACTAATTGCATTAACCTTATCCTGGGTTGGCTTAAAGCCTTCCTTACTAATATGATGACCTAAAAAAACTAATTCCTGCACACCGAAAATACATTTTACTAAATTAAGGCGTAAGTGAAATTTGTCTAGACGAGAAATTACATTTTCTAGATGAATTTCATGCTCTTCGATAGATGAAGATGCAATGAGAATATCATCGATATAAATAAAAACATAATCTAAATCACTTAACGCTTTATTTATATATCGCTGAAAAGTTTGAGCAGCGTTACGAAAACCGAATGTCATGACTGTAAATTCAAACAACCCAAACGGGGTCGTGACAGCCGTTTTCGGAATATCCTCAGGTGCAATTGGAATTTGGTGAAATGCCTTATGAAGATCAAGAGCACTAAAAATCGTTTTTCCATGAAGAAAGGATGGAAAGTCATGTAGGTGAGGTATGGGGTATCTGTCCGCTATTGTAATTGCGTTTAAGCGCCGATAGTCACCACAGATTCTCCAATCACCATTATTCTTCGGAACCATGTGGATGGGACTAGCCCAAGGGCTGTCAGAAGGACGACATAACCCTGCTTCGCACATGCGCCTGAATTCGGCTTTAGCCACCTTTAATTTTTCCGGATTGAGTCTACGAGGACGTTCAAACACCGGAGAACCTTTTGTTTCTATATAATGAAAAATACCGCGTGACTCTACGGGAACTGGTTGTTCAACCCCTACTACACGTGGGTATTTACTAAGAATATTTGAGTATTTACATTTGGGGTCTATGATGCTAACTTTAATCGAAGGTATAATTTTAGCTTCACCAGCGACTCTAAATCCTGTAGTATTATCACAGAGACACCTGCTTTTCATGTCAGGAATGAGATCAAAATGAGCCAAGGCATCTGCTCCGAAAATAGCGTTTTGCACGTCAGCAACCCAAAAATTCCAAACAAAAGGTCTACGCAACCCAAAATTGACTTCACGAGAAAGAACCCCGTACGTCTTAATTCGGGTGTCATTCGCGGCACGTAATTGGATACCATGAGGCTCGTCCTTGACAGATGAAGGTCTAGGAATAAGCGAAACCTCGGCTCCTGTGTCTATGAGAAAGACTTGTCCTGAATTTAAATCTCTAACATGGAGACGTAATGATGACAAGTCCGGTTGATCAGCCTCCTCAACAACCGGAGAAATTAGTTTTTTGTATTCTCGGCTGTTTTATCAGAACTATTCGAATTTCTATAATGTATACAATGAGGACTACAACGATAAGCTTTACTACCATATCTTGTATGCCAACGACAAAGTTTGTCCTCTGAATTCGACTTACTATTTTTCTGACTTTTCTCTGGACTGACTGATTTACTCCTATTATCTTTTTTGTGGTTACGTTGGCCTGAACTAAAACTGTTCAATTTTGCCAAATTGTTCAATAACTGCTCGATTTTATGTAACAAAACTGTCATTTCAACTGCCTCTGATTTTTTATTAACAGGTGCAACTTCAATAGGAGAAACAAACGCTTGAGATAACCTATTCCTACAATCCCTTTCAACTTCAAAACACCAGTCTGCACGACTGATAACCTCATTAGTAACGTTAGCTAAATTTTCTCTACCTAACATTTTTTGAGTATTTTCAGGTAATAGCCTACCCCAACGCCTATAAATTACTTCCTTAGGTATACTAGTTCCGGCGGCCGCGAGCATTTCCTGTAAATAGGATGACGGTTTTTTATCAACTATCTGGAAGTCTTTAAATACTTGATCGAATTTCTGTTCGTCAGTTAAACCGTATTTCTCGCAAATGGCTTTTTTAATATAATCAAATTTATTTACATCCGGAACCGTACTTATTGCACCGCTAATTTCAGCTGCGGCTTGATTACCGATATTATTTATCAGAGCAAAATATTTATCTAAATCAGTAGTTACACCGTGATAAACGAGTTGAGCTTCAAAATGAACTAACCACGCTTCTGGATTATGTTTCCAGATCGGTTTACAATCGATATCTAAATAGGTAGGACGGTTGCGTCTCAAAGAATTATTATTTAATAAATTATCAGGTACATTACTATTTTCACCCGTGTTACTTAAAATTTCTTTATTATGTTGCCGACCCGTGTTGCCTTTGCCAAACGCATTATCTAACAAATTATCCGGATAACCATTATTATTTTTAGGAATTGTACCTAACCCTAATGCCGACGCTACGTTGGGTTCTGATGCTTGTACATCCAATCCTACATTAACTGTCGCGTTACTCAACTGTTGAGTTAATAGCTTAAGCGTATCGCTTATTGAAGCTAGCGAGCCTTCCATGGCAGTAACTCTATTGTTTAACGCGTCAACGGCCTCATCAACAATATTTTTACTACTAACTCCTTGATTTGGAGCATCACTATCCTTTACTGTAGACATATCGACCGATTCAGTTATTATCTTATTATAGACACAATTACTTCGCGTACGACCGGGTGAATAACGACCAAAGAAACCGGACAAACCAACGGATCTAACTGGAGTGCGATTTAGCTGATTTCCAATAGGAATACCTAAATAATTTTCGTCACTCATAAATGCAACCACAAATACAACCAGACCTAACCAACGATGAGTTCCTTGAGGCTAACAGGATCAATTGCGTAATGTGTACTCGCAGGTACCTCACAAAAACAAATTGTCCCCAATGAAACTCTCGCACGCGATTGTATAAATATATAGATACAGTTACTTGAACTAAGTCAAAAATAATTTATAATTGAAAAATAAAATTTTGTGGATTTTCACGACATTAATTAAAATAAAGAAAAATATTTTTATCTTAAAATTCAATAAATTAAAAACAATTTTTAACTCCCCCCAATGGGGTAGACGGTTAAAACTTGAATATTGAATATATCGTGTAAAATAAAAATTTCGATAACCGAGACTAATTTAATATCTAACGAGTTAAAACCACGAATATATTTGTCTCACTATTTACCACAAAATTTATATGAAACTCGACGCTTATTTATTTTCAGCTATACTCTAAATGTAAAATTCTCGGAAACTCATGACCTTGACGCTCAATTCATAACAACTTGGGTTGTAGCGTGATCATGTAATTTGTACTGTACATATAGATATATTTTCAAATTAAAATCGATTCTCAAATAAAATCGAATAATTAATTAATTTTTTTTTTGTAACTGGGGTTTGCAAATTTTGGACTCAAAACGAGCAGCAGCTCAAATCTCAAAAAGAAAAATGCTATCCACCAGCATTATAAAGTACCAATGTACAGAAAGAAAAAATTACTTTAAGTATTATATTTCTTTTTTATTAAATTCCGAGAACTTTTTAATGGAGTCGCTATACCTTCACGCAAATTCTGAAGACCGCTCTGATGATGAAGTCAAGCACCGGTGACGAGGTCAGCGTCGACGTACCACATGGACGTAGCAGCAATTTGGCAGCTTGTAACTGCTCGAACCGCTTACCCAGAAGCCCTGAAGTTGACGTCCAGGTGTATTGCCCCTACGAAGCGTGGGCACAGAAGCGCAGTGGGTATCGTGTCCTTGGAGATGGCGATGCCACTGGCACCGTAATATCAGCGTGGAAAGGTCGACCTCGGATTCGACCTCGTGAACAGCAGCGACGATCAAGAATTTTTTTGCGCCCCAAAAATGGGACGACTTCCGTTGAGTTAGCAATGAACGGCGTACGAGTATGTGACCTTGGAGTCAATCAAGGTCAACGTAGTTGCGGGACGCCTAGTCAGCTTTGTAGATTTTTGCCTCTCGAGGACGTCCTCACCTGACCGAACAGCAAGATCTCGCTCCTCGTCGAAGTCCAGCAATGTCCCTGTAGAAGCTTCGCTCCTACTTAACGTCGGCCCTTACCACGTTGTTGGCGATGGCGATATCCGGCCGGCGTCGATCACGTCGGGGTCACCAATTTGTAGAGGTTCGTTCGGATTTGGACTGCGTGCTGGACAAGCGTCTCTACAATTACCCGCTTGGCGAGGAGTTGGAGATAGAAATTAGTAGACAGATCTAAAATAATTAATAAATTTATTTAGAGTCTACAAAATTATAATGTGCTGCGGCTCGAGTACTGAGCCCGGTTCGGTTTATCTCACGAGTCGACTTATTCGTTCGAGCGACTCGGATTGACTCTCCAGCGCCTCTGCGCTGCTGCCGTGAAACTGGCTGTTTCTCCCGCTCTCTCTCCCTCTCCCCACTACTTGCTACCAACTTCCTGCAAGGAGGCCACAATAGAGAGTGGTACTTTACGGCATGAAATATACTAATTATATTGGAGGTTTGAAACACTTTCACAAATAAGTACTCATAAAATAACTTCAACCACATAATATCGCACTAAGCACAAATACACTGAGCATAACAAAACACTTATTTATAATTTTATCTGTATTCTGCAAATATTGTATATCTAAGTGTTGACACATTGGTTATGCTGAAATGGAGAAACAAAGAATCAATTTCTTGACATAAACAAAATATAAATTTAAGGTTATGCAAATACTTATCTGATATAATTTGTTCATGCAGTTTTATAAACCACTAGTTTTTTTTACTTATTTTATTTAGATATTGTATAATATAATATATATAATATATAATTCTACTTGATATTATAATAGCTTAAAACTGAACTACAAACGTGTGGCTGGTGCACACTTGCATTAGCAGCTGTAACACTATATATGCCTCTCTCTTTCTCTATCACGTGACAAGGCAATCCGAAAAATCAATAATTTTATGGAAGACTTGTCATGTGAGAGAGAGAGAAAGAGATATTGTACACAACTGTCAAACAGTATTTGTTTTTACTCCATTCTTTACATACTTTTAATTAAATTTAATGCTTATAATAAAAATTATAATCATATAATATAATATAATAATCATAGTATAAATATTATTATATAAAATAGTCATAAACTATATATAAAATAATCATGTATTAATATTCAATAATAGCTAAGTATTCTTTTAGTTTTAAAAAATTTTATTCCTCTTTTTATAAAGAAACTGATTCTTGAAGTTGACTTTCTGTTATTTTAGATAATACATGTATATTAAAAAAATATACTGAGTATTATATTAATAAAACCAGAAAAAAGTCACTATAAACCTATTAAATATACATATTATTAAGATTACACATACAAATTGTACGATACCTGAAGAATATGGTATTAGAATTATAAAATAAGTAAAACTTTAAATCTAATAAGTGAAACTTTAAATGCATTTATCTCATTAATGCTTTTTTAATGATTTTAGCTTACTTGCCGCAGGATATTTCAGAGCCAGGTTGATGAATCACTTTGAAATTTTGGGGAAACTTTTAAAATATATATTTCTACGGACTTATGTTGCCCAATTTTCAAAAAGATAAGTTTTAGGTGAATGTTATGTACGTATACGTACATAACATTCACTATTTTTCTTGTTATTATCAACTTTTATATTTAATACATTGTTATTAATTTTTTTTCAGAAAAGGAAAAACGTAAGTCTGTAAACGTATATTCCATGAATATTTTAAGCCTTATTAGACATTAAAAGATGCATTCAATGCTTCAATATCCTACGGCAACTGCAAAAATTAATCAATTTTTTAATATCATTATAAGTTTAATAACCAGGATTAAAAATGCATTATAAACATTTTTTATATTGATAAATTTAATGTATAATACATATATATTATATAAAAAAAATTAATATGTGAGAAGAATTAAAAAAAAAAATTATTCTAATAATAATTATTTATTTATTGAAAACATTTAACCCAGGCTTGACCCCTTAAGCATTTTGTTAACAGATAGACCACAAACTTCAAAATTATTGTTCCTAATATATAATATTAAAAAACGTAATTAATAAAATAAAGTAAAATGTTGATTACAATAAAAGGATAATAATTAATTGAAAATTTGATTGCAAATAATAACGATTATCTTAACATAAAATACATAATAAACAATTTAACAAAATCTCTCACTCTTTATCTAACTCACTCTCACTTACTCTTTCTCTATCTCACTCTCATTCACTATCTCTCTCTCTCTCTCTCTCTCTCTCTCCCCCTCTCTCTCTCTATCTCACTCTCACCCACTCTCTCTCTCTCTCTCTCTCTCTCTCTCTCTCTCTCTCTCTTATTCTCACTGTCTCTCTCTCTCTCTCTCTCTCTCAGAGAGTGAATGAAAGATAGAGAGAAAGAGAGAGAGAATAAGAGAGAGAGAATGAAAGATAGAGAGAAAGAGAGAGAAAATTAGAGAGAGAGAATGAAAGATAGAGAGAAAGAGAGAGAGAATAAGAAAGAGTGAATGGGAGACAGAGAGCGAGAGCGAGAATGAGAGAGATAGTGATAGAGTGAGAGAGTGGGAGCGAGTAAGATAAAGAGAGAGAATGAAAGATAAAGAGATAGAGAGAGAGAGAGAGGGAGAGAGAGAGAGAGAGAGAGAGAGATAGAGAGAAAGAGAATGAAAGATAGGGAGAAAGAGAGAGAGAATGAAAGATAGAGAGAAAAAGAGAGAGAATGAAAGATAGAGAGAAAGAGAGAGAGAGAATAAAAGAGAGAGAATGAAAGATAGAGAGTAAGAGAGAGAGAATAAGAGAGAGAGTGAAAGATAGAGAGAAAGAGATGGAGAGATAGAGAGAGAGAATGAGAGATAGAGAGAGAGAGAGAGAATGAAAGATAGAGAGAAAGAGAGAGAAAATAAGAGAGAGAGAATATCTCTCTCTCTCTATCTGTCTCCCTATCTCTTCCTCTCACTGTCTCTCTCACGCCAAGATAATGTTTGTCGGACGGACGGACGGACGGACGGACGGACATTATAATTTATCGGTTTTTTTTTATATCACTTAGTAATTATAATAATCATTTCTTTGTCAGTAATATGATGCATTAACTTATGTTACACATATTTATCATAAAATATATATGTTTTAAGTATTTTTCGCAAGAATAGGGGAGTTTTTACAAAATCGCTCAAAAAGATAACTTTAATATAATGTAGATTTTAATAACTTACTTTTAGCATAAATCGATCTACGAAAAAGGAATAATAATCTAGGGAAAAATCATTCGTACAAAAAAGGTTTACAAATAAAAAGACATCAAATTATAACTTATCATTGGTAAATTTTGTACACCCTCCATTGTAGGTTAAAAAAAGGAAGAAAATGTCGATCTTTGAGGGTCAATCCAAGTTAAACAAGGAATAAAAAATTTTTTATTCTCAATTTGAAAAATCGTGCAACGTTTCGTCCACTGGTTTGCGGACCTCTTCAGGCACTGTTTATTAACAAAAAAGTCGAGTTGACTGATTTATTATTCACTTGGACGTTACCTTACAATGGAGTAAAATTTGAAACGTATACTTTGTTTTTTCGAAGGTATTTAATTTTATTTTGTGTTGTAAAGTGTGTGGTTGAAATTTTGTTCATTTATATATTTTGTTGTATATTTGGTTTTTGTTTTTTTGTTAATAAACAGTGCCTGAAGAGGTCCGCAAACCAGTGGACGAAACGTTGCACGATTTTTCAAATTGAGAATAAAAAATTTTTTATTCCTTGTTTAACTTGGATTGACCCTCAAAGATCGACATTTTCTTCCTTTTTATAACTTATCATGTATTATAAGTCTTTAAAAATAAATTTATTACATTTTAATAATAATATATCCTGCACTAGTGAAAAGGAGAGAGAATTTCGCAAATCTGACAAAACAAATTTCATTGACGATAAAACTCTCTCAACGCTAACCTGCGTCACGGGAATAGCTAACACAATTTTAGCAAGCTCGTAAAGTTGTGGATGACCATTCTTTTTACTTTCCCAAAAGTCTAGAACATTTGCTTTTTTGTTCAATTTTGGGGAAGATTTGAAATCTTTGATTTCTTTATAAATGGCAGTGTTATTAGAATCCCCTTGCAATGAATTAATTCGGCGCAAATTTTGAACATTTAAAAATGCATCTAACTCATTTTCTTCATCAATAGATTCAATACTGTCATTTATTTCTTCTACCTGTACAACGTAAAAAAGTAATTAAGAATAAGGATATGAGATGTCAGAAAAATTGGAACTTTGATCAGAAAAAGTTTAATTTTATCAACAAATAGAGTTTTTCTTTTACTTTTAAGTTTCATTAAGGAGATGTGATAAACAAATTACGGAAATCTACCTTTAAAACACACAATATTTCTACAATTTTGGCATTAAAAGTCTGAAAAAATTCATAGATGACGCTTGAATGATATAGAAGAAGCTTACAGAGCAATTATTTCAAAGCAATTAATTGTATATTAATTAATAATAATTAATAACTTGCTCAGATTCCAGGATTCGGTCAGGAAGGAAATTGAAATAATTATACCGCAATTTAATTGTAAAAGACTAACTATATATATATCTGTAAAGCTAAGTTGTGTACAATAGAAAATAAATGGAATCGCCGTTTCCACTGCAGACTGGGATGCGAACTTAGTTATTCTAGAATCAAATAAATAAGCAATACTTAGTACTACGCGACTTCCAAACTTTACAATGCTACCTTATAACTAGTTTCCTAAACGAACGCAACTAACGGTTATCGTGTGGGTTCACACGGAAGTACGGTTCGGGATAATCCACGTGTGCTCACGAGGATACGGTCGGGATAATCTACGTGTGCTCACGAAGATACGGTCGGGATAACCCACGTGTGCTCACGAGTGTACGGTTAGGAAGCGGTTACGGTACGGTAGGTTTGGTTTACGGACGCGTGCTCACGTTCGCATCTATGGGCGCCTGCACCAGGGTTAAGATTCAGTCTGGCCGTGTGCTCCCACTTTTCGTTGGTAATGGTTAGGTGTGAGATTGATCCTCGCGGTTGCATGAAAATTTCGACCAACTAGTGATAAAAAAGTTTTGAAAAAATTCACACTTAATCTTCAAAGCAAGTAAAAGAACGTTATAGAGATTTTTTTAAAATGCCTCCCCATTGTTATTTAAAAACTAAATAGACCTTTCAATTTTTAACTATCACATCTCCTTAATGAATTTCTTATAAAGTTTGTCCTAAATATTTTAAATTTGTTTAAAGAAATTTGGAAATATATATTTTTAAGTGCCTTAGGTAATATATTAAGATATTTTTCAATACATTTTTTTAAGTCAAAGTACAAACATTTTATCGATTTTTATTCATTTTCTAGCTTAATCAAGTTATTTTAAGCATTGTGTTATACAATCGGAAAGGAATGTATTATTTATTTTTATCTTACTTGAGAATTCTGAGTCTCATTGCTGGTTGAAGTACGGTCACATGACTGAATTCGGTTATAAAGGTTAATTAAATAGCGCATGGCTCGAAATTCTTTTCGCTCATGCTTATTTAGATCCTTTTCTTCTTCCAAGTTTTGTATTAACACAAAATATCTATGATCTAAATAAATCGCTGCAAGAAGTGCATCGTTATCCATAAGTTGTTGTTCCCTTTTGTCCATGGCATCCAAAAGCGATCGAGCAAAGGATGTATTTAATTTTTGCAGTTTTAACTTGCACTGGATCCATAATCCATAAAAGTCTCCAGGTAAAAGCTGTTCTTGTTGAAGCTGGAGGGTAGCTGATTTTATGGGCTGTAATGCTGCCACACAATCCTTTATTTTTGTCCATTCATTTTCTGACAAATGAAGCTCCGAAAAAAGTTTACTAGCATCATTGCAGTACGATTCAATCTTAACAAGTGATTCTAGCATATCATGTGTGGAATTCCATCGCGTTGGGACATCCAACATTGGTTTTTTTAACATATTTTGCTCCAGTCGCTTATGCATGTGCTCTGTTCTAAGAAACTTAGTAACTGTACGAGCCTGTAAAAGAACATTAATTTAGTTATTCAAAATAAGTCAGTTTCACAGATTAAACGAGTCAATTATTTCTGCGTTCCATTTAAAGTGCATGAAACAAAAAATAAAAATGGTGAGAAAATAGTATATTTCTTAACGGGTACGGAAATGCTTTATTTACGAATCGAGGAGATTTTTAGATTAGAGTGCTGTAAATAATATTTTTTCAATATATCTTTGTTCTGTAATTAATTTAAATATTCTGTCTTTTATTTAAAAATTACAAAAATAACTATAAAAAATGTGCACTAGAAATTGCCGTAGTTGTATTTAAAAATTACAATTTATAATGTATTACTTACTCGATCGATGGTTTTTGTTAATCTTAACTTTAAAACATCCCAAACGCATAATTGAAGCGTATGAGCAGCGCATCGGATACATGTTAGGACTTCTTCTGTTGTTCTTGGATCTTTTTCCACTGATACTTCTAGGAGCACGCTACACATTTCGCTTTCATTCTGCTCTTCTATGTTTTCATTACATAATAATTGATCATCTTGAAGCAAACTCGTCATCTTGATCATATTTGCACCATTATCAGAGGTACACGTACTAATTTTACTTAAAGATAATCCATATTCGTCAAGAAGTTTTACTATTTCGAAACGTAAATATTCTCCTGAATTTTACTTTCGTCTATAAACTGCACATTTACACCTATAAAGGAGTTTCCCAATCTCGAGGCAATATCACACTTAAGGCTCACTAACTTTACCTACAAAATTTTAGAATATCACATTATTTAATTTTAATTTTGAGATTTTTTCACCCTCCATTGTGAATTTTAAATAATTGTTGCGATGATGAGGGTCAATCAGTAAAAAACACAAATTTTTTACTTTGTTGTACAACATCATCGCAACAATTATTTAATATTACATTATTTGTTGTAAAATAAGATTTTAATATAAATGTAATAAACTATTTGCATCGATCAAGTAAATAGACGAAAAGAATCCTTTTTTAAACCTAATTATTATTTCTTACTATTTTTAATTAATTTATAATTATTTTTATTTATAGCAATAATTGTTCAGTTTATTTATATCAACTAATTACACATATTTTTGCAGAATAACGCTGAAAAAAGTTTTTACCCTAACCGAGAATCGAACCTCCATTCGCACGCAGCAAAGGCAAACGGTCTATCCACTAGGCTAACGCAACACTTACCTACAAATTTTTGGAACTTGTATTGTATATAAAGATCATCCACGAATTAATATTGCAATAACTATGATTTATTATTTTGTCTATGCAATAGATGATAGAAAATAATTAACTTTGAACTTAGTTTCTTGGGCTTTGTAATTTACTAAAGACAAATCTTCATCTTTTTGTATATTTTTAATTTCTTTAAAGCATATGTCGACTACTTATATAGTCACCTAAAAGGTTTATACATATTATTTTAAGTACTTTTAAAATACTTTTTTATACCTACATCATATAAATTTAAAAATAAATAAATAGATAATATGAAACTGATTTTTAAATTGAAACTATTTGTATAAAAGTAATATAGGTAGTTTCTCCGTATTTACCAGTTTTATTTTTATTCTATTTTTTGCATCTAGTTTTTACCGATTTAAAATAGTGTTTGTTTATAGGAAAAAAAAATCGACCTATAAAATAGGTATTTCATCGGTAGTTAAAACAAAATTTGAAATTTCTACTTCTTGTCATAAACTACTTTGTTGGCTATTAAAAATTTTTGTATTTCCATCATAGATCTATCAATAAATTAATTGAACATTTGAGTTAGCATGCATTTTTACACGATTCTTTTTTATATAAATTTTATATTTATTTCTTAAGTGAAATTATTACTGCCATTTATAAAAAGATATTGTAAATTTTAAATTTGAATTAGCAACGTAGGTTAAAATATTTCAGTTTTCATAGTGTTAAAAAAATATAACTTAAATAACAAATAAATATTTATTTATTACAATTTTTGTAGTGAAAATTCATTTTACCACTATCTATAGTACATTGCATTCTTGCATTTATAGGCCCCTGTATAAATTATTTCTTTAAACTTGAATAAAGTAAAATATAAAGAACAAGAAAAACAGAGCTGTCACAAAATTAAAACATTAAAATTGTTATGGTTAAAAAATACTCATACTCAAGTATGGAATACAATGTATCGCTATTAATTAATAAATTATTAATAATTTGCTGCTTAAAAAGTTATAGCTTAATTTTTAAAATTAAATAAATGTTTAATTATAAATAGACGATATGAATGAAAAGTATTCACACTACATTTACCTTCTGCAACTCTTCTTTAATACGATCTCTATAAGGTCTGCTGCTTGCAACATTATGTCTTTTTTTACCGTTTCAGCAGAGATATTTGTAGATTCGGGTAAACTGTCGAGTAGAGGGTCGATAATATCTCGAAATCCTTCATTGTCAAATAGTGAGAAAGGACGACCATTTACTGTAGCAAGCTTTAGGCAAGCTCTGTTTATTCGCGTTGCTGAAATCGTAGATTCGCTTAAACGCCGTCGCTTAGATCGAGATGGACCACTTTCTTGTTGTTGTTTCTTTAAATTTAAAAATGTAAGGTACTCCACTTTTTCATGGTACGATTTTAAATGCTTTTCCAGATTTCCTCCATGTTTACTCTTTTAAATAATTAAATGGTATCATTAAATTAAATTGGCTTAAAATTATAAAATTAAAGAGATGTGATAACCAAATTACAGTGACTGTTGAACGAGATTTAAATTAATTACATTTAAAAACCAACAAAATTTTAAACAATTCTGAAACTAACAATTTGAAAAAATTAACACGTAACGTTAGAATGATACAGACGAAGCTGGTCTTTTTTTTAATAATTAATTAATTTATATTAATTAAAATAATTAATTTACAGTCAATCAAAAATTAATAAACATTTTTTATCGGTACTGTTTAAGTATAAAATTGATCTTTGCGTCTGTCCAAAAATCTCGATTATTTAGAGATATAATATGTTGACAAAATTCATATAATAAGCCATTTAAAACACGTAGAAGAGAGTTATAGAGATTGTTTTTTAGATTGCCAACCCATTAATGAAAAAAAATAGAGATTCCAGATTAGGATGCAAGAATTATTAAAAAATATAAAAATAATTAGTATATATATATCGTAAATACCTTCACTTCACTATGTATACATTCTTCATTTTTACATTTTGAAATGTTCTTTTCAGCGTCATATACGAAAAAAGAATGTATAGGGTTAATCTGAGGTCTGCCTTTGGGATTGTTACTCATTACGTGAATCTAATGAACAATAATAAAATAGAAAAAACGTTAATTTTATTATCCACTCATTTATAAATACTTAATCAATACGTAAATTAATGAATACTTACGTTATTTTAATGATGTATGACAATATATGTGTATAAAAAGATACTAACGAAAACTTCTTACAATTTCCACAACTATCTTAAGCTTTTGTTGACAAGAGAAGCATTCGCTAGTCAAAGGTTGCGCATTTTGTTTTGATTTAATTCAAAAGCATTTTTCGATATATACGCAAGTTTCCATATGTAGGATATGGAAATTTTATACGAACTGCTCGTTTACGCTCATTTACGCCCACGGTATTGAAAAAGTGTTAATTTTTGATTGAGTGTGAGTAAAATGAAAACTATTACCTTTGTTCGAATTTTATGTCGAATAATAATTATAACCTTCGAGACGGAAAGAAAATAATTTTTTACATTAATGATTTATTCTTTAGCGAGTTTAATATGTTATTACTTTGTACATTTGTTATGTTATGTCTGTAACGTAACAAAAATAATAATATGCTACGTTATTTTTAACAATAACATAACAAAAATAATAGTAATTTTGTTACTGACTGAAATATCGTAACATAAAAGCATATTTGTTACGTTATTATTTCTGTAACGTAACAAAAACATAATATGTTATGTTATTGTCGAAAATAACGTAACATAACAAAACCTTTTGTTATGAACCAAGCCCTGATACAAACTACCGATTTTCTTTACGTTTCGCGTGATTAGATTTATACTTATTTTAACTGTAACCCTGCATGCATGTGTATACGCTACAGCCACATTTTTCATTATGTTTATTGTGACAACGTCACAAACACCCCCCCTCCTAAGCCGGCATACCTTTCTGAACATTGCCACCGGATTACCTATCTACCCCAAACTAAGTGGATTCTTTAACGTCTCTTAAACTACCTTTCTACTCATAAACTAAAATATCTTAAAGTCTTAATACTATACTCATTCGCTTAGATACAATAAAATATCCCTAGTGCATGCTCACCACACTCCCTCAGAAATCATACTCGCATTGTTTAAAGGAAAGGCTAAGTAAAAATACAAAGAAATAATAAAAATAAAACACTTACAACTCATCTGATCTTCATCTTCATCATCATCTTCACGACTCGAAATTTATATTCACCCTCTGGCATCTCGACTCGAACATGACAATTAAGGAAAACCCCCAGGACCCTCCCCCCTCTTGGGTCACCCCTTGAATTAGCGTGATGATCCACCACGGCCTCGCTCTCGCTCATCCAGATGAGCCCGCAAGACCGCCTCCTGCATTGCCGGAGTCAGGCCCTGTACCATCTGCAAGGCTTGCAGGATTGTAGTACCTTCCTCCGGTGCAGGAGCCGGCCTCGATCGCTCCCATCTAGAAGGGCGAGTTTCTCGGCGCTCATTCCCGCGTTCTAATGGCCCAACCACTGGGGCTGGGGAGGGCGCAACCCAATCTGCCACCGCCCCCCCCCTCTAGAGCACCGCGAGCGCCCCTCCTCCTGAGTCTGTTCCGATCCGTCGGCAGGGTTACAGATGCAAGCACGCTCTTTATTAGCTAAATAAATCGCGTGTTTCGACGAACAACGTGGGCAATCACGCAAGTTCACCCCCTTTCAGCCGCAATTGTAGCAAAACTTTGTCAACGGCCGAGAGCAGTTGAACCTGGTGTGATGCCACTGCCAACAGTTGAAACAAACCCAGGACGGCGAATCAACAGCCGGATCGGTCGGGATCGGTGTAATGTTGCCAAAAAAACCCCACGGAGCTTCATGGGTTCGGTAATGGGCACCACAGATAATCGATTCTGTGGAAGGTGCCTCCATCGGTGCAGAAACCTCTTCTGGACCTGGCCAGATTGCGACGGGCTCCGCCGCCTCACGCACTAAATTGTGCGGTCTGAACACCGGAGATGGGGATCGACTACGCAGATGAGCAGAGACGTAGTCCTCCATCTCCAAATATCGGCGCGGTGGAGCGATTACCATCAACTCTTGACATCTAAACAAATTTAACTCTTTTAATCTCAACTCGATTCGGATATTCACTGAGAACACAACTAAATACTTCCCTTTACCGTGACATCACATGATTAGAACATTTAGACTCCATCACTAACTGTAACACAATTACGGCGCGGTCGGTATCGTTTTAATTCACGAATATGTACTTTCGGATTCTGCCGCGCGTCATTAGTCTCGACTATATAAATAGACGGAGATCTTACTTCGACTATCGCGAATGGACTGTCTTATTTAGGACGTAATTTGGCCGAAAAACTTTAAGCCGCGTTCGATGAAACGGAATATTCTGACTCGAAACCTGCGGTACTGAAATACTCGGAAATAGATATGTCAAACCCGTCGTAGTTACACTATTCGTTACTGACGAGATAGCTGTACTCACTGGACATAACTGCGGATTAAACTGTGTTTACGGCGGATTCGATCGTGTTGACATAACCGTTGGTAAATTCAATGTATTTTTATTACCCGTCGGCGCATTTAAAGTTCTATTCTGCGATTGGACCGTTGGAACGCGCGGAATTGCTCCATTATTACCTCAAGATACACAAGCTACGCGAGATGGAGTAATAATTGTTTCACCCGCTGACGTCCATAAAACTCGTCACTCAATAACACTCGTCATATTAACTTCAGTATTTCCTTCAACCATATTCGATTCCGTAATATTCGGTACACTAACACCTCTTACGGCTCCCTCACTATTCTACATACGATCTCGATCTATTTCCAAAGTTCTCTTCGTCAAACGCCGCGAACCACGTTACGTCCGATACACGACCCATTGTTCATAACGCGGCGCGAAAAATACGCTCTCCTTTAGCACGATGAGTACCGATGTGACTTTGCCTTTGTGCATTTAATTGACGCGTAATTTCTTCATCCGTTTAAACTAATATTCGGTCTAAGCGGTCACGTTCCATTGGATCCGATAAAATACGATTCATACTCTCCGTGTACTCCGCATTACCGGCTTCCGATGTCATCGACGTTTTCAGGATTTAAATTCGAACTACGAGATAAAACTAAGAAAAAAAAATTACACAAATCAACGCAAAAACTCGACACAACTCGACACCACACAGGTTATTTGTACTCGTTGATTGTTAATGTTTATTAGTTGGAACATTTCACCTTCCGGGAAACAGATTTTGTTGCAACTTTGAGAGCTGTTTTCTGGTACCCAAATTTGACAAAATTCACATGAAATTCAATCTCATAGGCTATTTCACAAAAGTTATACGCAGTTATCGAAAAGTCGTGAAAAAAATATGTTTAAGCTTAATCGCAATAGCTCGAAAAAAATATACGTAGTTGCTCAAACTCAAATTCATTAAATAGTTGAGATCAAGTAAACATGGTTTAAAAAAAAAGAAGTTCAAATATTTTAATTTGGACAAAAGTTATGGAAAAAATAAGAATTAGATAAAATTTTAACGAAAATTTAGTATTGAAATTTGATAGACTTTTTAGGCAAATATTTCGTCTAATTCTTGCTTTTTCCATAACTTTTGTCCAAATTGAGATATTGGAGCTTCTTTTTTTTAAACTATGTCTACTTGATCTCAATTATTTAATGAAGTTAAGTTTGAGTACGTGTGTCTATTTCTTTCAGAGTTATTGGCGATTAAGCTTAAACATACTTTTTTCACAATTTTTCGTTAACTGCGTATAACTTTCGTCAAACAGCCTATGAGACTTTTTTTCTATCTTCTGGAAGATATTTCCAGCCTGTTCTCAAATTTTGGTGCGATTTAAAATTTTCATCGTACCACTTGACATGAAATAACCCATATATATATATATATATATATATATATATATATATATAATGTAATATATATATACCTAATTCTTTAATTGCTCAGTTCACATATATTATGTGATATTCTCCCTAAATGAACGGGTACACCACCAATATCTCTCAAATTATCAAGATGATCAAATTTTTCGCAAAAACAATACTCGAAAAATTATTTCATGTAAGCATAGGTTTAGGAAGGAAAACCCGTAGGAAAAATATTCATATACACACTCTATAACAAATTTTTACCAACTTACGCGAAACCCAGGGTAAAAAAAAAATAATTTGGGCCCACCCTTAAGGAACAAACGGTGTTGATGAAATTGCACTAAGGTACAACACAATATATACCACAAATCTCGCCAAAATCTCCTTTTTTAAAAACATAAAACAAAATTCAACATTGTAATAAATAATAATTATTATTACATAATACTCATACACATACTCTTAAACCAATAACCATTAGATCAATTAAATAATTTTCAAAATTGCTCCTAGTGTGTCTTTACACAATAACTCTAACTCGGGCTGATTCGACAAATTATTAAACGCTACTCAACTCTCGAAAGGAACTCAATACACTATTTTGTCGACTTAGCGTCGATTTCTATACACGAAATCTATTAACATAAATATTAAGTACGATTTGTAAAAAATGGTGTGTATTTAAATTAAAAAGTTGGGCGATTTTACTTAAAAGTTACCAAACCTATAAAACCTTTAACCTCACGTGAATACTTTTAATTATTCCCTATTTCACCTCGATTTTATTATAATTAAAAGCCTCACCTCGACTTGAGACTACCGCACTCTGTAAAGGGGGGACAAATCAAATGGCGAAACCCACGTCGAACCAGCAAATGATAATTTTATAATTTCCCTCGGCGATACAAACAACACAGACAACACGAGGAGCAATCTACTAATAAATTAACAATTCTATATATAATTAATCAACTAATTTATTCAATCAAAAGATTTACAATCCAATGGTTATTGATACCGCATGCGTGCACGCCGGTTGTTCGTCAACCTATAACACGAAACATAATTCGACTTATCTTAAGCAATTTACTTTAATTAACAAATAACTGATAAAGAAAAGAAAAGAAGACGCGATGCGATCACACACACAATCTCACTCACACACCTATATGGGATAAATTCGCGCCAAAAATCGGACGCTAACTATTTTACTGAACTCGAGCTGAAAGTAAATAATCTGTTGCCGATACTCTAAACTATCGGATCCGCTACCTTACTCAATTCAACAAAACTGCACCTGTAAATATTTTTTATAATTTTATAATAATACTTGTATTTTTAGCAGCTTACAGGGGATTAGATGGATACTGAAACAAGTGAAGATACTTTTCTACCACTCCAAGGTAAGTCCACAAATTTTTTTGCAATGATCATGCTAATAGATTCATCGTTATAAGGCAACAAATATACATTTCTATTAATATTTCGGGCACTTTTCCCGGATATTTTGACCATAAGTGATCTTAATGATTTAGACCCACTCTGGAAATTTTTAGGCAGTTTCTGACTATAAAAAGACATCTTTTAGACAGTATTAGGTTACCAGAGTCCGGAGCAGAATTGCTGATTTTCACTATTTAAGGTTTAAATGGCTTACAAGAGTGTGACAGCATACATTTATGTCTTTAAAAGTATTTTTAATGAAAAGTTCGGAAAATTTTACAAAAAAAAGTCATACTTATGTTTTTAGTCAAAAATGCATCCCCTGGGAGCTAAAAATTCATGAAAATGAGCATATAATGCAAAATAGTGCTAAAATGTCAACTTTGACTCTCTGTAACTTAAAATAATGGCCCAGAAAAAATCTGAAAAAATTCAGGAGAACTACTGGATACCTCTAAAACATATTCCCACAATTATAGCAATATTTATTTTTTTCATCTTCGATGTCACAGAGAACCACCCATATATATAGATATGCTTATATACTTAATATACCTCGATACTCTCTCTTGGTTTTCTCTGATAGCGGCGCGAGCATGTTGCGCGTAATCATCATTCGGGACAGAGCGATCGCGTACGTTACCTCGCCCCCCCCCCCTACCCTCGTATCAAAAATACCCGGTGTACGTCGTCACCGCAGTTAAGTTAGTTCTCGCGTTCGGGTATACACTAGTATGTGTATATATATATATATATATATATATATATATATATCTGTGATTCTATCCCGGTTGTCGAAGATGCGCGAGCGTGGTAATTAAACCGTAGGCGCACACGTGTATTACCAGCTGATGCTGTAACTATAAATATTTTATTTGTGTGTGTAAATGGGACCGTGTGTGTGTGTGTGTGTGTGTTTTTTTTTCCGAAGAGGTGGAGAAATGCTTAATGCACCATGACTGGAGCCATGCGAGACTCCCCGTGTGTGGGACTCTCCTACCGAAGGATGTCGATAGGCATACCCACTAAAACTCCACCTCTTTTCTTACCTTTATTCCCCCGCAAGGCATTACTTCGTGGGGGGAGGCAACGGCTACACTAGCCCACTACCGCTGCGATCGCTACTCTTCTCTCCTCTTCTCTTCTGATGAGACCCAGCCTGTCCACTACGGACGTACAGAGGGTCACTACCGCGTTCCATCCCTCCTGGGAGTTAAGCAGGCACGCCCCGATGCCCTCAGGGGTGAGGGGACCGCTCCAAGTGACTTGAAACTGGTCCCGTTTCTCCCTGAAACGAGGACACCATAGGAGGACGTGTTCCACGTCTTCGTCCACCCCTGGACAAGCCGGGCACTCTGCGCTGCCGTAGACCCCTATACGAAATAGGTAGCTACGGAAGCATCCGTGCCCGGTCAACACCTGGGTAAGCTGGAAACTGACGAAGCCGTATTTCCTGCTCACCCACTCCCGGATCCGCGGGATGATGCGGTAGGTCCAGCGCCCGTGTGTGTGTGTGTGGGTGTGTGTGTGTGTGTGTGTGTGTGTGTGTGTGTGTGTGCCTGAAAATAATAACAAATAGATACATTTTCTTTAAACTAATTACGCCCTCGTCATCCATAGTAACTACCGATTTTTCTTTACGTTTCGCGTAATTAGATTTATACTTATTTTAGCTGTAACCGGGCATGCATGTGTATACACTGTAGCATTATGCTACACGTGTCGTGTATACACATATGCATGTGTATACAAGACACATTTTTCATTGTTTTTATTGTGACAACGTCACAGTATAAACTGGGATAATGTTTTTTGCATTTGAATATGTACACTACATGAAAAATTGCGTAATAAGATTAAATAACTTATTTTAGAAAATATCACAAATAAATTATTAATATCTATTTTTATTGTAATTTTAATCACTAATGTAACACAATATTATATACTAATTAGAAATCATATTTGAAAATTAGGCTATTATATCAATTTTATTATGATACTATAATAAATCTTTAAGAATGGATGACAATATAACTTATCCACTTATAATTAACCTATATTTTTCTCAAAATTATTTAAATATTGTGACTGTCAATCATTCATATCCTTTAGCGTAAATAAAAATGATTGTATTTTTGCTAAAGTTCATAAAATGTCCATATGTATATTACACTTGCCAAAGAACTGTCATATTAGTTTAATAAAAATATTATAAAAGTTATTGAATAATTGTAAGAATTGAAAACAATAACTTATCTACAAATTAGTTTTCATTATAAATTATTGAATTCAATGCGATTATTAAGCAGTCATGTCACTCAGAGTTAGAATAAAAATAATCCTACCCAGGCGGAAATGAAAAAAATTGTAAAAGATTTATTGATAAAAAAATTTGAAAAAATTCATAGACTATCTTTAAGGGGGTCCCAAAGTCAATTTTATGACTGTATTATCGACCTGCCGTCGATATAGTAGGTTCCATTATCAGTATAATACGCCATCTAGCGTACAATTCAAATGATGTTGATAGATGGCGTAGTTATACTCACATTGTGATTTAACCTATAAGCTTGAAGGACTTTATTCTCTGTCGATCGAGAGACAAAAAAATTTTTTTTCTGTAACTTTGAGAATGCCTTCTTAGCGTGTAAAATCTCTATAAACAAAATTTGTGTACTTAAAAACGTACTGAAATATTTTTAATACCTTAATTCGATAAATTCAGGATTGTGTACTCGTTATAGAGTGGGCAATTGGGCAGGCAGTACTGCACTTGTATAGTTACAAGTATTTGTATTTGTACTCTTTATGAAGTCATAATAATTTTAATAAATTGTCCAATTTTTTTAAAATTTAAATAAATATAATAGTTACAAATTAGCAATCATTGTGCTCGCGTAAAAAATCCTACTTTATAACTGAATTATAAATAATAATTGTGTAATTGCTTTTAATAATTAGTTTGTTTAAAACATTTTTCTTTTCATCAATTTTTTTTATAATCATAAAACTTTTTTATGATGCAGTTACGTACTGAAATATTTAATGCCTTAATCCGATAAATTCAGGATTGTTTACTCATTATAGAGTGGGAAATTAGGCAGACAGTACTGCACTTGTTAATTACAAGTCACTAATATTTTTACTCGATATAATGTGATAACAATTTTAATAAATTGTTTAATTTTTAAAAACTGAAATAAAATATAATATCTACAAACAGTTATTAGCAATCATTATGCTCGCATCAAAATTCATACCTTATAACTGAAATTATATATAATGCCTTAATCCGATAACTGTTTTTTGATAGCGTGTAAAATGTCTATAAATAATAATTGTGTACTTGCTTTTTATAATTAGTTCGTCTAGAACTTTTTTTCTTTTCAACAATTTTTTTTTTAATCATAAAACTTTTATGAATGCAGTTACGTACTGAAATATTTAATCCGACAAATTCAGGATTGTTTACTCATAATAGAGTTGCCGGCAACCCGGCAGACAGTAGTGCATTTGTATAGTTAGTAGTCATTGATATTTTTACTCACTATGGAGTAATAACAATTTTAATAAATTGTTGAATCTTTATAAAATACGAATCGGAAGCTGTAATATATATACCTACTCTATAAAAATTTAGTATACTCAAAAAATTTCCGTGTATTTATTTGCACATTTGAATTAGAAAATTGTTTTTTTTCTGTATAAACTTATAATTAAAAAAAATCCTGTGTAATTTACAATTGAAATTGCCTGCTGATACGAACTGAGAGGTTAAGGGAGCACTAACCTTTCCACCTGTAATATAACTATGTAAATCACTGTAAGCTCCTACGGCTAACTAACTTACCTGTAAATAGCTCCCGGAACTTTACGTTAATCCTATAGCGAGCCAGCGTCGAAGAAGAAGCACCACGTCATCAGCAACACAATGATGAACCCGTTGACAGCTCGGCAAGAAGCGCGAACGGACACATATACCGACAGCCGAACGCCAGAGTTGCCAAATGGCGATTTTTTCTCTTTGTTGCTCTTGCTTAATAAACATCAATATACGTAAGAGAGAAAAGGAAAAAAAATCGCCAACTGGTCACTCTGCCGAACGCACGGGCGAACGCTCGCATCATGTCGATACCAGCGCAATGCGCATGCGCTCACGGAGGAGACGAGCCGAGTCCTGACGGAGATAAGACCTCCGTGGACTTTGTTTAGAAATGTTTGAATATTATTAGTTAAAATTAAAATAATTGTCTATTTATTTCACTTCCTAATAATTGAAATAGCAAATTTTTATATTTTTCTATAAAATAGTGACTCGTGTCGCAAAAGCGACTTCGCGTTGCGTGAACGCTGGCAATCGACACCGCGGACGCACCATCAACTCCCCACTTTCGAATTTGTCAATCGAATTTGGGTATTCTGGCTGATCCTTGAGAATTAACATAGGATTGATAATTAATTTTTTAAATGTCTATGTTACTTAAATAAATCTAGTAACCGCAAAGAGTAATTATCTTTTATATAATTTTTTTGTAATAATGCCTTTTTGTAATAAAATAGCGCGTGATTCGAGCAGCTAAAGCGACTTTGTGGTGCGTCAGACTTTCGTATCATTCTACCGCTAGCGCCACCAAACGGAAATTTATGGCGTAAGATTTTATTTTGTTATTGTCGCGGTATTAAAATCTACAATTTTTTTTAATAAACTGAATATATTTAGGAGTTGACTTCCCTCCGTACATGAATAAGTTAACTATATATAAAGTTTGAGGCAAAAATATTATCTCGTTTTTATGTAATCCCTTACCAAAAATGTGTAACGGGCGAAGCATACGCAGAATTTTTGGTAAGGGTTTAATCAAAATCGTGATAATATTTCTGTCCCAAATTTTGCACACACATAAATAATCCATATACGAAGGGCAATGAACTCTTATTTCTACACATAATATTGTAATTGTTCAATTATAATCGATAATTTGAATTACTCAGTCGATAAGGTAGGGAGGATAAAAATTGACTTTGGGACCCCCTTAATGTAATTACAACACGTTTACAGAGCGTTTTTTTTCGATAAAGTATTCTGTTCGTTTAAGAAAAAATAAATAGCGATTCTGTTTTAATGGGTTTACATCTCCTTATGCACTTAGCAGACGGGTGGAGCAAGTATTATTTTAGTTTAAAAGAATAAATAAAAGACACTTCCTTGATGGAAGTTTGAAATGTAGAAATAATTTTTTATTTTAGACAATAGATACGATTTCTGTTTATTTAAATACCAAATATCTTTTTAAGATATTTACTTTATAGAAAATGAATGTAAGTTTCTGTCGAATCAATTCTATAATAAAATTTAAATATAAGTATTTTATTTTTATTTAATTTATTAATTAATAGAATTTCGGGTAAATTATTAAGGGGGTTCCATACTCAATTTTTGATGATTAATTAATAAAAAAGTAGAACAGTCTGTGAAAAAATAAGAGAAGAGGCGCCCTCGTTTATTGACAATCTAACTGTGTGCTGATTTTTAGATTAAAATATTATTGCGTTTTTGAGAAAAGTCTTACCAAAAATATCAAATCTTTTCACCTCGTTGAGGTTAGGTTCACATTTTTGGTAAGACTTTTCTCAAAAACGCAATATAATTTTCATCTGAAATTCAGCACACAGTTAGATTATTAATAAACGAAGGCGCCTCTTCTCTTATTTTTTCACATACTGTTTTATTTACACATTTATTACTAATAATCACGATTGCCGATAAGGTAGGGAGGATAAATATTGACTATGGCACCCCGTTAAGTTGACTGGTTGAAGCAATCGTTATTACTATCCGAACTATAAATTCACGAGTATCAAATGCAATGAAAATAAGTATTTGTACAAATATTAATACAAGGTAATAATTGTGCAGATTATTATCAATAACTTTAATATATATTATTATATACTCACAATTGTTGCAAAGAAAAATTGAGATTATATTCAACAAACTACAATAATAAAATTTACTATTCAAAAACTAATATCACGTCTTTTATTAGACAACATTTAATCACTTAGAAATGTTTACGAAATAAGTTTTAGTTGCACATAAGTTATATTATGAATTTTTGACTCTAGATTCAAAAACCGTTAGCACACATAATTAAACAGATTGCAAATAAATACTACACACTTATATAAATTTTACTAGAATTTTACATATGAAGTTATATTATTTTATTTATTTTAATTACATACACTGAAATTTGTTTGATTATATAACCTTAAGACTGCTATGTCACAAAAAGTAGATTGGTAAATAAAATTTAAAACATTTATTTATTATTATGTAGCGCAAAATACTTGACGATTTTATTTTGATTTCAGTACATTCAATTGCAGTAACTTTTTGCGAAAACTGCGATCATGGTTTGAATTTATTCTTAATAATTAAAGTAAAATATTAGATTTACGATGTGGTACAAAATACTTGTCGATTATTCCGCTTCATTTCAGTGCTTTCTATTCAAACAACTTCTTAGTAACAATTTATCTACTTTTTAATACCAAATTTTAAGTTATTGAAAATTTGAAGTTTTTCTAAGTAGAAAAAAAGATAGAAGCAAGAAATAAAAGATATTTATTTTATCAGTTAACAATTATCATTATACTTGCGTATTCTCACACCTTCGTGGAAGGCGTTATTTCAAAATGCTTTCTATTCCTAAAACTTGATGTTAAAAATTTAATATAATAAATGATAAATTTGTTTTAAATACTTATATAAATACATATTTAAATACTTAAATATTTTTAATAGTTTTTTTAGTGATATATAGCCAGGAATAGGATCATATACTTTTCATATTATAAAAACAATAACCCCATAAATTTCAGTAAAATCAATAAAAATTTGGCCGAGTTATTACGTACATTCATCCGTACATACACTTAAGTTAATGCCTTGAACGCTTTCAAGGCACATAATTTTTGTTTTTACGTTAATATTTTTAATTTTAAGGAGATGTGATAGCTAAATTACAGGGATCTACTTTTAAAAATCCAAAACTTTTCTGTAAATACGGAAATAAATCTCTGAAAAAAATTATATGTAATACTTGTTTCACCTAACCTTGAAATAAAAATATCCTATACCCATTAGTTCATATAATTATTAAATATTATACAGTTGCCAAAGAATCAAACACATGTATTGCCTTTATAGAAAATAAATATGGTTATTTAGTAACTTTAATACGGACCCTAGCGGAAATAATCATATGCGTATAATGTTTATAAATACTTAATAAAAGTTATTAGCTTTTATTCGATTTTCATAACACTTTATAAAGTGCGGATTTTGGACTCTAGTAATAGTTTAAAAAATTTGGTAATATTTATAAGATTTTATTAGTTATTTTTAAAATTTTGTAAATATTTCTAAGCTTTCTTAGGTTTTATTAGATTTTTGTATTTCGAAAATACCGTGAAAAACGACAAAATGATACTAATAGTAACTGTTGCATTTTCCTGTATTTAAATGTTTTTAGGTGTTTCTAAGTGATGTATGCAAAAAAACAAAAGCTATATTAATAAAAGATTGCTATTGGTAAATATTCATAAAAATTCTAAATACTTATTTACTGTATATAATAATTGAAAAAAGTTATTAGTAGTTATTAGCTTTTTTAAACTCGCACATTTCTTTTGCTTTTGGAAAAAACCTAAAAGCTAATAAAATCTAGCAAAAGCTAAGAAGAGCTAATAAAAGTTATAAATTCTCCAACATTTTTATTTATTCCGTTTAGTTTGGTAATAAAAGTTGAACTAAAAGAGATCTAATTACTGGCTAGTTGTAATCAACATCTCTAAACAGCAATCCATCATTTTAATAAAGGAACTTATTTTTATATAAATAAGAGAATGGTACTGCATTGAGTTTATATAACTATAAGAATACCTATAAAAATATTGTATACATTACATTTTACATAAACTATGTAAAATCATTTGATAAAATAAAGATTATTAAAATAATACCAAGAAGTTATGTATTTCCATTATTGAAATTGTACGCTTTATTGTACACTCCTTGCAATTAAAGTTTACAAAGAAAAATAAATCTATCAAATATAACATATATTTGCAAACATTTATTAGTAATTGCTTGATACGTTTGACGACTGGGCTTAAGAATCTAAATTGTTAAATAAATAATTTTATTAACAAATAATTATATTTTTAACTTCTCTAAAATAATTTATTCAAATAATTAATAAACATTTCCTAAATTTTGTTTACTATTTTTATTTAAATCTAGATACTTACAAATGAGTAAAAATAAAAAATTTAAATAATTATTATACTGTACCTGTGAAAACTGTATTCTAAAACCAAGAATTTGACAAACTTTTAAATTATCAACATTAAACATAACCAATAATTGTCACTGACAGATTCTGCTGCGCGCACGGTTCTCGGCAAATTAGATGATTGACGACCGTGTAAGATACCTATTCTATATAATATATGTGATGTGACTGTCAGATCTACTTTGTATAAGCGTATGGAAAGAACATACACTAAAAGTAGTACAGCGAAGTAGTTAACGCGCCGGACTACTAATCGAAAGATCGACGGTTCGATTCACACTCTCGAAAAAAATATTTTTTTTATCCTTAATTAATTTTATTTACATATAAACAAATTGAATATAATCGCATTCAATTTGTTGAACAGATTATTTTATTTTATTTTAATTTTACAAATTATTGTTTTATATATTTAAAATCTGAACAGTTTCTTATCTTTATTTATAAAACCATTAAGTTTGTAAATAAATAAACGAATAATTCAATCATTCGTTTATTTATAATAATCATGAATTTATAATAAAAAATTATCGCATAAAAGAAAGACATAACATGGGAACACGTGTTTAATAGTATATATGAAAAAACCAGACAAGCGAAGTAGGGAAGCGTGACGTCACCAGGCGCGACAGAGGTGGCAGCTAAACCAAAAACTATAAGAAGCCCGCAGTTTCTCACTCGGAAGCATTTGTCCAACCGACCAGAGTGACCAGTTAGCGATTTTTTTTCCTTTTCTCTCTTACGTATATTGATGTTTATTAAGCAAGAGCAACAAAGAGAAAAAATCGTCATCTGGCAACCCTGCAACCGACAACTATAGGCACACTCTGCGCTCGCTCCTTCTCCGAGCCGGAAGCCTTTTCTCTCGATGGGCTTTTGACGCGCGCTTTTCAATTAAAGAATTTACTATAATACATCTGTTTCCATATGTGTGCCGACTACGTAATCAGAATGGGTTCGATAATTTATTTTTATTGTATTTTAGTTTAATTTAAAAATGTTATTGAATAAAATAATTAATCTTAAATATAACTCATTTCTTCTCCTTGATACGTATAAGTTCTATAGTAGAATGCGTGAACTAACACTCACACCGTCTGCCATTTGCAGGGCACTGTGTCCCCGCTTATGTTCGGACAATTATTATATACATTTTTTTATTAACAATTTAAATACATTACACTGACATTTTAAGGTGCTACGGTAAGAGGCAAGGCGCGCTCTCCCGTATTCTACCAACACTTACACCTCAGTTTTCATAGATAACCGAAGCCGATCCTGAAGACAAATGATTAATTATCAAATATTGTTTATTTACTTGGATTAATTTTAGAATATCTCCAATAAATAAAAAACAAAATTTTATGTAACGAAATAGTAATTAAAAATATACCCGTTACAGTGTATTAAAGTACACAGAGAAACTCAATATCTTTAATTACCCGTATTCTACTTATTAACGCGGTCTATCAAGATTTTTCCCGTCAATAATTTATCAAAAGAATCGAAAGAAAGAAAGAAAAACGCGCGAAAAGATCCGAGTAACAACGCTTCACTTACTCCCGATTTCGTTCGTTAATAAAATATGGCCGGCGCACTGTCCACTTACCGCACGCGAGCCTTTCCACCTTCTTAAAACCTATTTTTTCCGTCCTAATCATCTTTATAGTTCTAAAAGGATAGCTTCCAACTTTCTCCAAAAATACTAACAAATACAAGGGTAATAATTAATAATTTTTAACACTCCTTCAACTCAATAACAATCAAATAGATCAGCGGTTTCTGATTATTTCCGGCTTCTTGCCGGTTTCATCCCTTCAATTGCCCTAGCATCCTTCATTTCCGTCATTTAAACCATCATATTATCAACGTACGTCACTAAGATACTATTTAGCCGCCGACGCTACCGCCACCTATTACAGTGTTCATAGTGTTACTGTAATAGCGGTCGAGTTAGATTTTATCGAGGAGCTAGCGTAAAACAGCGTGTGCCTCCACTAATGTAAGACTCGTACTTCTACCTCTCTCGCACGTACATATACGATATATCGATCCCCCGTTTCCCCGCGCCGGCGCACTCTCCCGGTCAGCCATAACGTGCGCATGCGCGCAGTATCGGCATGTCGCGCGTGTTTTTCGCTGCCTCTCTCAAGTTTGTGCGTATGGGAGAGAGAGGGAGGTGGTGTTGTTTACACGACGACCTGGTGCGAACCGACGGTGTTGATATTCATGGATTGGTGAGGATATCGAGATCGTCAGCTGAGGAGTCTTTTCGTGGTGTGAGGCCATCGTCCGTTTCATCGGTTCCTTCATCTCCGTCGTCGGCTTCCATCATCTTCAGATGTATACAGGTAAGTATGCCGTCTATCTCATGAAAAATAATTAAACCCATAATCCCATCTCATTAATATCTCCTTTTTAACATCCTTATTAATACCGGTGACGAGAATGGCTCGGGTCAGGTTATTTTCCATTATTTTATTTATTCACTTATCTATGTTTACATTTTCCTAACCTCTCCCTGTCCCATGTTAAACATACTACTAACCCTACTCTATTATCTTACTTTACTTTGTTTATTATATCTCTCCCTCCTATTAACCTTTAATTATTTTCTTATAACTAAATTCAACATTATTTTCTATATTTACAGGTTTCGACATGGACAGAAAGAATATTCATCTTGAGTTCCAGTGCAGAAATGTGTCCCTACCAGGAAGGAGAAGTCTACGCTATAAGGAAAGTTAAATTCCAATTAATTACTCTTACTCGATAAGTATTTCATTATTGATTTGTAATTTTCAGGTATTCATCTCAAGGCGTGTTCGACCCCTCAGGACTAACCAGTGGGACTTCATCGCTCTAATGATGACAAGAAGTATAGGAAAGGTGAGCATGAATGGTACATAAGCATTGCTCGTACAGGTATGAGTATTCTTTGTTTATATTTTTTTTATATTATTTATTTTTTTATATTGTAACGGGGTGGATACTGGGGAAATGTAAGGCCCCCGGTTAGGCCCAATTTGTCCCAACTTACCACGCAGTCGTACGATGCGGCCGGGAATCACTTTGATTCCCGTGCAATGCCGTTAACAACGTCAAACACCTCGTTTGACTGAGATACCGTGTGTTGGGCCCTATGCCCAAAATTGCCAACTAGGATAAACATCGGAGAGGTATTCGTGGGATAGGACTGTAACCGGTAAAACACTATCAACAATCGATATTTTACGTTAATCGGCGAGAAAGATCGTCTCGCCGAGTCGATTTATTAAATAAACAATTAAATATTAATAAACTAACAATAAATCAACGTTAACAATTAAAGGGGAGTCGTACCGATGACTACCCCTGAGGTCAGCGCGAAAATAAATAGTTAAAACCTTTTAACTGACGAGTTACGAGCAATCGATCGGGGAATGATCGGCTGCTTAACCTGATAGCTATACGTCACACAGTGTGACGTATGTATCTCTGACGTAGGGAGCTCTGACGTAGAAGCTTCCTACGTCACGCGCGCCTTCTCTCGTGAAGTGGCTCCCGCGAACCACTGACCTGTCTACCCGGGCGGGATTTCTCACGAGAGGGGGAAAAGAGGAACGCTTCCTCACCTGGACCGTACCAGGAAAATCGGGGTACAAAATACTAACTAGACACGCGGGTCTAAACGTGATGCACCACTTACCGCGAATCTAGATATCTCGTCTGGGCGGGAAAAGGCTGGGCTACGGAGAAAGAGCTTGTCTCCTTAATATTCCTTTCTCTCTCACTCCAGCTGTCGGGAAGGCTGCCTACTCCTGGCTTTCTTCTTTTACGCCCAATGGGACGTACTGCTCCGCACGCCGACGTGGAGGTTAGTGGGGAGAAGGTTGTCACACCCGCACACAAAGCACACCAGTTCTTTCGTTCTTTTATCACGTAAAAAGTAAACGCCGGTCACCAAAACCGTTGTTGTTGCCGTGCGCGCGCGAACTCGATCTCGTTAATACCTTCGCGCACGATACTCGCGCGCGTTCCTTGCGCGCGCATCACCCACGATACTCTTTTCGGTTACTCACCTGATCGGTAACTCACTTACCGTTATAATATATGTTCTATCCGCATAATAATCTTTATTTTAATTTTCAGGCTTGGACAACGTTCCCTCCTTTCCCCTCCTATCCATCAATTTCCTTTTAAATTAATAATAATAAATATAGTGAGGTACTAC
Organism: Theocolax elegans; assembly: GCA_026168455.1. Taxonomy (NCBI): domain Eukaryota; kingdom Metazoa; phylum Arthropoda; class Insecta; order Hymenoptera; family Cerocephalidae; genus Theocolax; species Theocolax elegans. The sequence continues at coordinate 44,295,693 of CM047426.1, read as the reverse complement.
CTCACAGTATTATTCAAATAATTATTTAACATTATAAGTGATCGTGCTTTTATAATCGATGTGCTTTTCACGGCATCGCACAAAGGAGAGAGAGATATTGATAAGAACGCTCTCTATATAACACAATCTTGAACACTCACAAAAGCGCAATAGATACAGCCTAAATTAAAAATTTCATTGTTACAATAGAAAAATACATCACGCCTCCTCAATTAAAATTTTACAATCAAAATAATTACATTTTTATTTTAGGCGAACATTAACGTTAAACATAATAAAAAAAATTATAATCTGTTTATTCTAAAAATTCGAATTAATTAACTAATCCTACATTCTTCATAAACTCTTCTAGTTTTCTTGATGAAGTGGCTTTAGTTAGTGGATCTGCTACTATTTCAATAGATGATATGAATTTGACTTGAATTTCTTCTTTTTCAAATTTGTCTTTAATAAAATGGTTTCTTACATCGATGTGTTTTGTCCTCGCACTGAAACGTGGATTCTTTCCGAGGTCAATTGCACCCTTATTATAACAATAAATTGTAATAGGCTAGTTTCCTTGCAGTTTTAACTCGATGCGAAATCCACGAATCCATATTGCTTCTTGCGCAGCAGTTAACAAGGACACATACTCTGCTTCAGTGCTAGAAAGTGCAATTGTGGGTTGTCTTCTGCTACTCCAAGATATTGCACCTCCCTGAATAGTAAAGACATATCCGGATACAGAGCGAGGGTCCTGGGGATCCGTAGCCCAGCAAGCATCACAGAAACTTATGAGATTAGAATTTCCCTTTCGGTTGTACTGCAGTTTGTATAGTCTTTAGTTCCCTGTAGATATCTAAATAATCGTTTTATTATGTTCCAGTGGATGCTTTCATACGAGTTGTTATATTTGCTTACAGTGCTAACAGCATAAGCAAGATCTGGTCTTGTGGCTTGCACTAAATATAGCAGACTATCAACTGCATTTTGATACGGCATTTTTTCTTCATTTTTGGGTATGTCCGAAGATGTGGTTCTTTCATCCATAGTAATGGGATCCATCGGTGTACTTGCTTTTCTACAGGAATCCATTCCAAATGATTTGAGCAAATTTTGGATATAATACCTTTGGTCTAGCTCGATTATACCTTGATTCTTATCCACATTAATATTGATTCCCTAGCATCTTTGTATAGGTCCAAGATCCTTAATCACACAAAATGTTGCAAGGTGTTTTCTTAAAATATCCAGAAAATCTATACTGTTGGTAAATACTATGATGTCGTCTACAAATATAGCAGTAACAATCGATTTATTAATGTTGTAATAAAAATAAATGTATGAGTCATAGCTTGACTGTTTCAGACCAAGTTTTTTGAAAGCATCATCCAGTTTTAGATTCCATGACCGGCTTCCCTGTTTTAGACCGTATATGGCCTTTTTTAAGAGACATACTTGATTTTCTTTTCCTTCGATTATGAAACCCTTCGGTTGCTGTAAAAATATTGTTTCTTCAAGGTCTCCGTGCAAAAGTGCAGTCTGAACATCAAGATGGTAAATATTCAAATTGTTTTTAATGGCATAAGAAAAAAGGAATGTTAATGAAGTGAATCTTACTACTGGTGAGTATGTTTTTTCGAAATTTAGTCCCTTAACTTGGGTGTAACCCTGAGCAACTAGACGAGCCTTGAATCGTGTAGTTTTATCCAGGTTTATCTTCTTTTTGTATATCCATTTACTACCAATTGGTGGGTGTTCAGCTGGAAGGTCACATAAAGTCCAAGTTTCATTGCCAATAATAGATTCATACTCAGAATGCATAGCGTCCATCCATTGATTTAATTCTGGACCTGTGTTTGTTTCATTATAATTTTTTGGTTTACCTGCCTCGGAAATAGTTGTGTATACAATATAATCATTTAAAAATTTAGGCTTCTTTTTGAGTCTTGGTGATCTCTTTCATTTTGCTGTGGATTGTAGGCGATAGAGATTTCATGTCTGATTCCTTCCTTCTCAAGTATTTTTCTCAGCGTTGCATTAAGATATTCACGGCCATTATCTGTTCTAAAAACTTGTATTTTATAATTTGTTTGTTTTTGTACTAATCTAATAAACGGGACCAGTGATGATACACACATACGTCTTCACATTGATCGTTCACATTGTGTTTGAGTATGAAATACATTTTTGCACAAGCGTATATTTAGTTGACAACTAATATCTTGGGCACATAAGTTTTCTACAAATCAATATTGTACACCTTTACATTGTGCACCATGTGTTGATCTTTGTGTGTTCAATTTTATCGTGAGTATTTATTATGTGCACGGATTATATATGAGCACTGTAAATCGTCGTTCGTGTATGTAATATGTACACAAATTGTATAGATTTATTCATAAATTTTCTATTTATTCATTTATTTTTTAATCGAATACGCCATTCTTAAAACAAGTATTATTTTTCACCTGCTGAATTTCAAGTTTATTGGATTGAAAACAACATCCGAACTCCAAAGGAGTTTTTCTTAAATATCTCGATTTGTATTTAATATTTAACAAAAAAAGATTGGTCTTGAAAAATCCTTGACTCTTAACTATAAGTTATCAAACTGTATCATGAGTATTAATTTAGGCTCCGTTATAACAATTTAACGAGTATTTTATTATGATATTAAATTAGTATTTTATTAAAATGCGATATTAAAATTTATAGTAAATAGAAACTCCTAAATTGGTGAATTTTGTGAAAGATAATTTCGTCTATAGGTACATATTTCGTCTACAGGTACATATTTAGTACAAGCCTAAAAAGTGCATTGTAGTTTTGATGTAGTTCTTAATACATGCTTATCATATACATTGCCGTTCCAACTATTTTTAAAACTCGATGGCGAGGGGAAGAGGACTTCGGGTCAAGTCATGTTACTGAAAATGTTATATTATGAAAAAAGTAACCTATCTCAAAATTTGAGCCCTTTAGGTTAATTACTAGCCGAATATTATTAATATAACTTAATCTCTTTGTATATATTGCCGAGATCTTTAGAATAAAAATTCAGATATTTTGTTATCTATAAAACTATAATTTGTTCAATGCCTAATAACGGCTTGTTTTTTCAAATTCTACACTTTTACAAAGACTTCTGAAGGTGCTAATTTTTAATATAAACTAATGTAACTAACACGGTTAAATTAACAGCTTTTTTGTGTTTATCGTCTATTTAATAAAGTTAATTGGGTAAAAATTAATATATATTTAAATTTTCCCGAAAACGTTAAAAACACGTTTTTTAGCTATATTTGATCCTTTGTAACTACGTTTTAATAAAAATTTTTTCAAATTTGCGTGCAAAAATAGCTTGAACCATGTAGATAACGATACATTCAAATCCAATTTTTATATCAGACTTTTAAGCATGCAACTAATAAGAAGAGTTCACACCCTTTGGAAAACAGATCTTTACCGAATTCTAGGATATGATTTAATTCATTTTGATATTATAATGCGAACGTTCGAGAATCTAAAAAATTGAAACTCGGTCTCGATGAGCAAACATAGCTGCTATCATGATTCGCAGCAATTTGTTATAAAAAGGTTATAAAAACAACAAAAAGATAGTAGTATAAGATCACTTAAGCAGGAATTAAAAAATGCATCTTGAAACACATGAAAATTAATATGTTTAAATTTGATTTATAAAAATTTAAAACATTTTATTTTATGTGACAAAACATAAAATCACTACATTTATAAAAAATGATATTTTAACCTCATAAGCGTATATAAAACAACGCAATTTTATAAGTATATAATAATATTTACCTGATTATTCATGATGATGACGTAGAGTTGAACCTATCCTGATTATATGACGTGCGCAGTCAGAAGGCAGGGAGGAAGATACAAACTCGGCGAAACACTCAAAATACGCAAAATAAAGCTAATTGATCATGGCACGCGATGCGCGTCGTCGTTTGCCGTTCTGTTTTGTTGTTTTTATAACCTTTTTATAACAAATTGCTGCGAATCATGATAGCAGCTATGTTTGCTCATCGAGACCGAGTTTCAATTTTTAGATTCTCGAACGTTCGCATTATAATATCAAAATGAATTAAATCATATCCTAGAATTCGGTAAAGATCTGTTTTCCAAAGGGTGTGAACTCTTCTATTAGTTGCATGCTTAAAAGTCTGATATAAAAATTGGATTTGAATGTATCGTTATCTACATGGTTCAAGCTATTTTTGCACGCAAATTTGAAAAAATTTTTATTAAAACGTAGTTACAAAGGATCAAATATAGCTAAAAAACGTGTTTTTAACGTTTTCGGGAAAATTTAAATATATATTAATTTTTACCCAATTAACTTTATTAAATAGACGATAAACCAAAAAAGCTGTTAATTTAACCGTGTTAGTTACATTAGTTTATATTAAAAATTAGCACCTTCAGAAGTCTTTGTAAAAGTGTAGAATTTGAAAAAACAAGCCGTTATTAGGCATTGAACAAATTATAGTTTTATAGATAACAAAATATCTGAATTTTTATTCTAAAGATCTCGGCAATATATACAAAGAGATTAAGTTATATTAATAATATTCGGCTAGTAATTAACCTAAAGGGCTCAAATTTTGAGATAGGTTACTTTTTTCATAATATAACATTTTCAGTAACATGACTTGACCCGAAGTCCTCTTCCCCTCGCCATCGAGTTTTAAAAATAGTTGGAACGGCAATGTATATGATAAGCATGTATTAAGAACTACATCAAACTACAATGCACTTTTTAGGCTTGTACTAAATATGTACCTGTAGACGAAATATGTACCTATAGACGAAATTATCTTTCACAAAATTCACCAATTTAGGAGTTTCTATTTACTATAAATTTAATATCGCATTTTAATAAAATACTAATTTAATATCATAATAAAATACTCGTTAAATTGTTATAACGGAGCCTAAATTATACTCATGATACAGTTTGATAACTTATAGTTAAGAGTCAAGGATTTTTCAAGACCAATCTTTTTTGTTAAATATTAAATACAAATCGAGATATTTAAGAAAAACTCCTTTGGAGTTCGGATGTTGTTTTCAATCCAATAAACTTGAAATTCAGCAGGTGAAAATAATACTTGTTTTAAGAATGGCGTATTCGATTAAAAAATAAATGAATAAATAGAAAATTTATGAATAAATCTATACAATTTGTGTACATATACATACACGAACGACGATTTACAGTGCTCATATATAATCCGTGCACATAATAAATACTCACGATAAAATTGAACACACAAAGATCAACACATGGTGCACAATGTAAAGGTGTACAATATTGATTTGTAGAAAACTTATGTGCCCAAGATATTAGTTGTCAACTAAATATACGCTTGTGCAAAAATGTATTTCATACTCAAACACAATGTGAACGATCAATGTGAAGACGTATGTGTGTATCATCACTGGTCCCGTTTATTAGATTAGTACAAAAACAAACAAATTATAAAATACAAGTTTTTAGAACAGATAATGGCCGTGAATATCTTAATGCAACGCTGAGAAAAATACTTGAGAAGGAAGGAATCAGACATGAAATCTCTATCGCCTACAATCCACAGCAAAATGAAAGAGATCACCAAGACTCAAAAGAAGCCTAAATTTTTAAATGATTATATTGTATACACAACTATTTCCGAGGCAGGTAAACCAAAAAATATAATGAAACAAACACAGGTCCAGAATTAAATCAATGGATGGACGCTATGCATTCTGAGTATGAATCTATTATTGGCAATGAAACTTGGACTTTATGTGACCTTCCAGCTGAACACCCACCAATTGGTAGTAAATGGATATACAAAAAGAAGATAAACCTGGATAAAACTACACGATTCAAGGCTCGTCTAGTTGCTCAGGGTTACACCCAAGTTAAGGGACTAAATTTCGAAAAAACATACTCACCAGTAGTAAGATTCACTTCATTAACATTCCTTTTTTCTTATGCCATTAAAAACAATTTGAATATTACCATCTTGATGTTCAGACTGCACTTTTGCACGGAGACCTTGAAGAAACAATATTTTTACAGCAACCGAAGGGTTTCATAATCGAAGGAAAAGAAAATCAAGTATGTCTCTTAAAAAAGGCCATATACGGTCTAAAACAGGGAAGCCGGTCATGGAATCTAAAACTGGATGATGCTTTCAAAAAACTTGGTCTGAAACAGTCAAGCTATGACTCATACATTTATTTTTATTACAACATTAATAAATCGATTGTTACTGCTATATTTGTAGACGACATCATAGTATTTACCAACAGTATAGATTTTCTGGATATTTAAGAAAACACCTTGCAACATTTTTGTGTGATTAAGGATCTTGGACCTATACAAAGATGCTAGGGAATCAATATTAATGTGGATAAGAATCAAGGTATAATCGAGCTAGACCAAAGGTATTATATCCAAAATTTGCTCAAATCATTTGGAATGGATTCCTGTAGAAAAGCAAGTACACCGATGGATCCCATTACTATGGATGAAAAACCACATCTTCGGACATACCCAAAAATGAAAAAAAATGCCGTATCAAAATGCAGTTGATAGTCTGCTATATTTAGTGCAAGCCACAAGACCAGATCTTGCTTATGCTGTTAGCACTGTAAGCAAATATAACAACTCGTATGAAAGCATCCACTGGAACATAATAAAACGATTATTTAGATATCTACAGGGAACTAAAGACTATACAAACTGCAGTACAACCGAAAGGGAAATTCTAATCTCATAAGTTTCTGTGATGCTTGCTGGGCTACGGATCCCCAGGACCCTCGCTCTGTATCCGGATATGTCTTTACTATTCAGGGAGGTGCAATATCTTGGAGTAGCAGAAGACAACCCACAATTGCACTTTCTAGCACTGAAGCAGAGTATGTGTCCTTGTTAACTGCTGCGCAAGAAGCAATATGGATTCGTGGATTTCGCATCGAGTTAAAACTGCAAGGAAACTAGCCTATTACAATTTATTGTTATAATAAGGGTGCAATTGACCTCGGAAAGAATCCACGTTTCAGTGCGAGGACAAAACACATCGATGTAAGAAACCATTTTATTAAAGACAAATTTGAAAAAGAAGAAATTCAAGTCAAATTCATATCATCTATTGAAATAGTAGCAGATCACTAACTAAAGCCACTTCATCAAGAAACTAGAAGAGTTTATGAAGAATGTAGGATTAGTTAATTAATTCGAATTTTTAGAATAAAACAGATTATAATTTTTTTTATTATGTTTAACGTTAATGTTCGCCTAAAATAAAAATGTAATTATTTGATTGTAAAATTTTAATTGAGGAGGCGTGATGTATTTTCTATTGTAACAATGAAATTTTTAATTTAGGCTGTATCTATTGCGCTTTTGTGAGTGTTCAAGATTGTGTTATATAGAGAGCGTTCTTATCAATATCTCTCTCTCCTTTGTGCGATGCCGTGAAAAGCACATCGATTATAAAAGCACGATCACTTATAATGTTAAATAATTATTTGAATAATACTGTGAGGTAGTACCTCACTATATTTATTATTATTAATTTAAAAGGAAATTGATGGATAGGAGGGGAAAGGAGGGAACGTTGTCCAAGCCTGAAAATTAAAATAAAGATTATTATGCGGATAGAAAATATATTATAACGGTAAGTGAGTTACCGATCAGGTGAGTAACCGAAAGAGTATCGTGGGTGATGCGCGCGCAAGGAACGCGCGCGAGTATCGTGCGCGAAGGTATTAACGAGATCGAGTTCGCGCGCGCACGGCAACAAAACGGTTTTGGTGACCGGCGTTTACTTTTACGTGATAAAAGAACGAAAGAACTGGTGTGCTTTGTGTGCGGGTGTGACAACCTTCTCCCCACTAACCTCCACGTCGGCGTGCGGAGCAGTAGTCCCATTGGGCGTAAAAGAGAAAGCCAGGAGTAGGCAGCCTTCCCGACAGCTGGAGTGAGAGAGAAAGGAATATTAAGGAGACAAGCGGGTCTAAACGTGATGCACCACTTACCGCGAATCTAGATATCTCGTCTGGGCGGGAAAAGGCTGGGCTACGGAGAAAGAGCTTGTCTCCTTAATATTCCTTTCTCTCTCACTCCAGCTGTCGGGAAGGCTGCCTACTCCTGGCTTTCTTCTTTTACGCCCAATGGGACGTACTGCTCCGCACGCCGACGTGGAGGTTAGTGGGGAGAAGGTTGTCACACCCGCACACAAAGCACACCAGTTCTTTCGTTCTTTTATCACGTAAAAAGTAAACGCCGGTCACCAAAACCGTTGTTGTTGCCGTGCGCGCGCGAACTCGATCTCGTTAATACCTTCGCGCACGATACTCGCGCGCGTTCCTTGCGCGCGCATCACCCACGATACTCTTTTCGGTTACTCACCTGATCGGTAACTCACTTACCGTTATAATATATGTTCTATCCGCATAATAATCTTTATTTTAATTTTCAGGCTTGGACAACGTTCCCTCCTTTCCCCTCCTATCCATCAATTTCCTTTTAAATTAATAATAATAAATATAGTGAGGTACTACCTCACAGTATTATTCAAATAATTATTTAACATTATAAGTGATCGTGCTTTTATAATCGATGTGCTTTTCACGGCATCGCACAAAGGAGAGAGAGATATTGATAAGAACGCTCTCTATATAACACAATCTTGAACACTCACAAAAGCGCAATAGATACAGCCTAAATTAAAATTTCATTGTTACAATAGAAAAATACATCACGCCTCCTCAATTAAAATTTTACAATCAAAATAATTACATTTTTATTTTAGGCGAACATTAACGTTAAACATAATAAAAAAAATTATAATCTGTTTATTCTAAAAATTCGAATTAATTAACTAATCCTACATTCTTCATAAACTCTTCTAGTTTTCTTGATGAAGTGGCTTTAGTTAGTGGATCTGCTACTATTTCAATAGATGATATGAATTTGACTTGAATTTCTTCTTTTTCAAATTTGTCTTTAATAAAATGGTTTCTTACATCGATGTGTTTTGTCCTCGCACTGAAACGTGGATTCTTTCCGAGGTCAATTGCACCCTTATTATAACAATAAATTGTAATAGGCTAGTTTCCTTGCAGTTTTAACTCGATGCGAAATCCACGAATCCATATTGCTTCTTGCGCAGCAGTTAACAAGGACACATACTCTGCTTCAGTGCTAGAAAGTGCAATTGTGGGTTGTCTTCTGCTACTCCAAGATATTGCACCTCCCTGAATAGTAAAGACATATCCGGATACAGAGCGAGGGTCCTGGGGATCCGTAGCCCAGCAAGCATCACAGAAACTTATGAGATTAGAATTTCCCTTTCGGTTGTACTGCAGTTTGTATAGTCTTTAGTTCCCTGTAGATATCTAAATAATCGTTTTATTATGTTCCAGTGGATGCTTTCATACGAGTTGTTATATTTGCTTACAGTGCTAACAGCATAAGCAAGATCTGGTCTTGTGGCTTGCACTAAATATAGCAGACTATCAACTGCATTTTGATACGGCATTTTTTCTTCATTTTTGGGTATGTCCGAAGATGTGGTTCTTTCATCCATAGTAATGGGATCCATCGGTGTACTTGCTTTTCTACAGGAATCCATTCCAAATGATTTGAGCAAATTTTGGATATAATACCTTTGGTCTAGCTCGATTATACCTTGATTCTTATCCACATTAATATTGATTCCCTAGCATCTTTGTATAGGTCCAAGATCCTTAATCACACAAAATGTTGCAAGGTGTTTTCTTAAAATATCCAGAAAATCTATACTGTTGGTAAATACTATGATGTCGTCTACAAATATAGCAGTAACAATCGATTTATTAATGTTGTAATAAAAATAAATGTATGAGTCATAGCTTGACTGTTTCAGACCAAGTTTTTTGAAAGCATCATCCAGTTTTAGATTCCATGACCGGCTTCCCTGTTTTAGACCGTATATGGCCTTTTTTAAGAGACATACTTGATTTTCTTTTCCTTCGATTATGAAACCCTTCGGTTGCTGTAAAAATATTGTTTCTTCAAGGTCTCCGTGCAAAAGTGCAGTCTGAACATCAAGATGGTAAATATTCAAATTGTTTTTAATGGCATAAGAAAAAAGGAATGTTAATGAAGTGAATCTTACTACTGGTGAGTATGTTTTTTCGAAATTTAGTCCCTTAACTTGGGTGTAACCCTGAGCAACTAGACGAGCCTTGAATCGTGTAGTTTTATCCAGGTTTATCTTCTTTTTGTATATCCATTTACTACCAATTGGTGGGTGTTCAGCTGGAAGGTCACATAAAGTCCAAGTTTCATTGCCAATAATAGATTCATACTCAGAATGCATAGCGTCCATCCATTGATTTAATTCTGGACCTGTGTTTGTTTCATTATAATTTTTTGGTTTACCTGCCTCGGAAATAGTTGTGTATACAATATAATCATTTAAAAATTTAGGCTTCTTTTTGAGTCTTGGTGATCTCTTTCATTTTGCTGTGGATTGTAGGCGATAGAGATTTCATGTCTGATTCCTTCCTTCTCAAGTATTTTTCTCAGCGTTGCATTAAGATATTCACGGCCATTATCTGTTCTAAAAACTTGTATTTTATAATTTGTTTGTTTTTGTACTAATCTAATAAACGGGACCAGTGATGATACACACATACGTCTTCACATTGATCGTTCACATTGTGTTTGAGTATGAAATACATTTTTGCACAAGCGTATATTTAGTTGACAACTAATATCTTGGGCACATAAGTTTTCTACAAATCAATATTGTACACCTTTACATTGTGCACCATGTGTTGATCTTTGTGTGTTCAATTTTATCGTGAGTATTTATTATGTGCACGGATTATATATGAGCACTGTAAATCGTCGTTCGTGTATGTAATATGTACACAAATTGTATAGATTTATTCATAAATTTTCTATTTATTCATTTATTTTTTAATCGAATACGCCATTCTTAAAACAAGTATTATTTTTCACCTGCTGAATTTCAAGTTTATTGGATTGAAAACAACATCCGAACTCCAAAGGAGTTTTTCTTAAATATCTCGATTTGTATTTAATATTTAACAAAAAAAGATTGGTCTTGAAAAATCCTTGACTCTTAACTATAAGTTATCAAACTGTATCATGAGTATTAATTTAGGCTCCGTTATAACAATTTAACGAGTATTTTATTATGATATTAAATTAGTATTTTATTAAAATGCGATATTAAAATTTATAGTAAATAGAAACTCCTAAATTGGTGAATTTTGTGAAAGATAATTTCGTCTATAGGTACATATTTCGTCTACAGGTACATATTTAGTACAAGCCTAAAAAGTGCATTGTAGTTTTGATGTAGTTCTTAATACATGCTTATCATATACATTGCCGTTCCAACTATTTTTAAAACTCGATGGCGAGGGGAAGAGGACTTCGGGTCAAGTCATGTTACTGAAAATGTTATATTATGAAAAAAGTAACCTATCTCAAAATTTGAGCCCTTTAGGTTAATTACTAGCCGAATATTATTAATATAACTTAATCTCTTTGTATATATTGCCGAGATCTTTAGAATAAAAATTCAGATATTTTGTTATCTATAAAACTATAATTTGTTCAATGCCTAATAACGGCTTGTTTTTTCAAATTCTACACTTTTACAAAGACTTCTGAAGGTGCTAATTTTTAATATAAACTAATGTAACTAACACGGTTAAATTAACAGCTTTTTTGTGTTTATCGTCTATTTAATAAAGTTAATTGGGTAAAAATTAATATATATTTAAATTTTCCCGAAAACGTTAAAAACACGTTTTTTAGCTATATTTGATCCTTTGTAACTACGTTTTAATAAAAATTTTTTCAAATTTGCGTGCAAAAATAGCTTGAACCATGTAGATAACGATACATTCAAATCCAATTTTTATATCAGACTTTTAAGCATGCAACTAATAAGAAGAGTTCACACCCTTTGGAAAACAGATCTTTACCGAATTCTAGGATATGATTTAATTCATTTTGATATTATAATGCGAACGTTCGAGAATCTAAAAAATTGAAACTCGGTCTCGATGAGCAAACATAGCTGCTATCATGATTCGCAGCAATTTGTTATAAAAAGGTTATAAAAACAACAAAAAACAGAACGGCAAACGACGACGCGCATCGCGTGCCATGATCAATTAGCTTTATTTTGCGTATTTTGAGTGTTTCGCCGAGTTTGTATCTTCCTCCCTGCCTTCTGACTGCGCACGTCATATAATCAGGATAGGTTCAACTCTACGTCATCATCATGAATAATCAGGTAAATATTATATACTATATAAAATTGCGTTGTTTTATATACGCTTATGAGGTTAAAATATCATTTTTTATAAATGTAGTGATTTTATGTTTTGTCACATAAAATAAAATGTTTTAAATTTTTATAAATCAAATTTAAACATATTAATTTTCATGTGTTTCAAGATGCATTTTTTTAATTCCTGCTTAAGTGATCTTATACTACTATCTTTTTGTTTTATACAAATGTCTTTGAAAATAAAAAAAATAAATTTTATTTTTCTTCATGCGCGTTATTTATACATATTTTAATATTTCAGGATTACTTGATAATGTTGGATGGGATTCGAGAGGATACCGTTAAATACTATCACAATAACTATTTGTATAATCGTGATAAGAGAAACGGGATATCAAGTAACATATTTCGGTGCAATAAAAGGTCGTCAACGGGTTGTCCAGGAAAAATTTATACAGACAATGACTTATTTATTGAAGAAATTGTGGATCACATTCAACATGAATTGGAAGAAAATTATTTGGCTAAATATAATTTCCGAAAAAAATTTTATACTTTGTGTGAGACGACATTTGATACTTTCGAAAACATTTTTAATAATGTTTCACAAAGGTAAATATAAATATATAAGAAAAATTAATTTCCTTTGTAACCTTAAGTTTTTTTTATTTATTGAAATAATTTCCATCACTAAAGAGAGATTATTTTGCGTAACCATAACTTGCATTGCGTATATTTTTAAATATATTTTTATTAACTATTTTTATTAATGTGTATGCATTTATAAACGTTTTTAAATCCTTATTATCAATAATATTTTCGGCTTGGAAATTAACGTCTATAATTTACGTAAAATCCATTTCAAATATTCTTTTTTTTTTTAAGAGTAGCTCTTTTACGCACTTAGTTATATTCAATGGTTCGATTATAATCATTTACAGAATTTTAATTTAATAATTTTAATCATGATTTTTGGGTTGATAGATTCTTGTAATCAGGGTCCATCATCGCCTTAATATATGAAGATGAAATTCAAGTGTATTATTTTATTTTAAGTGCATTATGACGGTCGGCAATGTGTCGGTAGATAATTATATGCGATCCGGGCAAATTCTATTACGAGACATCCGTTTTCTCGCGCACCCGAATAATTAGTAGTAATTATAATAAATTATAATAAATATTAAAACAAACTTCTCTGTACTAGCAATCCCGATGGTTCCGTTTATTTCACACTAGCATCTATGAGGTCATCCATGTTGAACCATAGGCGTATGAATGTTCCACGATTACCAATAAATTTAAGAGAATTAGCAGTAGCCTTGTCATCCATCGAGCCAGTGCGTAATTTTTATAAAGGTGTATGCATAGGTCTGGATCGTTCAGTACCCTGTTGAAAAGACCTTATAACATCCGATAAAATAATGGCACATTGAATCGGGGTGCCGATAAAAATTTTATAGTAATATATCGGGCGATTTCTTTTTTATCGGTACCTATAATGAAATCCTCACAGCTACGAATCACAAGTTCCGAAATTTAGTTTTTATAAGTTTTACCTGGTAAAAGATATATCAGTTTCTATGAGACTAATAAATTTATAGGCTTTTATAGAGATATGCTCATTTAATTATTTATAGAAATCTATTCACTTTACCAATATGAATTCAGAATCGGCATATATCGTAATAAATTGATTGAAAAATTATGAGCCTATATAGATGTTTTACCACATGAATTACACAAGTGCATCCAAGAAAATATTAATCGGGTTCTATAGTAAAAGAAATGACTATGAAAAGATTATAGTTCATACACATTTCCCGATAAAAAATTTAATAAGCTCTTATCATGGAAATACTGTATATCTTTATATCTTTTTTTGCTTTCTAATAGTAGGTTTATAATTCGATTCTATAAGGAATTCCGGGTGCAAAAACCTCATACCATACTATACAATAAATGCTTATAGTATTTTATAAGATAAACCTCACAAAAGAAAAAAACATTTTACAGTACAATATGATGATCAACAAAATAAATGGGCGGTTCGTTTACCGGATCGTATGAGCTGAGACATCCATAAATACAATTTTAATCAAAACGCTAATCGCGTTCAACCAGGCAATTCCGTATTTATTATTTATAACAAATAGGCATGTATCGGGTTTTCGAGTATTTGACGTATTCGTGTGCATCGAATTAATAAGGTTCTATAAGGCTTTTCACTATATTGTCCACTAACAGCTATCGGTGTCTACCGTTAAATTCCATAATTTTAAACCAACCAATACAGTTCTTTTATAAGGTTCTACGAAGATCGACGCATGTATTAGGCATACGACCTATCGGGTACTAACGGCTGCGCCAGCAATAACAAATCTTAATCAAATCGCTAATCGCATTCTACCAGGCAATTCCATATTTATTATTTATAAAAAATAGGCATGTATCGGGTTTTCGAGTATTTGACGTATTCGTGTGCATTGAATTAATAAGGTTCTATAAGGCTTTTCACTATATTGTCCACTAACAGCTATCGGTGTCTACCGTTAAATTCCATAATTTTAAACCAACCAATACAGTTCTTTTATAAGGTTCTACGAGGATCGACGCATGTATTAGGCATACGACCTATTCGTTACTACCGGCTGCGCCAGTAATAACAAATCTTAATCAAATTGCTAATCCCATTCTACCAGGCAATTCCGTATTTATTATTTATACCAAATAGGCATGTATCCGGTTTTCGAAAGTTTGACGTCTTTATAAGGTTTTACGAGGTTCGACGCATGTAAGGGACAGACGGCCTATCGGGTTGTATCGGCTGCGCCAACAATAATACGAATTACATAAGTATACTTAATTTATTAATGCTGCAGCGACACTCGTGTGACACTTTCATGTATTCTTAGTTTTGTAACCTTTAGTTATAAATGTTTTTCATTGTTATTCTTCATGCATATAAAGATAGAAGTTTCTATGATATACTACTAATAAACATGAAAGAAATATTAAATTTACTTTATATAAACTTATCCAATATAATAATTCTTTTCTTTTCAGGCATCAAATCGAACTCAATTACATGTTAATTTTCAGTATATTTTCAAATACAAAGAATATTATTCCTCCAAGGATAAAACAGATCTGGAAAACAAATAATTTTAATTCAATTTGAACGTGCTCTAAATTATAAAACTATAATTAATAGCAATAATTAATAGCTCTGAGTGTGTAATATTTTACATATACTCATATATATGGGCTATTTCACGTCAAGTGGTACGATGAAAATTTTAAATCGCTCCAAAATTTGAAAACAGGCTGGAAATATCTTTCAGAAGATAGAAAAAAATTTTTAAGTGTTAAAAATAATTTGCCTGAGAGTTATTCCACCATAAAAAATGGAAATTTTTCAATTTTTTAGAAAAATTTCTATTTTCAAAGCCATTTATCTCAAAATCTATTGATTTTTTTGAAAAAACATTAAAAACAACTTTGGTTCAAAATAATCTTTAGAACTTATCTACCTGGGTTACAATTCTTAATTTTAAAATCTCTAAGAGATAGAACGCCCGGAAATATTGAATATCAAAAAAAGGCGACCACGCCACAATCGATTTTGATCTAACACCGCTCAAAAGATCACATTTTTCGAGAGCTTTCGAATGGCGGTGGTTAGATTATTGGCCAAGACCGCTGGTGTAAGTTATGCCCTAAAATACATGAAAATTAGTGATTTTATGAGGTTTATGGGGTATAACTTACAGCAGCGGTCTTGGCCAATAATCTAACCACCGCCATTCGACAGCTCTCGAAAAATGTGATCTTTTGAGCGGTGTTAGATCAAAATCGATTGTGGCGTGGTCGCCTTTTTTGATATTCAATATTTCCGGGCGTTCTATCTCTTCGAGATTTTAAAATTAAGAATTGTAACCCAGGTAAATAAGTTCTAAAGATTATTTTGAACAAAAGTTGTTTGTAATGTTTTTTCAAAAAAATCAATAGATTTTGTGATAAATGGCTTTGAAAATGGAAATTTTTCCAAAAAATTGAAAAATTTCCATTTTTCATGGTGGAATAACTCTTAGGCAAATTATTTTTAACACCTAAAAATTTTTTTCTATCTTCTGGAAGATATTTCTAGCCTGTTTTCAAATTTTGGAGCGATTTAAAATTTTCATCGTACCACTTGACGTGAAATAGCCCATATATATATATATCTGATACAGTTGCGTGTAATCTTAATCTTGAATTATTTAGTTATAAATATTTTTTATTGTTAATCTTCATGCAAGTAAAGGTAAAAGTTTTCTATTATAAAGCTACTAATGAAAATCAAAGAATTATTAAATTTATTTTATATAAACTTATCCAATATAATAATTCTTATACGATTCACTGATTCAAGTAAACTTTGTAAAATAATTCAAAATGTGTAACGGCACTTATATTTATTCTTTCATTAGTATACTCTTGTATAAGAGTTTATTCTTCATTATTTTTTAAAAATAAAAAAAATATTAACAGAACTTTTAGAACAAATATCTCAATATTCAATATTCCTATATATTTAACTACTTTAGTAATGGTTATAGAAATAACTGTCAGACTCGAGTGACACTTGCAGGTATTCTCAATTTTGTTCCCTTTAATTATAAATATTTTTCAATGTTATTCTTCATGAAAGTAAAGATAGTGGTTTTCTACAGTGAGCTAGTAATAAACACGAACCCAGACGGAAATTTATTTTCCCAGAAAGAGCTAAGAAAAGCTAATTAATTTTATAATCAATTTATAATATGTAGATTTTGGACTCTGTTAATAGTTAGTTAGAATTTATAACTTTTATTAGCTCTTCTTAGCTTTTGCTAGATTTTAATAGCTTTTAGGTTTTTTTCAAAAGTAAAAGAAATGTGCGAGTTTAAAAAAGCTAATAACTACTAATAACTTTTTTAAATTATTATATACAGTAAATAAGTATTTAGAATTTTTATGAATATTTACCAATAGCAATCTTTTATTAATAGCTTTAGTTTTTTTGCATACATCACTTAGAAACAGCTAAAAACAGTTAAATATAGGAAAATGCAACAGTTACTATTAGTGTCATTTTATCGTTTTTCACGATATTTTCGAAATACAAAAATCTAATAAAACCTAATAAAGCTTAGAAATATTTACGAAATTTTAAAAACAACTAAAAAAATCTTATAAACTTCACCAAATTTTTTAAACTATTACTACAGTCCAAAATCCGCACTTTATAAAGTGTTATGAAAATCTAATAAAAGCTAATAACTTTTATTAAGTATTTATATAAACATTATTCGCATATGATTATTTCCGCTAGGGAAAGAAATATTAAATTTAATTTTCAATAAAGTAATCCAATTTTGTTAATCTTTTATATGATTCGATGATTCATGTTAACATTTAAAATAATTCAGAATTTTTTACGGAATTCGTATGTATTCTTTAGTTAGCATTCTCTTGTAATAAAGTTTATACTTTATTATTTTTCTAATATGAAAACATATTAATCTATTTTTAGAAAAAATATTTCAATTGTCCAATATTTCTATGTGTTCTTAGTAACACCAAAGCCACTTGAGAAATACAAATTTCGCGCCAAAAATGTAATCGATTATTCCGTGTTTATTGTAATACTAAACCGCTCATTTATGTGACAATACTGATTAAACCCTATAAACGAACCACATAGGTTGTGACGTGTCCACTGGGGATTAGGGTGGAGTCACGAAATAATACAAAAAAGAACAAATAAAACGATTGCAGGTTTATTGCACTCAAGGTGCTCAGGAGTAATACACGGCAAAGCAGCGGCTTTGCCGTTCAAAATTGCCAGTCACGTTGGCCGCGGTCGCTCGCGTTCGCGCGATTGCGGGCCGTCCCGCACCTAACCACGCGTCGCGCACACACACTTAAAGGAAGCTGGACTTGGGAGGAAGGAGCACGGCTCACCTGGACGCTCGTCTTCTGGGTCCTCGGACACACACGTAGTTATTTAAAATAGCGATATGGCGTGTCGCACAATCGGTGGTCGGTCGCAGTCTGAGGAGTATCGGCACGCACGAAGCGAGAGAGTTTTCCCTCGGCGTATTGCGCAGGCGCGCCTACTCTCGCGTCTCGAGTCGTGCGCGCTCGGCTCAGTTCGTACTGGCCGCTCGGGCCGTGATTTCGCTGCCTCGACGGAGATGTCGTCGACGACGTTGACTTCGTGGTGCTGGATGGCGATTGAGTAACTGCAGCCCTGCTGAGATTACTATCTGCGAGGTAAGCGTTTAAATCGTTCCATAGTACCTCGATGTTAAGCTAATCCGAGCCCCTCGAGTTTCTTTATTGCAGGTGCCGTATGTTATCAATACGGGATCTTCGGCTCGGAGTGTCCGGACAGCTGGAGCACATCGGCGTCTCATAACAGCCCTCAGTGAGCGGAGCCAGGCAGCGGTGAATCGTCGTCGTCCTATGGAGTGCCGCCAAGGTAATTTACCTACTTTCCTCGGGCTCTATCTAGATGTTTATTTGTGTCTGCCATAACCTCAACTAGACATGTCATCTCCTTTCCTGTTGGTCCTATTGACATACCTGGGAGAAGCTATGCCTGGTTATAGCTTCTCCATCCTCGTTCCTTAGTAGTCGACCAACTTATTAATTGATTACCGTTTCAGGTACTCTAATTGGCAGTACACCATGGCTTGAGCGCAAGGGCGCTACCTCATTCCAAGGCCTGGAGTCTTTACCTGGGCTGCTCAACCTCGGAGGCTTCTCTTGGGTGCTGGAGAGGGCAATCAAGGCTGGATGGGACCTGGGGATATGATACGGGTCCTTACTGGTGCTGGAGAAGACATAAGGATGCTGGATCAACGGAGCAGTGTGTGTGTGTGTGCCATTGTGCGCAGTCAGGAGTCGCATCTCCTTTGCTTCGGGTTCTGCTGCTTACTACGCATTGTAAGCCTATATCGGTTGCACACATTCGCATATGTGTGTCTAATAGGACTTAATTGGTATGTATAGCACGCTTACTTCGCATAGTAAGCTTGACAGGTGCTATACAATACCTTGTCTCGCTAGTTTATTTCTAAGTGACATGTAGTATAACTACAATGTCACAAGGTTGTTTGACAATATTAGAATATACCGGTAGATTCGGATAAATAATGCTCGACTTTATAGTGAAATGTCCTATTCAACCCGATAAATTGCAATCATGAAAAATCATTAATTATTTGAAATCCAGATACATGCCTATTCGTTGTAAATAGAAAATACAGCAATACCTCATATAAAATACGATAAACGATTCAACGACAGGCGCCCACGTGAAAAAAATTTATAAAGTTTTTATAAAAATTGTATAAAATGAATTTACGATAGAGAAAAAAGCCAACTTCAGTTTGACATCTAACCAACTTCAGTTTGATGTCTTATTCCCGTGAGCTTCGTGCAGCGCGAAACGTTTGCCGTCGTATTTTACTTAAACAAGCAGTTTACCACTAAATTCGTCGCGGAAGTCGTACTTTTAACCTAGATATATGTGGTGCGTCAATTGACAGCATGGAATATTATCGATTTTGAGAATTTAAAATTCAGTCTCGGTGAGGGGAGAGCCGGAATATTGAGACCTGAAGATTCAACTCCGTCTACACTTTTGATCAGATAAGTCCTCCTTTCTCTTGATTTTTAAAAACTTAGCGATTGAGTACATTAGATACTTTGTGTTTTTGTAATAGTTTTGTTGCAGGTTAGACGATTTTAAAGGTACGATCAACAGCTTCTCCGTGCGTAGAAGCGTCGGTACGAGTTACCCATCGCCACCGCTACCAGCTGATGAATTTTGCAGTCCTGTTTTTAAGGTTATATATGTTTATTCCCAAAACTTTAAGATTTAAGTTTTGCAAAATTTTTCCCAATTTTCACAAACTTTTCCCAAGTTGCGCAATACGTTTCCCAAAGTTCACAAACTTTTCCCACACTATAAAATACCGTAAAAAAATTTTAAAACTTATCTCGAACGTTTTTAATTAATTTATTATTTATCTTTTTCTATTTTAAAATGTTTCAATTTATATTGAGCCTAAAGTGACCGCGTTTTTGTATGTAAATTCCTTTAAAATGTGCTTTAAAGCGTGGTATTTATTTAAAAATTTAATAAAAATATATTTTTTATGAAAGCCAATCTTTTTATAAAAATTTTATAAAGTTTCTATAAGACCATTTTTTATACAAATTGAATACAATCCATTTTATACAATTTTTATAAAAACTTTATAAATTTTTTTTACGTGGGCGTAACCGATAAGATCCTGTAATCAAACCGCTGATTTATGTGACAATACTGATTAAACCCTATAAACGAACCACATAGGTTGCTTGACAATATTAGAATATACCGGTAGATTCGGATAAATAATGCTCGACTTTATAGTGAAATGTACTATTCAACCCGATAAATTGCAATCATGATAAACGAACCACATAGGTTGCTTGACAATATTAGAATATACCGGTAGATTCGGATAAATAATGCTCGACTTTATAGTGAAATGTACTATTCAACCCGATAAATTGCAATCATGAAAAATCTTTAATTATTTGTAATGCAGAGACATGCCTATTCGTTGTAAATAGTAAATACAGCAATACCTCATAAAATGCGATAAGCGATTCAATAGCGGTTACTTTTTGACTGACAAAGCCAGGTACGATGCGTTAGGCAAGCCGCCCATTTCATGCGTCGATCGTCATAAATCCCTATAAAGGTACCAGGTAAGTTGTTATATAGTATTGAAATATGCTGGTAAGGTCATATAGCCGTTACTTGGCGTTATTGTGAAACGCCCTATTTAACCTTATATTTTTGTATGCTCTATAAGACAATAACTGAGGGGCCGGAAACGAAAAGGGCGCGTGAGCCGAAAATCCTGGATAAGTATTGTCCACGGAGTCGATTTTTCACGTCAATAAAATTAAATTTTTTTCTTTTGGGTTTTGTAGAGGACATAATTCCACACATTTTTTGTATTTAAACAATATTAAAAATATTTTTTGTTTTCGAGTTATAACCGAAAAACGCGATTTTTGCGATAATTATTTTTTAATACGTTTTTCACTTCAACTCGCCACCATTTTCTTTCTATTGAATATTTTGTTCTGAAATTTTTATAGAAGTTTCTCCTAAGATATCCGCGAGTAATAGACTTGATAAAAAGTCTTAATATTGATTAGAAAAAATGTGATGATTTTTAAAAAGAAAAAATGAAATTTATGTACGTTTACCTTCAGCGAGAAAAGTTGAGTGACGAAGTTTTAAATTTCGGGATTGTAATAATCGGATATTAAAACTAAATAGTTAAGGAAGTTTTTTGGAAATTTTCAGACTTACAAGTATTAAGGAAGCTGAATAATAGCGATTTTTCCATAAGCTCGTAACCGCGCACCATGCCTCTAACTGAGCCGCCCGGACGTTCGACTCGCTCTCTTATTTATCTCTCTTATTTTTTTTTATGTGAAGATATTATCATTGAAGAAACTCGGTTTACTGGTACTTAAACACCATTATTTGAAGGAGTGTCCATTTGATTTATGTTAGGCAAAAGATAAAATTATATAAAGTATATAAAAATTTATCGAAAATTAGCGATAATAAGAAACCATAAGTATTCGTTGTTTGTCAGTATAAAAAAGAAAATTCGAAGGATTAACTGTATTTTAAATATAATATTTGCTTCTTTTAAGTCATTGTGCACTTGAAAATGTACATAAAAATTATAAATGATGTGTTAGCGTGAAAGATTGTAGATTAAAAAATGTGGAGAGCGAGTCGAACGCCCGGGCGGCTCAGTTAGAGGCATGGCGCGCGGTTCCGAGCTTATGGAAAAATCGCGATTATTCAGCTTCCTTAATACTTGTAAGTCTGAAAATTTCCAAAAAACTTCCTTAACTATTTAGTTTTAATATCCGATTATTACAATCCCGAAATTTAAAACTTCGTCACTCAACTTTTCTCGCTGAAGGTAAACATACATAAATTTCATTTTTTCTTTTTAAAAAATCATCACATTTTTTCTAAACAATATTAAGACTTTTTATCAAGTCTATTACTCGCGGATATCTTAGGAGAAACTTCTATAAAAATTTCAGAACAAAATATTGAAGAGAAAGAAAATGGTGGCGAGTTGAAGTGAAAAACGTATTAAAAAATAATTATCGCAAAAATCGCGTTTTTCGGTAATAACTCGAAAACAAAAAATATTTTTAATATTGTTTAAATACAAAAAATGTGTGGAATTATGTCCTCTACAAAACCCAAAAGAAAAAAATTTAATTTTATTGACGTGAAAAATCGACTCCGTGGACAATACTTATCCAGGATTTTCGGCTCACGCGCCCTTTTCGTTTCCGGCCCCTCAACTGTTAAAATCCCGATAGAAATCCACTTGTTAAGAATATATCATTTTGTATTACCTGAAATAGAACTATAGATAATTCATTCATGTTCGGGTTTTTCATTATAAAATACTATAAGCTTTAGATTGAAAAAGCATTGATATATAAGTACGTGTAAGATGGCAAATCCTTATAATGCCCGGTAAATATAAATACAAAATATTTAAATGTAAATGTGTACCCGATATACTCCGATAAACTATTTTATGCTCTTTTATGTTACACGTTTATTCTTATAAAACCTTATAAACAAATTTATTTTTATCGCATTTTATGAGGTGTTCATTATGAAGCCTATAGTTATAAGCTTATTCTTTCCGATTCGTATTAAATAGTGTATAGCATTCTATCGCAAACTCCGGGTGCAAAAGCCACATGAAGTACGATAAAAAATTTTTTTTTATAGTTTTATATGAGGTTTTTTCAACAGGGTAGCGATAATATTTGTGCACAACGAAATGTTACAACCTTTGAAGGAATGTTCGGTTTTATTTATGGATGGGACATTCAATGTAAGTTTTATGTATATTATATTATTTTTCAAAAATATAATTTTTTAGCTTTAAAATCTTAATTTAAAATCTTAACATCTTACTGTCGGATGAATCACGTGTAATTTTAATTGTATATAACACTTTTAAAATCTTACTATACTTCCAGGCAAGACCAGCTCAGCCTACTGATATTAAACAACTATTTGTGATTCATTTTGCGCGATTACTTGTAGTAAGTTGCATTTAATTGCTACGTATATTTTATTTTCCCTTAACTATAATATAACTTGATTATTCAAGGGATTTCCTGCTATATATGCTTTGACGGATAGGATGTCTAAATATATGTACATAGCTCTCTTTGAGTTCATCTGCAATATGATTCCAGAATTAAAAAATAATATTAAACGTATTGTTGTGGATTTTGAGTCTGCTATACTAGGAGCTGTTCGGCAAGTTTTCCCGAATGCTCAATTGTCAGGATGCCTATTTCATTATATGCAGGTATATTATAATCAATATTTTATTAAGAAATATATTATGTAAAACAATTTCTATTGATAGCCCGTTAGAAGATATTGGCGAAAAGACTGCGGTATTAGCGAAGATGCAGCTAATGATACAGTTTTGGAACTGGCGCTAGTTTTATCTTTACTACCCGATTATAAGATGGAGGATAGTTTGGCCATATTAGGACAAAAAATTATGGAAAAGGGAATTCGAAATGGCACAAAATTTTATAATTATTGGCGCAAAATGTGGTTACCACTTGCGTCAGTCATATCAGTATTTCGAAGAGAAGTAAAAACTAATAACATCTCAGAAAACTTTAATCGACACCTGGAAAACAAAATTGGACACCGAAAGCCCATTTGGCTTATGTTAGGTACGTGAGTTCTTTTAAAATTATAAATCATTAAAATAAACAATAACGTATATTTTGCAAAATTTACAGAAAAATTACATAAAACGGCTAAAATTTTCAATAATCGATATCGAACGTTAATTTATCATGGTACGATAAGGTATTATTGGCCCAGAGATTTAGTCAATAAAGATAGAGAGGTTCAGGGTTATGAGAGACGATTTAACAGGTAAATTGCTTATAATTTAATGCATTTAAAAATACTTGATAAAATCTGGAAAATCAATAAATACTCATTTTGACTTACTAGCTTATAGTTATTTTCAAATCACTCATTTACATCTTTATTTTTTTTTATTTTTTCATTCTTGTCATGAAAAACTGTAATTAAATTTAAATTATTTTTCAGCTTACCTTTAAGGATTATTTGGACACGATTGTCAGACAACGCAGATCCAAGTTACTTCCTACAAGTAACTATATCGGATATTGCTTGAATACATATTTAACTGATTAAAGATATTTATATTAGTAACTTTTTCACAGTTGAATATCCTGATGATTATGAAGTCCGGTCAGAAAATGATACGAGTATCCACATAGATACATTGCATGCTTTAGGCATTGACGAATTTGTAGCAAATGAAGGAGGTAATATATGTAAATATGCTACAATATTAGTATAAGAAGCACCTTTCGTGCCCTTTCCTACTTCTAGCTTCGCTGACATTGCATTTTCCACGCCGAAAACAGTCGGTAAAACATGTTGTATGTTCTACTTAATTATTAAAATATGCAAGGCTTTTGCCAATCACCTGTTTAACACTAGTAATGTAGTATAATATTTTGACTTTTTGACGCGCAATTTTTTAGGCCTGATTTTTAGGTGCGCATCATTTGCATACTAGAATCACGTGTTTTGCGTAGGAAAAAGAATCGCAAAGTCGTTTTTCATGCTTTTTCACTTTCTATATGGTTTACAGGTGGAACTTTTGAAAATTCAATTTCTGAGGATTGTAAGTGAGAAATTTCATTTGGTAACTTTAATATTTTCTTTTAATAATTAATTTTTTTGTCGTTTATGTGTAGCAAATAATCAGCGGCATATAGGTAAATTTTTTTACGTCAATTAGATCTATCATTTTTATGCAGAATAATTATTATAAACAATTTCAGAAGAAATGCGTCAAGGTTCTAGATCAGCTAAAGGTGGCCGAAGTCGTGGACGAGGACGTCAAGGTCGTGGTCGAGGATCAAGACAAGATAGAGGGCGTGGGCGAAACGTAGATCAAAATATAAGAGATGTAGGACAAAGAGTTGCTTCACCTCCAATAGAAACTCTATTACAAATTGACACCGAAATACCGCAGAACGAAGATAATTTGGTACCTAGGTCTGACATTTTGGACGAGAGTGAAACTCAACAAAATGAGCAAAGACTGATCAGACGACGTCTTTTTGATGAAATAAGAGATTTATTAAATGAGCGTCAGTATTAAATCTGTGCAGTTAGACATAATAATTCAAGCTGATATTTTCAAGCCTTTTTCTTATATAAAAATATGGAAAAAGATAAGATTTATGTATTTAATAGACACTTTTTCAAAATTTGTATATTATTTAAGTTAATTTAAATTATTTTTAACAATTGTTCTTCAATATCTCTGATGAAAAATGGCATTGGACAGAAAAAAATGGTTGAATTGTTATTTCTTCAACAAGAAAATGACTATAAGCTTCAATG
The DNA here is from genome assembly GCA_026168455.1 of Theocolax elegans. Classification (NCBI taxonomy): domain Eukaryota; kingdom Metazoa; phylum Arthropoda; class Insecta; order Hymenoptera; family Cerocephalidae; genus Theocolax; species Theocolax elegans. The sequence continues at coordinate 44,269,791 of CM047426.1, read as the reverse complement.
GTGTAATGACATTTTTACTTAATGATTTCAGTTAACAGTGACACGGATGAACACTTAATCGAGCCATCGATAAATCGATCCACACCGACTTCTGATTTGGAAAATGATATTGAAACTCAACATCATGAGGCTAATGGTGATCTATTATAATATATCTATATATTATATGTTTTCTTTCGAACGAAAAATAATTTTACTATTTGTTTAGTAGAATCTGACCATTTATTAGTATTGGATAGCAGTGATAATATTAATAGAAACGTCGAAATCCAGAGTGGTATTCTTAATTTTTGTATAATTCTTGTCATGTAATTAAACTGATATAATGAATATTATTAAATATAACCTTTTTAATTTAAAGGTCCTGTAGAAAGTAGCAGCCTGTCGAATTCTAATAATCGCATCGGAAAATGTAAACATACTTTAGCTATGAATAGTTTTATATTTTAATAAAAACAAAGTTTCTGTGACATTCAAATTTTATTTACAGTGTCTAGACAATTAAAGCGAAATAAAAAGCGGCGACTAAGACGAAAACTAAAACGTTTGCAACATACATATAGCAATGCTGATTCTTCGCGTTCTCAGCGACGAATGCTAAATAAGCAAGCGAAAGAAGCAGGTAAATAACAATCCTAATTCATCATACTTATTATTATATGAAGTGCATTGTCATAATCACAAACTGTGCGATTTTTCAGAGAAGTTTTAGAGTAAACTAACGCTACACTTCGGTCAAAAACTTTTCCGCGTACTCTACGCATTGTTCGCATAAGCTACAATTTCGCAAAAATCTTTTTTCGTGTTCTTGATTTATGGCGTAAGGTATGGAGAACCCATTAAAAATATGACAAAATCTTTCTACTGTGCTCTTTTATGCGCCTTCATACAAAATATCTTGAATCAAATACAACCTCGCGGACGACCTTTCCGTGAGCTCTACATTAACCTCGTAAGTTATGATTCCGTGAGAAATACGATTTGTAAAATCACGTATACGTAAATTACTATATCGCGGAAAATAGAAACAGGTGTTTTTCATTCCCCGCTTAAACTATATATCCCTTTCGAAAATACTTAATGTGAGTTATAATTCGATAATATAGGTTTTTAAAAATATTTAAAATATATTAATCGATTTTCTGCCTGATCATAGAGCTCAAAAAATATATTTTGAAAAATCGCATATTCTAAATTGCTGTAGAGTAGATCCATTTCTCTTAATATATTTTATTTCAATATTTTAAGTCACAGGACTTAAAAAGTTGTGACGTGCCAACCTTTCTTTGGGTTTTACCGTTACTATAGATTTTTGCTGCTTGTTATTAGATTAGATGTAAGTTAGGTACGAAACCATCTATGCATCTATATCTTGTTGCAGACTTGTTAATCCTGGTTTTATGTGTAAATTGAGACACATTATATTAGCACACATTGGCTATTATAACTGCAGTGTGTATTTGAATGTATTAATTAGTGTATCTTTTGTATGTATTATACACATTTCTATCACCACGCATTGGGCCATAGAAACGGTAGTGTGTAATTTAATAATACTTAAATGAATAACTATAAATTTTTCATATATATATTTACAATATTTATTTATTTAATTTCATTACAAATCCTTATAATAAAAGGACTTGTACTAATAAAACTATGAATTTTAATGTTAATGCTACAAAGGCTTATATATCAATGAATCCTTGTATATAAATTTCCGTCCTTTATATACTATCTTTACCTCATTAGTACAAATCCTTTTTAATTATTTTTCGTTATATTTTACATCAACTTCGTATTTTGATTTTTTATTTTAAATCATATTTTCTTTCTTGTTTCTATATACATATAATATTATCTAAATTTCTAATTATTTATAAGAAATAATTGCATATTTATTTTTATATCATATGCATTTTTGTAATTACTTTTATTTCTATAATTTTTTTATTAATTCTATAACCTCACTTATTTCTACATTTAAAAATAATCTTAAATTCATTTTTTCTATTTACAATCGTTTTTTATTCTACTCATAAATTACACAATTACAAAACTAAATATATTATAATTTCTATTATTTTTAAATGTACAAATATCTTCGCATACTGATTTTGCATAAACATATAATTTTTATAATTAATTTATGTTTTGCCGTAAAATTAAAAATCAAATTCTTTTTTATACATTTTAAATTGATTATTTGCATTAATTTTATTATGTAATAATATTCTATTTACAATTTAATTATTTATTTAATTATAAAATATTTATTTTTAGTATAACTGCAATTGCATTTTCATATTTCTAAATTTGCGCTTTAAATCGTGACGCGCTATAATTCTAGGAATTTACATGTTAGTCCATTTCAGCTGACAATATTCTTGTGGATATTTACATTTATATATAGTTCATTGGTCTTTCTAAGAAATCTATTTTGATGCCCTATATCCTCTTTATATAAAATTACGTATTTATTAAATAATTTAATTATATGTAGTTATATACGTCACATTACCCCCCCTTAAATAATATTTAAATTTAACTAAATTTTAATATTATTTAATATATTATAATCATTATTTTATTATTACTTCACACAATTTATAAATATTATGTTGATCATTTGACAGTTATCATACAATAGACAGCTGTCTCAACCATACATAATTACTTATAGGTGGTTTCTATTACTACTAAATAATAACATTTTTTTTCTTTGTTTTCATTTTAGTTTTATTTATTTCTGTATATTTTTTTTTATAAGTTCTATTTCTTTTTTCTTTTTATTTATTTCTTTTTCTGCCTCATCCATTAATTTATTAAATTTTTCTTGGAGTGACGTCCATTCTCCTTTCCTCTCTTTTGCTAAAAAAATATTTTTTCTTTTATTAGATAATTTGATAGACATCATTTATTAGACCTCTATCTCAATCTATATATATATATATATACCTAAAGGTTCCGGCACATATTCCTCCACCGCTGGTTTGGTGGAACGAGTTGTTCTCACCGGAAGACGAGCTATGATGGTTCTTAATTTAGGGTCCGTCCTGTCCTTAGGTTTTGTTTGTGTCCATTTGTTACTTTTTTGTACCTTTAAAGTTTGGGTATATACCCCTGGACGGTAAAATGACCCCTCATCTTCTCGGTGAAAACCTTCCTCGCTGGCCGCCTTTTTTCCTACCCAGTGTAATCGGGGTGAAAAATGAATGGCTTTTTCGCCAGTTTGCACTTAGGTACAACATGTACCGAAATTTTGTATTTGTGTTGATTTGTCCATGATTATACTAGTTAAACTTTGAGTTTTGAGTCTTATTTATACTTGTTTTGCAAAACTTTGCACCTTTTTCTTTTGAACAATATTCTTAGAAAATATTGGTTTTGATATCCAATTTCCAGAAATCTTCGTTATTTAGTTTTGATTTAACTTATAATAATGGTTATATTTATTAAATTTTCTTGGAATATATATTTCAAAAATCCTAAGTTTATACAAAAATGTTTCAAATTTAATTCTATTTTATTTATAAAAAAAATTTTTTGTTTTCTTTTCTTTATCCACAAACATACTGTTAACTTTACAAAAAAAAATTAATCTTCTTCTCTATAATATACTTTCATATTTGATACATGAAATTTTCCTCTTTCAATTTATGTTATGGGATCTACTAATAAATATGTATCATATCCTAATTTTTTCGCTATAATATACGGACCTTGCGCAACAGGCATAAATTTTGCAGTAACTTTATTTTCATTTTCCGATATATTTAATGCTTTAATTAATACATGATCATTTATTTTGAATTCATAATGTTTCTTATTTTTATTCTTTTTTTTTTTTTGCTCTATTAATTAAAAAATTATGCATATGTTTTCTTGCATTATTTAATTTTTCTTCATATGTTAATTCATTATTTTGTAAGTTTATATATTTATCCCATACACGAATTGGCTTCTTATTTAAAAATAATTCAATCGGTGTATAACCAGTTGTCTCATGTATTGTTTCATTCATTATTTTTTGTACATAATCTATTTCTTTTGCCCATCCAGTGTGTTTTTTCAAAATGGTACGGTAAATTCTCCCTATCTCACGATGAACCCTTTCAATAATATTACTTTGAGGGTGTCTTATTGAAGAAAACATAGGTTTTATATCATTTTTTGTTAAATAATCTATCCATTTATTACTTGTAAATTGAGTACCATGATCTGATAAAATAGCCTTAGGTTTCATGAATTTTTCAATATATTGATCTATTTTTCTAATTACGGATAACGTATTTGCTTTTTTCAACGGATACAATACAACATATTTACTATAAATACATCTATCGTTGACAAAATATATTTTACCCCCCCCCCCCCTATGGAAATAGGTAAAGGTCCGTAAAAATCAATCGATAATATTTCACCCAACAAGAATTGGTTGAAATTTAGAGTGATACTTAATCGTAGAATATTTACTTTTTTGACATATATCACACGGTTTTATGTATTCACTAACTTTTTTTCTTAATTTTGGAACATAAAAATATTCTAAAACCATTTTATATATTTTTCTTGGTCCTACATGACCATAAAATTCATGTAATAAATTTATAAATCTTTTCATTATTTTTTCTGGAATTATAATTTTCAAATTATTTCGTGATATTTTACAAACATATTCATTTGATATAACATATTTTTTAGAATTTTTTTATTCTATTTCATTTATTATTTTACCAATTTATTCATCCGATCTTTGTAATTTTTTCAAATTTTTAAAACTATCAATTAACTCTTTATCTATAGATTTTTTTATTATAGTTGCAATTATTATTTTTGTATCTTTTAAATCGTTTGATTCATTTATATTTAACCGACTTAAATAATCAGCTGCTTTATTTTTATGTCCAGTTAAATATTCTGGTATTATATTTAAATCTTGAATTGATAAATTCCATCTTCTTAAACGTGAATTTGTAAATTTACAATTTTGCAAAAATGATAAAGCTTCATGATCTGATCTAACTATAATCTTAGACGCGCCCCTTAAATACGTATCCAATTTATGTAATGCCCAGACTATTGATAACATTTCTTTTTCTGTTGTAAAATAATTTACTTCACTACCTTTTAATGTACGACTAATATATGTTACTATTTGTTCTTCACCTTCTTCATCTAATTGTGATAAAATTCCGGCAATCGCGTAATCACGTGCATCCGTAGTTAATATATACGGTTTTTTCGGATTTACGAAATTTAATATTATCTTATCGTCAAATAATTCTTTTATTTTATCGAAAGCTTTTTGTTGCTCTTCCTTCCATTCATATCTTATATTCTTTTTTAGTAGTTTTGAGAAGTGGAATAGTTTCTTTTGAATAATTTTTTGCAAATTTTGTGTAATAATTTAGAAACCCTAAGAAACTTTGTAATTCTTTAACATTTCTTGGCTCATTAAAATTTTTTATAGTTTTAATTTTGTCTGGATTTAATTTAATCCCTTTACTTGTTATTATATTATCTAAAAATTTAATTTCTTGTTTAACTATATTTGATTTCGCAAAATTTAATCCTAATTTGCATTTTTCTAATCTATTAAAAAATATATCTAAATGTCGTAAATGATCTTCAAAATCTTTTGACATTATAAATATATCATCTACAAATGATAATATAAAATCTAAATCGTGTATAGCTATATCAAGACCTCTTAATAATGCCGCACTACTTATTTTTATACCAAATAGTACGACATTAAATTCATAAACCTTATTATCGCAAATAAAAGCAGTATATTTTTTACTTTCTTCCGTTAGCGCGATTTGCCAAAAACTATTTGATAAATCAAAATTAGACATAAAATCCCGATTTTTACATTGAATAAATATCTCTTCTACACCAGGTGGAGATTCATAATCATCTACGAGTTTATTATTTAATTTTCTTGCATCCAAACATATTCTTATAGTAGTTAGGGCAAGGCGGCTGTCAAGCCAGGCGTAAATTTAATCTTCTTGTTTAACTATATTGATTTCGCAAAATTTAATCCTAATTTGCATTTTTCTAATCTATTAAAAAATATATCTAAATGTCGTAAATGATCTTCAAATCTTTGACATTATAATATATCATCTACAAATGATAATATAAAATCTAAATCGTGTATAGCTATATCAAGACCTCTTAATAATGCCGCACTACTTATTTTTATACCAAATAGTACGACATTAAATTCATAAACCTTATTATCGCAAATAAAAGCAGTATATTTTTTACTTTCTTCCGTTAGCGCGATTTGCCAAAAACTATTTGATAAATCAAAATTAGACATAAAATCCCGATTTTTACATTGAATAAATATCTCTTCTACACCAGGTGGAGATTCATAATCATCTACGAGTTTATTATTTAATTTTCTTGCATCCAAACATATTCTTATAGTAGTTAGGGCAAGGCGGCTGTCAAGCCAGGCGGGTTCTAAGCCACTTACCATCAGAGCAAGCGATTCCTACCTTACCGACTGCGGGTTCTAATCCCTGCTAAATGTAGTTTTGCATAGGTTAAATGATTGGTAATATGGTAATCTATCATACCGACACCCGCTAGCCTTGCATAGTCAAAATCTACTATACCGACAGTGGTTAGGTCTAGCCAAAGGGAGATTATGTATGAATCTTCATGCGCGAGTGTCAAAATCTACTATACCGGCAATGGTTAGATCTAGCATAAGCAAGGTTATGTACGAATCTTCGATATCGATCGCGAGTGACAAAATCTACTATATCGGCAGTCGCAAAAGAGAGGTTATGTACGAATCTTCGATATCGATCGCGAGTGATAAAATCGACTATATCGACTGTCGCAAAAGAGAGGTTATGTACGAATTTTCTATATCGATCGCGAGTGACAAAATCTACTATATCGGCAGTCGCAAAAGAGAGGTTATGTACGAATCTTCGATATCGATATACGCGAGCCGCTACCGACGTGAGTTGGCGAGATCGAAGCTAGCGCCGCCCCCCCATCCTCGTTGCTCCTTGCGTCGGCGTCGGCGTCTGCGTCTGCGTCTGCGTCATAGTTTTACTTACCTACCCAACTGTTGCTCCAACGACATATAGGGAGAGAGGTTATGTTACAAATTCATTTAAAGTCAGAGAAAAAGTTTAATTATTTAAGAAAGAAAGGAAAGGAAATGTGAAGCAGTAAAGGAAATAAATAAATGTTTGCAATTCAATAATTTTATTATTTATTTATTTTCAAATAATTGTACATTAATAATATAATTGCATATATTTTTAGAAAAAAAAAAATTGGGAATGTGACTTTGCATTTGTGTACAAAAAAAATTTTTTAATGGAAACTTACATCTATTATTATAAAAATTAGGAGAGAACGCATAGTAAACTAGTCTAATAATTAAACTAATAATATAAAAATCTGATATAATTATTTTATGTAGAACATGTTTTGCACTCACAACAGTAGAATAAAATCTTACGTTAACTAATATTAAGTTTTGTTAAAAAATAAATGTAAAATGTTGATATAAAATAAAAAAATTATTAAACTATACAAATTTTATCAAGCACCCTCCAAGATATTGCATATATACTTCTCGAGTTCGTATTTCATTATGCAAGGTATCATATGCCTCCTTATTTTCAAGCAGTAAATTACCAACTCTTGCTGGTAAAAAAACGGCAAAGGAGTTATCAATCTCCAATACAATTTTGTCCCCATACTTTGTGTGTACCATCTTTATGGAAGAGATTTTGTAATTCTCATTCTCAACGAGATCTCGCAATCTTCGTGACGGGAGAAAAGCTGGAGTACCTGCCGCTTGATTGATTAACTCCATTGTACTGAAAGGAAAAAATAAGAATCTTTGATTAACATTTTATGTCAATATAATATATAATAGGTATAATATATATATATAAGTACCTATAGTTAATTTCGAAGAGTAGAATGTAATAGATTGCATATATTTTCAATGATGGGATCGTTCAAGACCGTTGAATTTTGATACACCCAACGATATAATGCAGCAGCGTTTTGCGCTGCACAATTTTTGGTCCAGCCTGGAGGATGGTGAGAGCAGGTTATTCCTCTTTGAAAACCTCCTCGGTGAAGAGAGGGACAGTGCACGTCATCTAAGTTAACAATACATTTAAAGAAAGGTTGTAACCATCGTTTTTTCGTCAATCCCTTCACGTAGATAACTGGCTCTTTGTAGTCTTTTTCTCCCTCCTTATGGGTGATTTTATACAATATTTCAGGCACTTTGTAATATTCTATCTCTCCAGCATTCCATGAAAGTCCATGAAAATATTTTTCAAGCCAGTGGTTTTCAATTTTATCGTTATAATCTAGATCCTCCCAGACATGAGGTGGTTTAAATGTATACACTTTTGGAACTGCGTCTGCTTGATTAAGATTAATTACTGCTACTTCTTTCAATAAGCAATCTCCACCACTCTTAACCCATTGTATATCCATAATAAATTCCATTTTTTTTTTTTTTTTTCGTTATTAAAAAATATAAAGTATAAAAAAAGCAGAATGTTAATGAAAATAATAATAATAATATATTGTATACATACATATATATAAAACTATTAATATACCTTATGAATAAAAAAATTTTACTGGCGCTCTGTGTCTCAGCGTCAGAATTTATAGGACTCAAATCTCATCCCCACTACGATAAAAAATTACATTGACGAATAAAATCATATATGCGTACGCATCTTGCTCAATGATTCGCGCTTTAGTTACCCTACTCTTAAAAAAAGTTGCGTGCGCACGCTGAATTAAAACGTAAAAAGTTTTTATTCGTTCAACAGTCCCCTCTCACCTGAAAAAATGCGCACGCATTCAATCTCGCGACCACCACCACTTGTATTTAGTTTAAATCACACCCTCTTGTATACAATGTGCGCACGCATCAATTTCTTGATTCGTATATCTCGCGCATGTGCAAATGCGTTTGTACTGATATTTGCAACCCCCCTACCGCGGGTTATGCGCGCGCATAATGTTGTGTAAATCTCCCACTTGACTACTGTTCCATGTATCTACAACTCCCCCACTGCTTGAAAGCTCGCGCCGCCGCGACTATTCATCTCGATCCTCTCTACCGCGAAGTATGCGCGCGCACAAACCTGTGCAAATCTCCCACCTGTGTTCTATTACATTTAATCATGAATTCCCCACTGCTTGAAAGTTTACGCTCTCTGCGCCTGCCTACCTCGATCCCCTCTATCGGGACGTAATCCCCTCTTCACCGTTGCGATCTATAAATTGTGATAGATTTCCGTGTTAGACCTCTATCCAGTATTATCTCGAGAAACCTGAGATCGATGGAAGGCACCATTTCAATTCAACAGCACCGCAAGCTACCATTCACCGATGCAACCAGAAGCAAACGGTTAAGAAGGAGAAGAAGAGGAAGAAGAAAAAAGAGTGGTAAGTGAGCGTCCTCTCTCTTCACTTCAATGCGTGCATGTGTAGAGCATTTGTGACCGCGCTTACGTACGCGCGTCTCTCTCTCTCTCTTTCTCTCTCCAACACATACTTAATCTCCTACTCTCTCACTTTCTCCCTTTCTCTATATCATTGTCTCTGTCTTACACATGCATGCATATTATTCTACAAAACTGTATGATTTTAGTACATTAGGAGCCATCTATTGTTTTCACGAGGCTACTAGAGCGTACTACACGATTGCTCAATTTTAGTACCTGGGGCGCCATCTCTTACTGATTCAAGATACTACAGTTCAAAATTATCAATAGGTAAGAAATTTCAAGTTATTTTCAATTTGTAATAACTTTCATATTATAAAATTAAGAAGAAAATAAATCATTGAGCAATATTATTATATTATTATATTATTATATTATATTATATAATAAATGCTATACTCCCTGAATAATATTCCCCTAAAATTAGTTGTAAGTATTGATTAACTTTTTATAATATTTAAAAATTGAAAATATTTAAGACTAAATGTTAAACATACAATTGTTTAAATTTTAATAATAATAATTATATTATTATATTATTATATTATTAATAAAAAAATTAGTTTGTGTATGAAAATTGAAGGCGCAGTATCATTTTCATTTTTAATAGATCTATTATTTTCTGCATGGATCACATTACTCTCTCTCTCTCTCGAGTAAAGTAAACCCTTATCGTTGTAAAACATATACAATTCATTTCATAAACAATTGTGACTAGCGACAGAGATTTTAGTCAGTATTTTTCGTGCAGTCGACTAGTGAGCACATATATATCAGCGCTATATTTTTTAATTATTTTTCCAATTATTTTTATAAAAAAGAAATAAAAATGAGTTTGTTCAAAAAATACACAACAACAACTGTTGTAAAAAGTGAAGTTTTTGTACGTGGTATAAATCGTTGTACAAATGATAAGTGTTGTGTTGATCACTCAAATGATCCACGAATGGTGATGGATCTACCTCTATTACCATTCCACATACGATTAATAGAGGAAAGACAGCAGCAGCAGCAACAACAACAACAACAACAACAGCAGCAGCAACATCATGAACATCAGCATCAACATCGACATAAACAACAACTAAAACTAAAACTTCAACAACTGCAACAACAACAACAACAACTACTACGACAACAAGAGGAGCTGCAGCAACAAATACTCCTAGAAGAAGAAGAACAACAGGAACTGCAGCAACAAACACAACCCTTGTTTATTTATAAGAAAAATGTAAGTAAATTTTATTTAATTAAATATTAATTATATTATTAAATATTAATTAAAATATAATTAATATTTATACAATATTTCAGGATAATGATATTTCCCCCGAAAGCCCAGATCAGCATTTTTACAAGGAGATATTGTTTAATTATGTAAGTAAATATTATTTATTTATTTATAATTATAAAATTAATTATAAATATTAATTATGTTTTTTTTTTTTTTATTTGTTTCAGACTCAGCATATGACTGAAGCGGAATATATCGCATACACCACTTTAAATGTAAGTTTTATTTTTTTATTGTTTAATTTATATTAAAAAATTATATTTATGTATATATACATATTTTTTTTCAGAGTAAAATAGTCGAGTGCCTCACTATAAAGAATTTTGAGGTAATGTAGTAATTTAGCTAATTTAAATATATTTAATTATAGAATTTAAAAATCACATAATTTATTTAATAAATATTTTTAGGAATCACCTATGTCGCCGGAAGGTGTGTCATATAATGTACCTGATGACATTGCCAACGTAAGTATTCAAAGTTCTCTTTTTTTATCTCTTTATATAATTCTTTCAATTATATAGTTTAATTTATTTTAATAATTTACAGATTCCTCTACCAACAGCTACCGGACCTAAAATAATTAATAATGAAAATGATGATGATGATGATGTTGATAATATAGACAAAATGTTATTAATAGCAAAAGATAACACTATCGATGATGATTTCTTAAAAAATTTATTACAAACTCCACCCCCACCACCACCACCACTACCACCACTACCAACTCCACTTCCAATAATAGGCCAAAAAAAAATTCCATCCCCGATATCCCCATTATCATCCTTATCATCGTCCTCATCTTCTCAATCATCATCATCACCATCATCTACTTCATCATCACCATCATCACAATCATCTTCATCGTCATCATCAGCTTCTTCATCATCACATTCATCTTCTTCATCATCATCAGCTTCTTCATCATCATCGTCATCAACATCATCATCATCATCATCATCATCATCGATAAATAAAAGGAAAATCGAAGCGAAAAAATCAAGTGATGAGAGCACACTTGAAACAAGTGGAGAGGAAAAAAAAAAATCCGCATTATCGATGATAAAATGTTAAGTCCTAGTAGTAAAATAAATTATAAGACATATTAATTATTTAAATATTATTTTGTTTTACATTATAAATTAAAAATAACTAGTTTTTATTTTACTATTAAGTTTTTGTACAGTGTATAATAATAATAATAATAATAATAAGAAATATAAGTGTTTATATAGTTTATTAACTATTTGTTATTATTTTCACCCACCCATTCACCCACTCACACACACACACACACACACACACACACACACACGCACACGCACGCACGCACGCATGCACACTACCGCATACAATGCATATGAGAGAGAGAGAGAGAGAAAGAGAGAGACGCTTACTTGAACGCGTTACTCACGTGCTCTGCGATTGCATGTGTTGAGTGCGAGAGAAATAGTAAGGTGCGCGCGCACATGACGCTTCACCTTGCTGTCGTCGCTTGCACATGTACAGTGGAAGAGAGAGAGAGAGAGAGAGAGAGATGCGCGCGCATGAGTGTAACTCAGCAGCAGTCCCAGCAGAGTTTTAACCGGGCTTGATCAGTCCCTTCTTTATCCTAGGTTAATTCATATTTTAACCAACAGGAGGCATTGCAAGTACTGTTTCTTTTAAAAGTTTCTTTTAAAGTACTTTTGTTTCAATATACGCTTTCTCTCTCTTTCCCTTATACCAATACATATTTTTATATATTTAAACAAATTGTAATTTTATAGCTTTTAAATAATAGTTATTTTTAACAATGACTAATTTATATTTTTATTAAATTTTATAATTATTTATTTATTTACGTTAGTTAATGTATTTATCTACATTTCAATTGATTTATAATAAGTGAAAAAGTCGAAATGATTTCAGTCTTTATTCGTTTCAGATCGAGTCAAGTCGAATTGAAAAAATATTAAAATGGATAGTATTGTAGATGAAGTATTGCGACACGTTAGTAATATAGAAGACGCGTTCAAAATGATAAATCAAACGAACGCATCGAGTAATATGCTACAGCGATGGATAAATCATTGTTCTCTTTCCCTAAAAACTTTACGTAAAATTTTGCAAATTCAACATCTTCTAGTTTCACAAAAACAGTGTATTATACACGCGATTTCAAAACTGGAATGCACTAAAGTGAAGCTGTACGCAAAGTGTAAAAAAGGTGGTGATTTGATGAAAACACCTTCTTCACGACTTACTAATCGCGTTCGTTGGATAGATATAGACAGTGCCTTTGAAAAACGAATGCATACGAGTACAGTTGCAAATTTAACGCATATTGATATCAAATCTTTTCTTAATGACGCATCCGTTTTATTTAGTAAACATGTTAAAAGTATATTAAAGAGCAATAATAATGCTTTAAAAATAAATACTGTACTTTCGTGTAAATTTAAAAAGTATGTGTTGAAAGATGGTGATCAGGAAGAAACAATAGATACAAAATATTTTACAACACCAAACGTAGAAATTTTTTCATCTACATCAAAAAAGCAGTGGTTCATAGACAATATACAAATTCCTATTTTGAAAAGTATGGAGGATTTCGAAGATCAAGATTCTGGCTGGTCATTGGATTCGATTGTTAATATTCAGATTAACATGAACAAATTTAATGCATTGCGTAGTGGAAGTTCTTACATACCTTTACCGAAATTTATACAAAGTAAACGTGCTTGTGTTAACGTGCAAAATAATGATAACGAATGCTTTAAATGGGCAATATTATCAGCATTATATCCGGTTCCATACGATAATCACCCCTACAGAATAACTCATTACTTACCGTATACAAATGAGTTAAATATGAGTGGAATAGAGTTTCCAACTTCTGTGAGACAAATACCTAAGTTTGAAAAACAAAATAGTAATATATCAGTGAATGTTTTCACTTTGGAACATGAAAATATTGTTCCTGTTCATTTGACAACTGAGAAAAAATTACATCACATAAATCCTCTTTTGATTGAACAAAAACCTGGAGATTTGGATAGTGACGATGACGTTATTATGCATGGAAGGCGCATGTGTACATAAAAGATTTGTCTAGATTAGTCGGAAGTTCATTGTCGCGTAAAAAGAAAAATTTTTATATATGTGATCGATGTCTACACTTTTTTTATTCCGAAATAAATCTTACATCTCATGAACAATATTGTAAACAAATATATGATTGTCAAGTACGTCTTCCGAGACCTGAAAAAAATTTTAGAGTTTAAAAATTATAATTATAAAGAAAAAGCACCTTTCATTATTTATGCAGACTGCGAATGCTTGTTATGACCTGTTCAGACAGAAATAGACGAAGTTGGTGAGACATTTGAGACAAAATTTTTAGTATCGGCTTTTTTTTTAAAGTGTAGCTATGATGATTCTTTGTCGATCTATAAATCTTACAGAGGTCAAAATCCAGCTCGTTGGTTTGCTGAACAATTAAAATATTTAGCTGAGAAGGTTGAATATTTGTATAAACATTCTCAACCTATGGAAACACTTATACCCGAACAACTGGTTAATTTTCAGGAAACTAATATTTGACATATTTGTGAAAAGCCTATGGATGGAAGAAAAAAATGTCGTGATCACTGTCATCTAACAAGTAAATATAGAGGCGTTGCACATGATGATTGTAACCTAAATTATCAAGATTCACGAACTATACCAGTCGTTTTTCATAATCTTAGTGGATATGATGCGCATTTAATTATTTCTGACGTATCTAATCATTTTCCTGGCAGTATTGATGTTCTTCCTCTAACAAAAGAGCGTTACATTTCTTTTACAAAACATGTAGAAAATATTAGTATTAAATTTCGATTTATTGATTCATTCCGCTTTATGGCATCATCCCTCGATAAATTAGCTTCCTATTTGACTGAATATAAAATCGTATGTTCCATGTTTAACGACATCAACGATGAAAAAATTGCACTTTTGATGAGAAAAGGAGTTTTTTCTTATGAATATCTTGACTGCTGGAAGAGATTGTCTGAAGAGAGACTACCTGCTAAAAGCAAGTTTTACAGTTTCTCTCAATGATTTCACTGTATCTGATGAAGATTATGATCATGCACAACAAGTATGGAATACTTTTAATCTTTTAAAAACCGATATCCTATTACTAGCTGATGTATTTGAAAATTTTCGTGAACAATGTCTAATAGCTTATGATTTGGATCCTGCACACTATTTTACCATACCTGGATTTCCATGGGATGCTATGTTGAAATATACAAAAGTAAAATTACGACTTTTAACGGATATTGATATGGTTCTATTTATTGAAAGAGGTATCAGAGGTGGATTGAGTCAATGTTCACATCGCTATGCTGCAGCAAATAATGTATAGATGAAAGAAAATTATAAAGAAAATGAAGAAAATGTGTATTTAATGTATTTGGACGCTAATAATTTATATGGGTGGGCTATGACACAATCACTTCCACTTGATTGTTTTGAATGGTTTACAGATTTTGAAAATATTGACTTTTTAAGTAGGAGATGATGACGCTGAACATTGGTTATATTTTAGAGGTTGATTGTTTAGATTATCCTAATGACATTCATGTACAAACATAATGACTTACCTTCTGTCCCAGTGCATGCGAAACCCTCCTGATCTCAAGCAGAAAAACTGTTGCTACATTGACACATAAAAAAAATTAGTTATTCATTGATCGAACACTAAAACAAAGCATTTCACATGACTTACTCTCACAAAATTCATCAAGTATTAAAATTCAAGCAGAGTGCGTGGCTGCAAGCCATATATAGAGTTGAATATTAACATGAGAGCCAATGTTAAGAGGTGGCTTACCCAATGGATTACCGACGCGAGCCAAAAAAGGTATTATTACATTTTATTTAACAAATACGCAATTTAATAAGTCATTACTTCAATGTTCCCAGGTCAATACAACAAAGAAGACACCCTAAAAAATTTCTGCACCGAAAATGTACGATTGTCCGTGATTCTTCGGTGGCAGAAATTTTTAGGGTGTCCTTTGTTGGATTGACCTAGAACATTGAGAATGACTTATTATTTAATTATCTAGTGCGTCTGTATTCTGATTTTTACATAAAATTGTGCATTTTTTAAATAAGTGGAATAATTATCTTTTTTTGCTCAGTCGGTAACCTACCGGGTATGCCACCTCCTTAAGATAAATTTGAGAAAAATCTTTCAAATTGATGAATAATGATGTAATACGGAAGACTATGGAAAATGTTCGCAAACGCGTTAAACGCGGAACTAATGACTCGATGGTGTGGACGATATAGTACTGAAGCTCTCATACAAAACCTAATTTTTCACAGTAGTGCTATAGTTTAATGAAAACTTGGTTGCTATTCAACTCAAAAAAACTAGTGTCTTTATGAATAACCAATCTATATTGAACTTTCTGTACCCGATATATCCAAACTCTATATACAGCTTCCACTATGAAAAGCACCTTTCATTATTTATGCAGACTGTGAATGCTTGTTACGACCTGTTCAGACACGAATAGACGAAGTCGGTGAGACATTTGAGACTATAAAAGATACAATTTCGTTTCACGAGCACGAAATGTTTAGTATCGGCTTTTTTTTAAAGTGTAGCTATGACGATTCCTTGTCGACCTATAAATCTTACAGAGGTCAAAATCCAGCTCGTTGGTTTGCTGAACAATTAAAATATTTAACTGAGAAGGTTGAATATTTGTACAACCATTCTCAACCTATGGAAACACTTACACCTGAACAACTGATTAATTTTCAGGAAACTAATATTTGTCATATTTGTGAAAAGTCTATGGATGGAAGAAAAAAATGTCGTGATCACTGTCATCTAACAAGTAAATATAGAGGTGTTGCACATGATGATTGTAACCTAAATTATCAAGATTCACGAACTATACCAGTCGTTTTTCATAATCTTAGTGGTTATGATGCGCATTTCATTATTTCTGATGTATCTAATCATTTTCCTGGCAGTATTGATCTTCTTCCTCTAACGAAAGAGCGTTACATTTCTTTTACAAAACATGTCGAAAATAGTAGTATTAAATTTCGATTTATTGATTCATTCCGCTTTATGGCATCATCCCTCGATAAATTAGCTTCCTATTTAACTGAATATAAAATCGTACGTTCCATGTTTAATGACATCAGCGATGAAAAAATTGCACTTTTGATGAGAAAAGGAGTTTTTCCTTATGAATATCTTGACTGCTGGGAGAGATTGTCTGAAGAGAGACTACCTGCTAAAAGCAAGTTTTATAGTTCTCTCAATGATTTCACTGTATCTGATGAAGATTATGACCATGCACAACTAGTATGGAATACTTTTAATCTCAAAAATATCGGTGAATATTCGGACCTTTACATGAAAACTGATATCCTATTACTAGCTGATGTATTTGAAAATTTTCGAGAACAATGTCTAATAGCTTATGACTTAGATCCTGCACACTATTTTACAACACCTGGATTTTCATGGGATGCTATGTTGAAATACACAAAAGTAAAATTACGACTTTTAACGGATATTGATATGGTTCTATTTATTGAAAGAGGTATCAGAGGTGGATTGAGTCAATGCTCACATCGCTATGCTGCAGCAAATAATGTATACATGAAAGAAAATTATAAAGAAAATGAAGAAAATGTGTATTTAATGTATTTGGACGCTAATAATTTATACGGGTGGGCTATGACACAATCACTTCCACTTGATTGTTTTGAATGGTTTACAGATTTTGAAAATATTGACTTTTTAAGTGTAGATGATGACGCTGAGATTGGTTATATCTTAGAGGTTGATTTAGATTATCCTAACGATATTCGCTATCATAAACGAATCTTTCAGTTTCCGCACACCATACGTTGTATCCAATTTTCTGGTTTCACCTCGTTTTATCATTGTAAGATACTTGCTTACAATATTTTTTTGTGGTGTAATATCATCAATATCAGAAGCACTATCCGCTGATATATATGAAGCGTTTTCTTGACTATCTGAATCATTGAGTGTCTCATCCGGCTCACCCTCCTCCATATCCTCTTCCTCCTTCTCCTTTTTCATTGCATATAAATGTGAAACATCCTCTTGTTTTTCAAGTTTTGGTGTAATTAACTTTTTTGATTTAAATTTGGAGGTTTCTACTAACTTTTCTAGCGGTTGTACAATGGGTTTGAAAGCTTCGATCATAGTTTGTTCAGTATTCATCTTGTTTGCTTTTAACAAGTTATATTTACGTTTTATAGCATCGCGAGCTTTCTCCATTTGACGTAATACGTCAATTTGCTGATTAAAACCTGCCATGTTGTCACTTCGAGGTCTGTTATAAAAATGTATATTTTATTACTTATGATTTACATTTATAATAAATTTATCGAATCCTTGTCTATATCTTCCTTTATCTATATCACGATCTTTGTCAATAACAAGAAAGCCATGATTATTGTTCCAACACAATGAACACAATTCTTTGAAACGTGGGTATTGCATGTCAGTAGTAACATGATCGTTATAAATATGTTTCAAATTTACATCATCTTGATGAAATATGATTAATAAATTAACGTTATCGCGTACTAAATGTTTTGGAATTTGAGCATAAGACTGACAAAGATAAAAGCAATCAACATTTTTATGTCTTCCCATACAATAAAATGCTTTAACATTATCTTGTTTTTCACAGGCTATATCATCGAATATCATTACAGAATTCGCAAGAGCCTTGTCCGGTGATACAACTAATTCATGTTCACTAAATGGTAAATATTTTACCCCCTCTATCGGCTCAATCAGTTTCTCCAAAAATTTGTATTTTGCTTGATTTAACGATTTTGAGTATACGTATATATTTTCAAATTTTAATCCATTGGGATGCACGAGAAGAGCTAGTAGAGCATTCGTTTTACCGCAGTTGGAAGGTCCACAAAACACAGCACGTATGCTATCTGGCAACAAATCACCATGACGTTTAGCATTTATTTACCGTCTTGATGTGTAAATTGATCAAAGTTAATTATAGGAAGTTTGAGAGACTGTTCCTCGAAATCCATCTTGTACAGCTTCTAAATCGTGACTGACTGAGTCAGTTATAAAAAGCTTATTTTATAGCACTGTATTCAGTCGGCATCGAACTACTGATCAGTTATGATCGTTCATGAGGGTAAAGGTGTTGTCAATAAGCTTATAAATAAACTACCGTTTGAATTACACATACCAGGATACCAATACTGTGGACCCGGTACGAAACTTCAAAGACGTTTAGATCGAGGTGATCCTGGAATTAATCCGTTGGACAGTGCATGCAAGGAACACGATATCGCTTACTCTAAAAACCGTGAGGATATTAGTGCACGAAACGCTGCAGATCGCGTATTAGCTGAAAAAGCGTGGCAACGTGTACGAGCAACGGATTCCAGTATTGGTGAAAAAGCCGCTGCATTTGCAGTATCAAATATTATGAAAATGAAATCAAAATTAGGAATGGGTTTGAAGAAGAAAAGCAGTAGTAAAAGAAAAAGTAAAAAAAGAAAGTTGTTGACATTAAAGAAATTGATAAATACAACGCTTAAATCTACTGCACCGAATAACAATTCCAAGATACTTATAAAAAATGCATTAAAAATTGCTCGCGATAACGTAAAAAAAATTGGTGGTAAACGTAATGTCAATTTACCTCGAATTCTCCCTGTTTCAAAAGCAGGTGGTTTTTTACCAGCTCTCATTTCGATATTCGCAGGGCTTAGTGCTGTAGGTTCGCTAGCAGGAGGCGCTGCTGGAATAGCACAAGCTATTAACAGAGCAAGTGCAGCTAAAAACCAACTAGAAGAGCAAAAAAGACATAATCAACGTGTAGAAGCGTTAACACTTGGCAATGGTTTGTATCTGAAACCTCATCAAACAGGCTACGGTATAATTTTAAAATGTCAAAAGAAAAGAAAATCCAAAGGTGTGTCTAAAAAAAAAAGGAGGGTCAAAAAAAAAAAAATTTCATTTCTGTAAAACTACCTCGACGACCATTGACGGATTTAGATATAAATAAGTATGCAAAAAAATTACAAATTCTAAATTTTCGAGGAGTATTTATGAGAAACGCATTACCACGTGGTGGTCCATTGTCTATAGAATCTGCAGTAATAAATCTTGATGATAATACTGGTCCTGGCACGCACTGGGTGGCCTATCGAAAAAATGGTAAAAATGTCTTTTATTTCGACAGTTTTGGGGATTTAAGACCACCGATAGATCTCATAACTTACTTAAAAGTTAATAACATCAAGTACAATTACAAAAGATACCAACAATTCAATACATTTGTATGTGGACATCTTTGTTTAAAATTTTTATGTGATTTGTTAAACACATCAAATAATTTTCTTTTGAAAAAACATATATAAATCAGTGATATTTATGAATAGCTTTAGTTCCATATAAACTTTCACAATGGTTGAATCTTTGACACTTAGCTTGTCAGGCAATACATCAGTGCTAGAAACGCACTATTTTCCTCCTATAGAACTCAATCGTGATAAAAATTACGTTTTGGGTTTGGTTGAGTTACTGACATTTAATTCTATTCCAAATATTGACATTGGTCATAATAAATTTTATGTTGGTGACGAAGTAATTGAGCTACCAACTGGTAGCTATGAGATTGAAGATATAGAAAAAGTTTTACAAGAAACTCTAAAGTCTAAGGGAATCAAACTCAGTATCAAACCCAATAATAATACTTTACGTAGTTTGATTACTTGCAGTCATCAAGTAAATTTTGAACCTGTAGATTCGATTGGTCGCTTGCTAGGTTTCACTCAACGTCTCTTACCACCGTATAAAAATCATGTTTCCGATCTACCAGTCGCCATTCTTAAAGTGAATGCATTACGTGTCGAATGTAATGTAACAACTGGAGCATACATAAATCAAAGAAAGGTTCACACCATTCATGAGTTTTTTCCTGCTGTGCCACCTGGTTACAAAATAATCGAAGTGCCTAAACAAATAATATATTTGCCAGTATCTGTTAACGTCATAGATCATTTACAATTACGAATAGTTGATCAAGACGGAGATTTGGTGAATCTACGCGGTGAAATTATAACTGTTCGTCTACACGTGAAAAAAATATCATAATGGGTATTGTATTTAATGTTAAAACTGGCTCCGGATATAACACTCCACCATGTCGTCGGACGATCAGTCATCGACAAAACGTCAAAGGACTAACACGACAGAACATTCAGTTTCTGAAAAGCATAGGTCTCAACACCGTCGCAAACAAAAGTTGCATAGGAAAGAAAAAGCACGTACAGAGCAAGAGAAAATAACTTGTTTATTTGTTTGTTGTTGTCACTTTACTCCAAAACATAATGGAAGATATTCTTAGCGTTCAAGCACCAGTGATTTTTGATGAGTCTATCGCTCACTATGAGATTCACGCACATCAACCCTACACATCACAGTCTTTCAACAACAGTTATGAAATTCGTATAGCAGTTCAACATCAAGATTTATGTCTGTTGCCATCGAAAAGTTCATTACACATTTGTGGAAAACTTTCATCTTCAAACAATACTGCACTTTATAGTACTAGACTCATAAACAATGCTATATGTCACTTATTCGAAGAAATTAGATATGAAATTAATGCTATAGAAATTGACAGATGTAAAAATGTGGGATTAACCAGTCTCATGAAAGGTTACGTATCCTACAATCACAATCAAAGCAAAACTTTGGAAAATGCTGGTTGGCTCGATGTTGAAGAGACAAAATCTATATCTGACGCGACCGGCAATTTTGATGTATCGATACCGCTTTCCATGGTATTGGGATTCGCTGAAGATTATCGCAAAATTGTGGTGAACGTAAAGCATGAGCTCGTACTTACAAGATCTAGAAACGATTTGAACGCCATTCGACAAGCTACTGTAAAAGTCGGTGATCAAGAAAAGTACGAAGACTTTAAAATAGAAATTACTCGAATAGAGTGGCTTATGCCCTATGTTGTTCTGTCGGACAGACGTAAAATACAACTATTTAACTACATACAGAAGGATATACCTATTGCTATGAGTTTTCGATCGTGGGAACTATTTGAATATCCGATGCTTCCCACGACATCGAGACACGTTTGGACGGTCAAGACATCGAATCAATTGGAAAAACCAAGATTTGTCATTTTAGCCTTCCAAACTAAGCGAAAAGGATCCAGAGAACGTAATGCAAGCCGATTCGATCATTGTAACATTCAAAACGTTAAACTTTTCTTAAACTCTCAGTATTATCCTTATGGAAACTTAAATCTTGATGTGACGTGTAATCAGTTTGCTCTATTATATGATATGTATGTACAGTTTCAAAGTACATACTACAACAATAATAACAACGGGACAATGTTGGATCCATTATTAAGCAGAAGCGACTTCATTAATCGTATACCGCTTA